>CM037783.1:42164923-42212712 GCA_021229015.1 Solen grandis | reverse complement strand
CATGTTAATGACTTGTCTGTGGTAGAGGTCTGCCTTAAAATGGCCAAGGAGGATGACATATCCTTTACAACTGTCAGTGATCATCACATTAATTTCTCATGCAGTTCTGTGATGTTTATAAAAAGAGATTTTATGTTCTCAGCCTAATGATGTTTCGGGTGATGATGATGATGATGATGATGATGATGATGATAATGATGAATGTGATAATAATGATGTAAGTGATGATGATGATGATGATGATGATGGTGGTACATCAGATTTTCTCAAGCACAATCAATAATACTGACATTACAGTACCCTGTGATTTATGCACAGATTTACCTTAAGATGAGAAACCTTGAACATTTGAAGCAGCTGGTCAGAATATTCATTGAACTGACCTTTAACAACAGGTGAGGGCAGGAGCCTAGACTCAAGATAGTGGATATGGTTATTGCGGCCCGCTGCAGCGGGCCGCACTATTTAATACGGGGTTGGAAAGTCACTATGGAGAATTTGGCAGACTGCTTTACATTGGTTCACATTTTGTACTAAAAGTCATGTAATTGACGACTAAAATAAACAGTCTACCTTTTTGCTAGACTGCTTTAATTGTTATTATGACGGTAGTTTTGTATCTGTTTATATGTAAAACTTTAGACGCAGTCTAAATATTTCTTAATTATTTCAAATCATTCAACAAAAATATAATTCGTATTTATTTTACATTATGTTTTGATAATTGTTTGCAGATTAATTCTTCAAAAGATAAAAAATACTTTACTACAACTAAACATTATTTTTTCTTTAAATTTCCTCCAATCAAATTGTTCGAGTGATGATTGAGTGTGGGGTTTACATACTAATTTTCACAGCGCTATACAGTAGTTGGTAACATCGATGTTAAACAGAGCGAAACACTCATCCTTGATTATTCCTAACTGTTTGTAAATAAAATCGGTAAATCGGGAAGTTGTTATGGGGATTATATCTCATTGTGATGTTAATTTTGTCTTAATAAAATTCAATTGGGTCAGTTATAGAAACAACAATTTCATATAAACATTTAAGGTTTAGTCATTATAATCTGCTCATTTAACTGTGCTTACATGCTCAC
This sequence comes from Solen grandis, assembly GCA_021229015.1. Lineage (NCBI taxonomy): Eukaryota > Metazoa > Mollusca > Bivalvia > Adapedonta > Solenidae > Solen > Solen grandis. The sequence goes on along the minus strand of CM037783.1, from coordinate 42,211,613 downwards.
TTATCATTATACCCCAACAAATGAAATTTGGGGGGGTATATAGGAGTCACCCTGTCGGTCGGTCGGTCGGTCGGTCCGGCGGTTGGTCTACAAATATTTGTCCGGAGCATTTTTGATGAAACTTCATAGGTAGATAGAGGAAATGCAGTGCATAAGAACCATAACTCTGCATGTATTTTGAAAGGAGTTATTGCCCTTTGTCATTTTTAATCTTTTGATTTTGTCCGGAGCATAACTCCAATACTAAAGTAGCTAGGTTGATGAAACTTCATATGTAGATTGATCTTGATGAGAGGAAGTGCAGTGCACAAATACCATAACTCTGCATGTATTTTGAAAGGAGTTATTGCCCTTCGTCATTTTTAATCTTTTGATTTTGTCTGGAGCATAACTCCAATACTAAAGTAGCTAGGTTGATGAAACTTCATATGTAGATTGATCTTGAAGAGAGGAAGTGCAGTGCATAAGAACCAAAACTCAACATGTTTTTTAAAGGAGTTATTCCCCTTTGTTATTTTTTGTCTTTTGATTTTGTCCGGAGCATTTCTCCAAAACTACTGTACTTATGTTGATCAAACTTCATATGTAGATAGACCTCATATGTAGATAGACCTTCATTGCTCACACCACTAACTTTAAACGTTACATACATGTAGTCTTTCACTCACGCAAACTTTTGAAACTAATCCTACACATGACAGACTTCCGGTGTGGGTATTGATCACCTTTAGTGATATTTTTTTTTGTATGCTTAAAAGCCCAAATCCTATGTGTGAACATTCGTTTTATGTGTCATGTGAATACATCCTGTGTCAAAGATGGGGGTGGGGGTATGAATCACCTTCAGTGATAGTTCTAGTTTAAAGAAGTTAACATATTACGCGTCATTCAAAGTGTTTACTTCTCATTCATCATCAAAAAATTATAATATGCTCATGTGTCATTCAAAGCAGTTCTCATATATGTCATTTAATTTTTAGCTTATCATTGCAAAGTACTTAGTACTCACTTGTGGTTAAAAAACAATTGACAAACTTATTACTCAAAGGTGCTAACATATTTACTTGCCATTCAAACATGTTCATATTTTAATTTACTCACAAGTCCTTTGTTAATCAAGTGGGAGAGATACTCAGTTGTGTTTTGTTTAATGTTCATATTCCTTATAATTTTTTTTATATATTTCTGTGTAAAATATGTTACAAATTTCATTTATGTATCATTTCTTTCTCATCACACTCAACTTAAATATACATTACAGTACAATTGCAACATACTGAACAAAGTAATAAAACTCTTCAAACACCAGTCATTATCCTGCACTAAAAGATCAATTGAGCATTTCCAAAATAATGTTCGACATAATGACTAATACTCAATTACATTTCCATTATATTTTATCTATGTAAATACTGTTCTTCTCTTTTAAAACACACACTTCATGCATAATACATAACTCAGTACAATTATGAATATGCATTATAGTCATCTTTATATTTGATCCTTTCAGACTTACTTACTTTTCAATGACTATGTGCTCATATACTTTGTTATTCAATGGTGCTAACTTACTTAATTGTCATACAAACTTAGTTACTCTTCTTCCAACATAGCTTTCATTCAGATATATGCTACCTTATCATCCAATGATGGTTACATGTGCACACATCATTCAGTGTAAATATGTTAATATGTTGACATACTTCCCCGTTAAAGGTTGTGAAATATGTTTTCTTTTAATGTTTACTTATTTTTTTTTTTTAGGTGTGTGTTTTTTTTTCATGTGTAATATTGGTTGTTAATTTGTTCTTTCTTCATTGTTTTTTTTTTTTTTTTTGGTATTTCAGTACCATTGAAACATATTGAACTTAGTAATGCATCTACTTTATATAGATTATACTCAAAAACTTAATTCTATATTATTTTAAAAAAAAATTTAACTTAAACTTCTTAAATGTAACAAAACAAAAGCTTTACTTTAAAAAAAAAAAATCTGTGTACGCACAATCATGTAAATGCTTTCGCAGTATCCTATATTTTTATTGAACATGTGCCTTGTTAAATGTTTGAAAGAATAAACATTATTTTTTTCCATATAAAATGATTATTAATACATTTATATATTTGCTTCTACTAACAATTCATAACATAATATATACATCTTCCTAGTCTATTTTTCATACAGGGAACATTTTTGTGGTAACATTATATTCAAGAATTCATAGAACTGAACAGAACATTCCCTAATAGATTGAGATTATTTTTGCTGTAAATATTGTAGAACATGTAAAATAAGTGTCTAAATATGTTTTCTTTTAAAAGTCTACTTGTAAAACTGTTCTTGCATCAATCTTTGGAAATATTTCTGTTTCTAATTTGAGAAAAATTACCAGATACTTGCTGTTTTGAAACTGTGTTCCTTCTTAGCTTTAAAATTTTTATATCATTTGCTCTATGCTTTTTTGAAATGTGCATTAATTGCAAAATATGTTTCAGTTCCTTCTTTTCCCAGTTTAATATTATTTCAATTAAACAAACCCCCTCATTACATTATTCACATGTACTTTTACCTTCTCACTTGCTCTTGTACATGTCTTCTTGCACATTGCTATTTAAAGAAAAATATCTTCATTTGTTACATTTTATTCCAGTTGATCTCCTGTTTTTATTACTTAGCATTTCATTTCTTAACTGAAACTTTTCCAAAAACATTTTTGTTCAATATTAAAAACATCTCTAACACTTTCATTTCAACATTTCATGTTTTAACATTCCTTCTTTAAACTTATGTGGTAACATAATAAATGTCTTACACATAGAATCAGTATTATTTTATATAAAAGACAATTTGATACTTTTTTTAAATTAAAATACTTTTTTATAGAAATATATCTTACAAAACAGTTTTTTAATAAACAAACTATGAAACAAAATGTGTGTTATTTTCTTTTTTAAATAAATGACGTATTAAAATATTTAAACATATGATGCGTTTCAGTACAGGATCAGTTTACAATCTTAACAATGTGAGTCATCATTACTTTAGAAATAAACATGTGAAAATAAAACATACTTAAAAATTTAAAAAGCCACCTACAAAATAATAACCTTATTTAGAAAACTTCATATAACAATTGCATTGTAATACTTCAATTCTTGCTATAATAATTGGAAAAATCTTAAATTTTACAAAACAATTTAGAATTGCATACCATGAAAAGCAATGATTTCAAATTATCTTTAAATTTACCTTCAAACATAAATCTTTTTCTTTCAAACGTTAAATTTAAGTATTGCAACACAAATGCTAAAAACATGTCAGAAAAGTTCTCGTACACTAAGTTCGAAGGGCCGCTGTGATACTTAGTATCACAGTTTTCTTGTACAGATTTCTGTAGCTTATGGATTGAGGACTAAGTGGAATTTCTCCTTTTGAAAAAAATGTCATTAGGCAAGTATTTATATGTCTGTCATTATATTTATACTGTAGAAAAATCAGTAACTAAAGAGAATCATTTTTGTGTGAGAAATACTGTACACCTGATAAAAGAATCATTAGGGCCTGTATGTAGGGTATTTTCTGCTTAACATGTGTAATATCCCATGAAATGAAACACTCAGAATTGAAATATAAAAATAAGTAGAAAGGTATAACAACGATCTCAAGAAAATGGGTAGATAACAGAATTTATTTGTCCTACGTTTCAACCATACATTAGGTCTTCATCTGGAATAAAATTAATGTAAAATCAGTTAATGAAGTATACAAATTTACTTAATTGTGTCTAAAAATAGATATTGTTATGGTGATTATTGCTAATGTACATAGAAATAAAAATGATATGTATACAAAATATTCCATATAAAATAAAGTATGAAATTTAAAGTCTTAGTTGTTATTACACAGTCCATAAATAGAATAAATGAAAATGTCACTGTTATTTGTGTATTCTCTTTCATCTAAACAAATTGTCTGGTCACTGGCTGATTTATCAGCAGGGTTGTATACATCATCGTAGGTTGGTAGGTGATATTGGTCTGGAGATGGAGATCATTTCATGAAGTATGTTCATAGATTCCATGTCTGATAAAGGGCATATTGGTCAGGAATGGTGGTCATCTCTTCAAGGATCTTAAAGATTTCTGTATCATCATTGAGCCATTTTTTTGTAGATGGTTTAGTTATAAATTCCGGCCGGGTTTCAAGTTGGTATCCAAGGTGTAATTTTATTGATTTCTGGAGGTTGTATCATGACTTTTTTCATCACAGAGTTGTTCGTAGGTGTAAAGTTGTATGAAGTGAAACATCAGTCCCGATGACTTCGGATAAACGGGATCCGACTGTAGTGAAAATGTCTTCAATGTATCTCCACTATACTAACAGTGATTCATTTTGCCGTGCGTCCTGCGTCAGAGACGCAAGCTTTTCACTGCGGACGCAATGAATTCAAAGTATGTGCATCCTCGGGACGCAAAGACAGCGCTTTTGCTTGTAGAACTTGCGCAATGTTTTTCTTAACTCGGCTGGCGAGAAATAGCAATTTCATTCATTACGAGACACCGGTGGTCAAAATCTATGGTAACACCGTTTGAAAATGAACCGTTTATGTTACGCGTACTCTGATTGGATTATTGGGATTTTTAAACCAATCACATTTATCGGTGTAAATACTTGGTTGATAGCGTTGTTTACAAGATCCCCGGATGTACATAAATATGCCTCCGAGAAAAATACCCAAAATTGACCAAAATCAGTCAAGATTGACTGGTTTGTGGGGTAATAAGCCATCAGAATCGGAGAAATCTAACGATGTTACTTCGACGACGGACAGTAACAATAATTCAACGAAAAAGGAAAGAAAGTTTCAAGACCATTGGATGAGGCTATATGGCCATGATATACAAGTCTTATAGTCTTGGTTAAGTCATGCATTGTATGTCTCTAGTATCTGTCAAGTAAATGCTATATGCTTTGAAAAGAATAAATTGAAATTTATATTACTTATAAGTGGCCTTAGCCACCTACCTACTTCAAAAATGCAGATCTCAACTTTAAAGACATATTCAAAAATAACTGTTCTGTTGTTTAGATAGCCTTGCAGGCAAGGATCCTAAAAACCGATTTTTTACCGGTTTTGACCGATTTTGATCTCAATCGACCGGTTCAGATTTCAAAAAGTACCAAAAAAATCGGTCGAAAAAAAATCCATAATCCTCGTCTAAAACTTTCAAAATCGGCCCAAACGGTTCATAATAGTCCCTCTTACACACCAATTGACCTACTTCTTGAATTTCCGGTGTGCCCTCGGGGCAGGTGTCAGTGGGGGTCAGGCAGGGACACCCGTCTAGGTCATTATTGGGCAGTTAAGATGAATGGATTGACGGTTTGTACTTCGCGGTTATTTGGACGGTGCCGTGTAATTATCTATGCCGTAATAATGGACCATTGCTTGTTTGCAAACTGTAACCGGTCGACTTTTAAATGCGGTAATTAATGACAATATCAAAGGCTAATCAAAATGTTTGATCTCCTTAGTAATTTGTAATTTGTAAGAACAAAAATGTGCTGGGCCTCGACGTGGCACAGGGGCGAACGCTACTTACTTACTTACACACATGCTAGCTGCAGCACAACGCATTTAAATAAAAAAAATAATCACAAATGAATAAAAGTTATTGACAAAAAAAATATATAAACACAAAGGCACATAATAAACAACACCAAAACGACTGCTTCCAACAATTTATTGATTCGTTAGAGTCATATACAGACCGTCATATACATGCACTTCCGGTAAACAAACTTTCGATTTCGTAGAGGTAATATTGCAGAAAAATACCTTATTATGCCAACAGGATGCTGAAATATAATAAAAGATCTATTTTCACACTGCAAATGATTCAGGGTATGTTGATTGAAAATATCAATGTTATTATTTTTTTTTTTTTCGGTTGTTTTTTTTCGGGGGGGGGGGGGGTACGGAACGGAATTGTTGTAAAGGGGGGGGGGATTTTGCCGTCGACCGGTTGAGATTCCAAAATTTTAGGATCCCTGCTTGCAGGTGTAGGTTTTATTGCAATTTTCACTGTTAAAACGCCCCTGTAGAGGTATTGATTGCACTGAATGACAAGTCAGTTGACATACATGCATTCTGAATCATGCATAGTAAGTAAATTTTTAAAACCACTAGCTGGGACCTCAGCTTTCAGTAAATGTTTCTGGGCATGAGCTGCACAAGATCATCACTTGTGGAAAGTAATTATTATTATAACTTAATAAATTACACATTGGGGGGTTTGGAGTCATTTTTGAGATGTCTTTAAGGTGCAATTGAAAACAGGCTTATTTAAATGTTAAGTGTTCTGAAAATAAAATATATTCGTTAAAAAAAACTACACTGGACTGCTGTTTTGCTGATTGTGCCATAGTATAACTAGTCAGTGTTACATTGTTCTAGTCATTTTTTGTTTCCTGCTTGTCAGTATTGGTTGTGATGAAATGTTTTTAGCTCACCTGAGCCAGAGGCTCAAGGTGAGCTATTGTGACCGGTCTTCGTCCGTCGTCCGTCCGTCCGTCGTCCGTCCGTCGTCCGTCCGTCCGTCCGTCGTCCGTCCGTCGTCCGTCAACATTTTGCTTCAAACGACATCTCCTCCTTAACCGCTTGGTCAATTTTGATAAAACTTTACAGGGATGTTCCTTGGGTGGTCCCCTTTCAAAGTTGTTCAAAGAATTGAATTCCATTTGGAATTCTGGTTGCCATGGCAACGGAAAGAAAAAACTTAAAATGTCTTCTTCTCCAAAACAACCAACTGAATTTCAAAATGTTTTGGCACAGATGTTCCTTTGGTAAGTGTCTACCAAGATTGTTCAAATTATTTGGATCCGTAAAAAAACATGGCCGCCAGGGGCGGGGCTTATTTGCCTTATATGTATATAGAGAAACCTTTAAACAACATCTCCTCTGAAACCACTGGACAGAATTTGATTAAACTTGGCAGGGATGATCCTTGGGTCAACCTTCACAAAAGTTGCTAAAATAAACTTGATCCATGTAGAACTCTGGTTGCCATGGCAACAAAAAGGGGAAAAAAATGAAAACTTTAAAAATCATCTTCTTCAAAACTACTGGCCAGATTTTAAAATAAATTGGTACAGATGTTCCTTGGGTCAACCTCTACCAAAGTTGCTAAAATTATTCCGATCCGTAAAAAAACATGGCCGCCAGGGGCGGGGCTTATTTGTCTTATATGTATATAGAGAAACCTTTAAACAACATCTCCTCTGAAACCACTGGACAGAATTTGATTAAAATTGGCAGGGATGATCCTTGGGTCAACCTTCACAAAAGTTGCTAAAATAAACTTGATCCATGTAGAACTCTGGTTGCCATGGCAACAAAAAGGGAAAAAAAATGAAAACTTTAAAAATCATCTTCTTCAAAACTACTGGCCAGATTTTAAAATAAATTGGTACAGATGTTCCTTGGGTCAACCTCTACCAAAGTTGCTAAAATTATTCCGATCTGTAAAAAAACATGGCCGCCAGGGGCGGGGCTTATTTGCCTTATATGTATATAGAGAAACCTTTAAACAACATCTCCTCTGAAACCACTGGACAGAATTTGATTCAAATTGGCAGGGATGATCCTTGGGTCAACCTTCACAAAAGTTGCTAAAATAAACTTGATCCATGTAGAACTCTGGTTGCCATGGCAACAAAAAGAAAAAAAATATGAAAACTTTAAAAATCATCTTCTTCAAAACTGCTGGCCAGATTTTAAAATAAATTGGTACAGATGTTCCTTGGGTCAACCTATTTATCTCAGGTGAGCGATTTAGGGCCATCATGGGCCTCTTGTTTGTTATTACTATGATTACTGGAATGAATAAATGATTCTATTCCAACACAGTTCTATGTGTTTTAGTGAACGAAACCTGCAGACTCATTGTTTTTGGGTTGGGACTCATTGTTTCAAAATATATGAGTCCCATGGACTCATGTTTTCCAGCTTCAAAATGAATCACTGTACTAATGGTTTTAAATGTCTGGTTGCTAAAAGTCTTGATTTTGTGCATGAATAGGATAGCATAGCTAGGTGTGCATGTGGTTCCTATAGTGGTGTCGGAGGTTTGTTCAAAATATTTTCCATTGTTTAGTGAGAATGAAGTGTAGGAATCGTAGTGGTATCCAAGCTTTTGGTTCTGTTTGTCCTGTGTTCTAGGACATCTTTTACTGCTAAAATGCCTTCTCTATGTGGTATGTTTGTGTACAAAGCTGCGATATCAATTGTTAACAGGAATGAGTGTTTAGGTATTTTTGCTAAGTCTCTGATTGTAAGGAGGAAGTTGTTTGTGTCTTTGATACATGAAATAACTTCTTGTGCTAATTAATGGTTGTATGTGGTAATCAACAAATTCAGATAGTTTTTCTGGGTCCACTACAGGCTGATACTATTGGTCAGACTGGATTGTTTGGTAAAAAATAGGGGTTCTACAGTGTTTAGGGGTGAGGTAATTTATATGTTCATCGTTCAGTAGTTTATGTTTCTAAAGGTAGGTCATTAATAGTGTGATTTCACGTGAGACCTTTTTAGTTGAGTCCATGTTGATGCTTCTGTGGGTGTTTGTATCTGATAGTTGTAGGTAGCCTTTATTTATGTAGTACTAGTCATTAGCTGGACGTCGCTATATGACTGAAATACTATCGAAGCAACGGTAAACTCAAATAGTCAAGTCATTTATGTAGTTCCTTTTGTTGAGGATGACAAGTCTGTCCCCTTTATTTCCCGGTTAAATGAGTGTGTCTGTATTTTTTTTGAAAATTTTTTAGGGCAAGGATTCTTCTCCAGATAAATTTTACTCAAGTTTGGTGTTGTGTTTTTTAACTTTGAGGGCCAGGGTTTTGGTTATCATCAGAAATGTGTCTAAACCATTATTAGATCTACCTGGAGAAGGGGTCCAACCTATGCTTATTTGGAATGGGTCACAATCCATGTTGTATCGTCATGTTTTTCTCTAAAATGGAGTTATAGTCGCATTCTTCTTTCAAAAAGTAGTAAGTCTTTGTGTAATTCTAGCTGTTTGAAGATCTTAGGTGTGGGACAGAAGGTGAGACCATGGCTGAGGATTAATTTTTCAGGTAAAGTTGGTACATAGTTAGATAGGTTGATAATGCATTTATAGTAGTTTCTTTTGGTCAGAATCTTCTTCTAGGCATAAGGGGGCCTCCGTGGCTGAGAGGGTAAAGTCCCTGACTTTAACACTCACTCAGCCCCTCACTGCGTGGGTTCGAATCCCAGCTGGGTTATTTGGATTTTCATGTGAGGAAGCCTTCCAGCTGGCTTGTGGTGGGTCGGTGGTTCTACCCGGATGTCTCCGTGCATCCGGGGTCTTCTCCACCTGTAATTACCTGGATATATGACTGAAATACTGTCGAGACGACGGTAAACTCAAATAGTCAAGTCAAGTCTCCTAGGCATCAGTGAAGCCGAGGTTCTAATTACTGTTCGAAGGGAGCCGGGTTATCCTGCTCCATAGTGGCGTTGTTAGTTGTCTGTGTCTTCTTGGTGGCAAGGTCCTTTTTAGCTCGACTATTCGTAGAATATGAGAGCTATTGTAGTCACCCTGGCGTCGGCGTCGCGGCGTTGGCGTTGCAGTTTTTGGTTAAAGTTTTGCATGCAAGTTACTATCAACCTTATATCTCAATAACCATTTATGGTATTGACTTGAAAGTTTATAAATATGTTCAGGGGCATCAGACAACCAAGGTAGATAACTCTTGATTGAATTTAATATGAATTATGGCCCCTTTTTTAACTTAGAAATTTTGGTTAAAGTTTTGCATGCAATAGAAAATTTGGTTAAAGTTTTGCGTGCAAGCTATTTTTGATCTCAATAACCATTCATGGGATTAAATTTAATTTAGGGGCATCATACAACCAAGGTAATAACTCTGGATGGAATATATCACAAATTATGGCCCCTTTTTAACTTAGAAATTTTGGTTAAAGTTTTGCATGCAAGTACTTTCATGCTATATCTCAGTACAGCATGGGATTGATTTGAAACATCTTTAATAGTTTAGGGGTATCATACTTTCATGGTAATAACTTTGATGAATTTGTTACATATTGCCCCTTTTTAACTTAGAAATTTTGGTTAAAGTTTTGCATGCAAGGTACTTTCATGCTAATATCTCAGTATCCAGGCATGGGATTGATTTGAAACATCTTTAATACGTTTAGGGGTATCATACTATAAAGGAAGATAACACTTGATGGAATAAATTAAAAATTATGACCCCCTTTTAACTTAGAATTATGGTTAAATTTTTGCATTCAAGCTTCTATCCACCTTATATCTCAGAAATTGCTTGTGGAATTGACTAGAAAGTTAAGGTGTGTCTTCAAGGGCATCAGAAAACAGGAGGATAACTTTTGGACTGATGCAAATTATGGCCCTTTTCTAACTTGGATTTTTGGTTTAAGTTTTGCATGCACAGTGTTATTGTGCTTATGTCTCAGTAACTAGGCATGGGATTGATTTTAGACATCATAAATATATTAAGGGGTATCAGACTATCAAGGTATATCATTTTTTACTATTACTATGAAGGGCAAGAATTTAAATAGATTTCATTTGATTTACCAACAAGCATTTTAAATAGTCGAGCGTGCTGTCCTCTGACAGCTCTTGTTTACAGATAAGGTTATTTTATTAATAATGTCAGAGATGAGGTCTATTTCGTCTGTTGAAGTGTGTGTTTTTAGGTACTCATTGATTTCAATTATTTCTTGATGTAAGAGTAATTTACAGGACTTCCAGTAATTTAAGAGGATGGAGGTTAGTGGTATGTGCTTCCTTCCATTTTATTTGTTGGGTTAAATTAATCACTGGTACTTATGGAGTTAGATAACCTGTAAGAATCTTGGTATGGATTTTGAACCAACACATTTTTCTAGGTCCTGGATGTGATATTCTGTTATTGTGAATTATATATTTAGTTTTTTAAAGTACTTTAAACCTGGAAACATTTTCTTGACTAATGCGTCGGAGATTCGTATCTATATCGCCAGCTTTCTGTTTCTTAGCTGACGGGGCATTAGTCTGTACCAAAGTTGTATCCATAGAAATAACCGGTGTCGGGGTAGAATATTCACAATCACAATCTTGGTCTGACAGCATACTCTTTGGGTAGGGTCCTGAATTGAGACAAAAAAGGTTGCTTGTCAGTTAATATAAGGTCATATTTTACCTTCCAAAATACTCTGTACTAACTCTGGTACCAAATTTTGGATTCTTTGGATGTTAAATAAATAAGTTGTATAGATGGTCTCTATGTTAATTACTTTGGTATTACAGTAAAGATGATAGGTTGACTGACTGGTAACGCCAATAAGCAGAAGAGCCAGCACACCGATATTTACATTCTGTAGGAAGTATATGATGCTCTGCCTTTGGTATGAAAACTTGTTTCCTAAAAGTTGAAATGTTTGAAAAGGAATTTTTTAATAACATACAAGAAATGGACATATCAACCTGGACTCACTTCCTTTTACCCTTGACTTCACTAGACTATGACTATTTGAGTTTATCGTCACTTCGACAGTATTTCAGTCATATTGCAACGTCCAGGTAATAACAGATGGAGGAAGACCCTGAATGGAAAGGAAGCATCCGGGAAGAACCACCGACCTACCGCAAGCCAGCTGGGAGGCTTCCTCATATGAAAATCTGAATGACTCTGTCAGGATTCGAACCCAAGCGGTGAGGGGCTGAGTGAGTGTTAAAGTCAGCAACTTTACCTTCTTGGCCATGGAGGCCCCTTCCACCCTTGAATATGTTATTATAGTGGACAATTATACCTTTTCAGGATATCTTATCTATCTGTCACATGCATGGAAAGGTTTAGTGGTGCTTAGTCTACAGATCACTTAATAAGATTAAATAAAGAAGTAAATATTGGCAGTTTTAATCATTTAGGTCAAAGTTGGTCCAGTATAGTTAGGGAAGTGTGTGAATTTGTTTTAAGATGGCTTAACAGTAAATGAGATATTTAAGATTTATCAGGGTTTCTGTTAACCTAAAACAGACTATACTATGTGGTATGGTCACACTTGGGCTTACATAGTCATTTTCAGTACATGTGAACTCAGTTATCTCTGGAATGTCTCACTTAGTACATATTTCTTTTAAACTTGATATGATTGCTAAACATGCAACAGGAAGACTTGATTGATCTTGCAAACTTGGTGCCCAGACTTATAAAGTGGTATATAAACTGGAGTTATTGAAAGCATATTGTGCAGTCTTCTCTTTTGGGGGGGGGGGGGGTTACCACTACCATAACAGTAGCACACCAGTTGATGAAAGGTCAAAGATAAGGAACCCATGTGAAACAACTGACCTAACACAAGCCTGCTGAAATACTTCCTAAATAAAATCAAAGCGCTGAAGACACTGAAGTTGTGTGTGTCACAATGAAAGGGTGTTTGAAGAGCTGCAAGTCGATCGCCAATAATTATATTCATTTTGATAAACAAAAGAAATGCGGCATTCCTGCTCCCTAAGCGCTATCAGAGCTTTGATTTGTTTTCATGCAGTACCTTATCTACAACAGATAGACTCTATTTCTAGATAAAAGTAACTATGCAAACTTTCTTCACAGGTCAGAGGCTCCGAACTCATTTCGGATAGTAGATATACAGATTTCAGTCATTTTTTAGTGTAAGAAATAAATCCTTGGAGATATCTGAGGTCGATAGATTGATGTGATTATTAGTATGTTTCAATGATTTGTTTTGGACTTCACATGGGTTATTGTACCAGCCAATAATGACCGAACGCTGCACATTTACTATCAAATCACCTTGGCATCTAAGCAAACTTTATTAGTGCGCTTGGTAAAGTGATCACATGATAAAAAATATCATTCGATTTCAGTTACATCAGCATAGAAAAAAAGTTCTATAATGTTTTCATGTCACAGGTGATTTTTGTAGTCTGTAAGTATTTATTTTTGACAAAGCATTGATTTTTCAGCATTTTGCTTAGGTTGTAGAGATATATACAATTGTTTGATCATATTTACACTATTGAGAGGTTATTCGGTTTAAATCTAGGAGAACCTGGGTTGAAAACGTAGTACTATAGTTGGTGTGACTGACGTCACACACAAAAATCTGATGACTAATTTACAGCAGTGAGCTAAGTGATAGTTAGTAATTCAAAGATAGAAGGAGCACATGTCCCCCCTTAAAAGTTGGCCAAGATGTGTTTTTCTGGAGGGTATTCAGTATTGTATATACCTTACTGTTATTAAGTACAGCTGTATTTATATTAGTATGTCCAATTAAAATGGGTTTACACTTCCGTTTGCACATGTCATACATGTGACCACCTGTATTAAACAACTTTTTTATTAAACAACCGTAAGAAATCCTGCCCGAACGTTTTTACTATATAAATTCATCCCATTAAACGACTTATTTATTATGCGACCAGAGACCACATAAACCAAGTCCCATAAATTATGCGCAAAATCAACTTTTTTGAGCGACCGTGTTTGATTTCCTTCAGACATTATTGCACGTTACTAATTATAGAGTACGCTGGAACATGTGTATTATTCATCTTTAACACATTCGATCAAACAAACAATTATCCTGATCATAAGTGCTCACCTGAAACCAATTTGTTTTGGCCACGCATATGTGCACCATGTGCAACTAAATTCTAAATATAGTTTCTGGTTCCCGTTTCAACAGTTATTAAGCATAACAAAGATGTAACCATCCCTCCGAATGCTTTGGATTTTGGTAAAACAATATTTGGAAATTAGGTAAAATAATACTTCCGGATGCAATCCGTACCATTAATTATTCATACCTACACGTATTTACATCGCGTCTTATGATACGCAACCAGGGCGCACGTTGGAAACAAATCTATCGGAGTTTATGTTAAACAGAGACATAAGGGAACATACGGGACTTAGTTTAGGTGGTCGCTGGTCGCATAATAAAAAAGTTGTTTAATGGGATGAATTTATATAGTAAAAACGGTCGGGCGGGATTTCTTACAGTCGTTTAATAAAAAAGTCGTTTAATACAGGTGGTCACATGAACGATGTTGACTGTAAATGAAATGGCCTCTGTATGTAAAATAATGGATGGAGAGGTCAATTTTTTTTTTTTTAATTTTAATTCCTAGTTTTAAAAAAAAAGTTAGAAAAATGACCTCACCAATTATTTTTTTTACCCATGCACTTTTCATCTTAGATGTAATGTTTTTGCTGTCAGGATTCAAAGTTTAAATTTCAATGCATCCACAAGATGCCATAAAATATATGGAAAATGCTACTTAATTGGGAGTCATATTTTTTAAGCCTAGAGAGACTCGGACTTGTGCAGGGAAAATTGTAAAGTAATAACTGCCTCTCTATATATAAATAATATTATTATTATTCATTTATTTGTATTTTATATTCAATACAAAGGCCCAGTACATAGACAGGTTAGGTTATAAGGTCAAAACAGTAGAAAAGAGAAATAGAGGGGGACAGTATGCTTATTATAAGCTGTCCATTTAAACATTTTGTTTTAATTTTTCTTGTCAATATGTTAATCTATATATTAACCTTATATGACATGTGACACTCATAGAATCAAGTGCAGTATACTGACACCCATGTTGTAAATGTATCAAAAATGATAACTCTTTATTTTGAAATATTTTTTATTTATGCCACCCCTAAACCCTTTCCCTCATATAGACTCATTTTGACGCACTCAATAGGTACCACATAAAGCTTGATCTGCAGAAAACCACAGTTAAACCTTACCAAATTTAATTATAAAGTCCTCATTTCCAGACCACTGAGGAGCAGCGAACAGCATAAAACCTGATCAGCCTGCGAGTTACTCGCAGGCTGATCTGGTTTTATGCTGTTAGCATAGGTCTTTTCATGGTGTCCTCTATGAGGGAAAGGGTTAACCTAAAGTCCTGTATCCTCACAAGCATTTGACCATCAAGGCCCACCTAGTTTGAATCTGTATGTCTTGTCACAAGTGAATACCATTGTTCCTTTCAATTGTCATTATTGAAAACATTTGGATGTTTAGAAAATAACACATTATTGCACGGCGGATCACCGCCGGGCATACTGTATTTGGTTCGTAGGTTGTCAATGGAACCGGCTTTGGAGGTATAAATCCTTTCGGTTGCAGTTTTGGTATATTTTCGTAATAAAACATGAACTTTTTGCCTAGAAATGAGAGAGCATGATTGAAATAAAAAATAAAGGGATAATACGCTAAAAAAATCCAGGAATGAATTGTATTCAATGCTGAAAATGAAGGCAAAACATGTAGCAATGCGGACTTCATCCTTTCGTATCCTATTCTATTTTTAACATGATTAGAGATTATTTTTATTAACATCATCAAAATGTCCATTTCAACATAAAAACACAATCTATCGATTTTAATTATATACTGAAATTTACAAGTTCATGTCAATTTGATAAAAATCGTTTTGAAATGGGAGTAGTGCAAAAACCATTATAAGAATCGAGATTTTTCATATTCTGAATCGGAGCAGAGCGAATAGAAGCACGACATACATTTTGATGAACAAAATTGAAATCTACAACTGATTGAAAGTCAATACACGGTAAGTTGATATTTATTGTAACTACGAAGCTACATAAGATAGAGGTTTATGAAATACCCTTTTTCATGTTATTGATTAGATCCCAGAAATGAAAGTACATTTCGGAAAGGTTCCGACTTTTACATTGCTGTACATTGCTGTAATTGTTAGCGCTTATTTTTATGATGCTGAGATTTTACATCCCGCAAACTTCAAACATGTGTTTATCATCATCAGACCAACCAGTAGAAACAAGAACAGTAACTCTTCCAATTATTTTTGCATATTTATGGCCCTTTTTGGACTTAGAATTAATGTTAAACTTTTGTTTAACATTGCTATTATCTCCAGTTTTACTCAATGGATGTCTCTCAAACTTAACACATGTGTTAATCCTCATCAGACAAACCAGTAGAAACAGGAACAGTAACTGTTCCAAATATTTTTGCATATTTATGGCCCGTTTTGGACTTAAAGTTTATGTTAAACTTCTGTTTAACATTGCTATTATCTCCAGTTTTACTCTAAAGATGTCTATGAAACTTCAGACATGTGTTTATCATCATCAGACCAACCAGTAGATACAGGAACAGTAACTCATCCAAATATTTTAGCATATATATGGACCTTTTTGGACTTTGAAAAATGTTAAACTTTTGTTTAACATTGCTTTTTCTCCAGTTTTACTTGATGGATGTCCCCCAAACTTCACATATGGCTTGATCATCATGAGATCAACAAGAAGAATCAGAAACTGCAACTCTTCCATTTGTTTTATAACTATAGCCCTTTTTGGACTTAGAAAAACATTAAAATTTTGTTTAATAATGCTATTATCTCCACTTTAACTCAATGGATGTCTTCCAAACTTCACGCATGCCTTGATCATCATCACACCGAGTAGAAACATGGACAATAACTTTTACAAATATCTTTTTTGCAAATTTTTAGCACTTTTTGGATTTAGCCTTTTTGTAAAGTTTTATTTAAAGTTTTATTTTACATTTGCTAATATCCACTCAATGGATGTCTCTCAAAATTCACACGTGTTTATCAACATCAGACCAACCAGTTGAAACAGGAATGTATGTCCAAGTAGTTACATGAACAGTTACTCTTAAATATTTTTGTATTTAAAATGTTAAAATTTGTTTAACATTGCTTTTATCTCCAACTTCTGTCCATGGATGCCCCTCATTGTTCACACATGAAATTGCATGCCTGTGTTGGAGGTCAGACTGTCATGAATTATAAAACAGTTATGCCTTTTTTTTTTTAAGAATCTTGCTTAAAGTTTTCACACTACCTCATTTTTTCACTTAACCCTTTGAGGTATTGCTTTGAAACTTTAAATACCTTTCTTTTGTGCATGTCAAGAGTACATAACTTTGTCTTGGATTTTGACATAATTATGCCCCTTTTCTGACTTGATTAATCTTTTTGTACTAACTCACTTTTTCACTGAATACTTTGAGATTTTGTTTTAAAAACTTGAAGCACATGTTTATTGTTCATGTGCATATTTTGATAATACTGAGATTCTTATTTTGCCTTTAACTGCAATATTTTTTATTGAAAAACTTACAGACACCTCTTGTTGAAGGGTAGTAATCTGTTTTAGTTCAGTAAACAATATATTTTCTCATAATTTTAATTTGTAATATTTTCATTTCAAATATTCACAACTATTCTCAAAAGAGAAATGTATTTTATTAATGTGATACTAAAATAGTATATTATATATCTTGAAAACAAATTTTCTATGCATTCCTATTTTTTTCATGCTGTATATTAAAATTACTTCTTGAAAAAATTACACAAAAATAAGATTTTCTTTTACAATCTTTTACCACTGTAAAACTTTATAAAACCTTCCAGTCACCAACCATTTTTTAAACTAACTTATGTAGTGCCAATAAGTAACCCTTATCAGTCAGAGAACTTAACCAGTAGAACAATCACCCTTTAGGGGTCCCAGGCTGAAGTCTTGGTCTGGCTGCACATTTTTTCTTAGTTATTTTTGCACCAAACAAGTGATCATTATAATATCTCCAATGTATTACTACGTTTTTGTTTATCAGGATCACTGTCAATTTCATCTCTGTTATTCTGCAACAAATTCCATATTTGCAGCGAATATGTAACCGTTATCAGTGGGAGACTTTTGTAAGTGGTCTCGGATTACAGTCCTGGTCTGGCTGCACAATTTTCTTTTTTGCATTGAATTTTTTTTTTTGCGTCCTCTAAATATGTATATTAGGCCTTAAGATATAAGATTTACTTCAAGTCTAGGAACTTGTTTTTTATTTATGTAATTAAATATATAAACTTATGTAAACAAGTTCACATCTCAATAAAAGTTATGTAAAAAAAAATAAAAAAAAATGTTTTCCTGTTAACCCACATACATTTTATTATCAGACAATTTTTTCTTTGTTGCTGTGTGCTGCCTCAGGCAGCACTTTTGTACTTGTGGTAACTTGCATTCTGCCCATCCCTGAGAATAGTGATCTTTCCTCGGATCTGGGATTAGCAGGGTAAATAGATTGCGTGCTGTAGAAATTGACTTGAAATATAAGTTGCAGTTATTGTTGAATTATCCATTTCTCAACAACAAGATAATAAAACAATGAGAAATTTTGATATATATGTAAATACAATAGAACCTCGCCAATATGAGCATCATTAAACCCAGTGCCTTGCCATTTATTTGAAAGTTTATTTTCAGTCCCATTTCTTCCCTTCTTATTTTATCTAAAAATAAAATGTTTAATCTGAAATCCACTATTTCAACTTTTCACCTATTTTGGAGTAAAAGTCCTGGTCCCGAGGTCGAAATTCATTTACATTTATCAAGTTTTATTTGAAAGTCAATTTTCATAATTTTTTGTGAACTAATTGTCCTATCTTCAATTGTATCCAGGTCAGTAACCAAGTTTATTTTGCAGCGGCACCTGGTGTGATAGCTCAGGCAAGTTTTTCACACCTCTTTTCAAAATTGGGTTGGGTAATGTTTGTCCAATCAGAAATGTTGATTATTGCTAATCAATGTCTGACAGGTTACATAATATGCACATGCCAACAGATAAACTTAGCTGTCAAATCTTGAGTACATTCTATATCACCACGTTCGTCACCGGCATATGACGCTACCTGAAGCAGCAGATTGACAGTATGTATCACTATGTTGACATGTTTGAACGATTATGTTGATCAGGAGCTCCTCAGTAAGGCATGAAATATTTTTATTATTTTTCATAACTTGCAAATAGTACATAGTATTTTTTTTTTTTACGTACGTCTGATAGGTGGTTTTCAAGACATAACGATTTCAACGATATGCACCAGTAATGAAAATGCAGACATGCACACACACACAAACTGAAATTTCCATCAGATTTTTAATCTGAATTATTGTTATTTCGAAGTTTCAGCTTGATTCCAAAGACTTCAGTTTAATGAGGTTTTACTTCCCTTGGTTTACTATTGAACACCATACCTGCCTTAACTTAGGCAAACACATTTAACGATGTGTGTTTGACATGCTATAATGCAAACAAAATACAATGTGGTGTTATTTTCTATTACATGTTAAAAATAGTGTTATATGATGTTCAGATATCATTATATTATGTTCATTCCTCATTAGCTTGATTGCCAGAATGTTTTGAGAATGTATTTTGGTACTACTTTCTGCCCTTTAACATTTATAGAATGTGTCTTTGTCAGTTTGAGTACAATAGGTTTCCACCTATTTAATGCCTGTTTAATGAACAATGCATACTTTTGAAACGTTTTGTGCATTTCAATATACAGGATACAGGATAAATATAAATTGCAAAGAACTCAACAAATAAAAACACACAAAGTACTGAAGTATCATTTGCTCTTAGAACTATCGAATGATATGGATTGTTTATTGTTTTACTTGGCTGGATTCAGGGATACCAGAAAAAAATGCAGATCAGGCTTTATGTGGTACCTACTGAGTGCGGTTTTTCCCCCCTGGGAAACCATGAAAAGACCTATGCGAACAACATAAAACCAGATCAGCCTGCGAGTAACTCGCAGGCTGATCAGGTTTTATGCTGTTTGCTGCTCCTCAGGGGTCTGGAAATGAGGATTTTGTAATTAAATTTGGTAAGGTTTAACTGTGGTTTTCTGCAGATCAGGCTTTATGTGGTACCTACTGAGTGCGTCAGTATGAGTCTATATGAGGGAAAAGGTTATTTGTGTATTTATCAACAATACCAATGTCATAAAGTGGTACAGGTATTACTCCCTTACTTGTCGCTTAGCATATAAGTGTAATTCAAGGACTAGTTGGAGCTCAGCATATAAGTGTAATTCAAGGACTAGTTGGAGCTCAGCATATAAGTGTTATTCAAGGACTAGTTGGAGCTCAGCATATAAGTGTAATTCAAGGACTAGTTGGAGCTCAGCATATAAGTGTAATTCAAGGACTAGTTGGAGCTCAGCATATAAGTGTAATTCAAGGACTAGTTGGAGCTCAGCATATAAGTGTAATTCAAGGACTAGTTGAGTTTGACTAGCATATAAGGCTAGTTCCCGGACTTCTAAAATAGCATCATATAACACTAAAATATCATCATATAACACTAAATAACATCAAATAATATTAAAATTGCATCATATAACATTAAAATATTGTTATAATATGAACATTGTATAATGCAAATGGGGATTATGTATTTGTGAAAGGACATATTTATTTCTGAACATCAGTTACTATGATTGGCATGAACTGTCATTGTGAGCTATCATGATATAATACATCGGCTCATGTTAAGGCAATTATGGTGTTTCATAGTTTACATCTGAGAAAGAATTGAATGTTGAAACGGTGAAGAGCATAAAATGTTTATATCAAATGAAAACAACAGGAAGTGATGAAGAATTTCATAAAGTAAATGATTGTAAAAATGTAATATTAACACACATCAACTCTAATATTAAGTATTTGTATTTCTATTTGATTTTCCTTAACTTATTCTGGATATCATATGCAACACTACTGCATGTACAAGCCATTAACCCTTTCCCTCATATAGAGAAAACCACAGTTAAACCTTACCAAATTTAATTATAAAATCCTCATTCCAGACCACTGAGGAGCAGCTAACAGCATAAAACCTGATCAGCCTGCAAGTTACTCGCAGGCTTATCTGGTTTTATGCTGTTCGCATAGATCTTTTCATGGTGTCCTCTATGAGGGAAAGTGTTAAACTACATTGGGTGTCAATTAAAAGTTAAACAGTAAAAACCATTAATTTACCCCATGAAATTTTGTGGTGATCTATTTAACAGGATAACATTTTAATGGGTAGCACCTTTAAATACCATGAAAATATTATTTTAATGGCCACGAATAAGGTCAAATACATTGATAATGTGTAAGTGTTAACTGAAAAATTAATGGCCATGAACAAACCATGGGTTTTTGTAATGTTTATCTTCTTACAGGTTTTTATTGGCAATAAGGTTATTTTCATACCCATTAAAGTATATTGATGGAATGAAATAAGTGGTCCCTAAGTTTCTATGTTAACAGATTTTTCATGGGATTTTTATGCCCCCCACCAAAAATGGGGGGAGGGGATATAGATTTGCCTTTGTCCGTCCGTACATACATACATCCATCTGTCCCAAAACTTTGTGACACGCATAACTCCGAAAGTATTTGTACTACTGACTTGATACTACATGGATATATTATTTAGGACATGAACTTGCGTACCTGGGTATTTTCATTGAACCACCATTGAAGTTGACAGAGTTATGGGCCTTTGTTTTTTAAAAATATAGAATTTTATGTTTGTGACACACAAACACACAAACATACTCTGAAAGTATTTGTACTACAGAGTTGAAACGTCTTGGATACATTATTCAGGACATGAACTTGTGCACCTGGGTATTTTTATTGAACCTTTGATAAATTTGACAGAGTTATGTTCCTGTGTTTTTGAAAAATATGAAATTTTATGTTTGTGACACATGTAACTCTGAAAGTATTTATACTACAGACTTGAAACTTCATGGATATGTTAATCAAGACATGAACTTGTGCTCCTGGGTATTTTTATGCCCCCTACCAAAAAGTGAGGCATACAGATTTGCCTTTGTCCGTCCGTCCATCCCAAAACTGTGACACAGGTAACTAACTCTAAAGGTATTCGTGCTACAGACTTCAAACTTCATGGATATATTACTCAAGACATGACTTGCGCTCCTGGGTGTCGGCCTTTATTTTGAAAAAATTTGATGGATGGGGGCATCTGTGAACTCTCTGGACACATTTCTAGTTTAATTGCATTTTCATAGACATAATTGCAAAATGTGACCATTACCTTTAACATTTTAATGAGTTTTAACAGTTTTTTTTTTAACAATGTCCATTCAAAATTCATTAAAATTCTTTGGATATTTTAACCATGTCAGTTAAACAATAAACCTCAGCAAACAAACTAGATGTGCTTATTGTAGGAATATTATTTTGTACCAATGTCTAAACAAGCATCCTGCTTTAATAGTTGTAATAAACAGCAAAAGCCAAAGCAACAGAAATGGCCGTCGTCTGCTGTATAGAGAACCTAGGAATAGGAAGGTTGTGGGTTCAATTATTTATCTAAAAATGACAAAAAGAGTGTCTGTCTCTGGAAGAGGAGTCATAGCAGCAATGACTAAGTTGTTAAAAATGATGCTGCAGACTTCCTGCTTGGCGTTCAACATAAATATAGGATAGTTCTAGAACTGGTTGGCTCAAAGACTTGTTAATGTGACTGGATATGGAACATATCTATAGTGTGATACTGCAGTGTGGCAGCACCATACCTGTCTGAAGGAGACAGTCTCAAAATGACCGAAATATTGTTGAAGAGTGATTATACCCAGTGCAAGTAAGGCACATTCTTGGCTTTCTCCTTTCATTTCTGCTATTGGCATGCCAGTGACTTCAGAGTCATATGGTGTTGCTTTGAGTTGACTTATTAAGGATATTGAGTGTCAGTGTCACTATATTTAATCAAAGCGCTCAATGCACTGAGAGATGGCAGCAGGATTAACAGGAAAAAAAGCTGTGATTCTGAATTATTGATACAATAGAGGCAAAAGTCACATGATGCAAAAACTCCACACACTCTCCTGCAACTATAGTCGGTAGTAAGACAATCGAGTATGCACTCTATTTGTTACAAAACAATCCAGAATTAAGGTCATGAACCTGACTGTATGTACTTCAGAAGTAGGT
Source organism: Solen grandis (assembly GCA_021229015.1). Lineage (NCBI taxonomy): Eukaryota > Metazoa > Mollusca > Bivalvia > Adapedonta > Solenidae > Solen > Solen grandis. Next base: position 42,188,692 of record CM037783.1, on the reverse strand, counting down.
CATGCCTAGGACCCGATTCATATACACTCTCTACTGTTACTTTAATGTAGAACTTGACGAGGTACTTGATAATGTTTGTTTCTGTTTCAAAGAAATGCTCTGGGAGAAACTTAACTTGCTTTCATGCAAAATGAAGCGAGAACTACTTTAGGTTAATTATAGACAATTGAAGCGCTACTTTTTTTTTCTTTTTACAGGAGTAGATCTTGAAGTATGTAAAATGGGTTGCTTTTCGGATTTATAAGTGTCACGAATATATTGTTCACGCTTAAAATTGATATTTTCAGAGCAAAATAATACGTTTACAAAGAACAGCACATGAATAGTGGTTACGGTTATGAATAAAAGGTCTGCGTAACATATTCCATTCGTATTCGTAAGTGCAGAATCGCATTGCGTGGATCCGCACTAAGCGCTGAGAGGTACAGTTAAACTTGTCATGGAAAGTATGCAAATTGGCAAGGTCAGCGATTCTAGCTACTAAAGACGGCAGCAAGCTGCCGTCCAAAAATAGGAAATGGTAACAGAATTGATAGCAACCTGGGAGTTTGGGAATGAACTGATCTGATGAAGAACTCTGTTGCAGCTTAGATTCTAAACAGTCTGCAAAGCAAAGAAAAATAAAATGGCCTCATTGTAAAGATCAGTAAATTAATATTCTTCGAGAAATAAATTTTATATAAATATTCATGAGGTAAACATTTACATAAGTATGTTCAAAATTTATCATTGGTTGTTGAAAATGTGCAGGTTTATTGATTCCGTGATAAAATCACTTTTCATGCAAATTTCATTTTGTGTAATTATGCTTTTATACTTCCAAATTTGATGACGTCAATTCGTCAATTTCTCAGGAAGAAATTAGAAGTAATGTTTATTTTACTGTTGAAGAAAGTGCTGGTTACTCCGTTTTAATACTTTCCTTTGAGAAATACAAATACAATTTTATACTCATGTTTGAAGTGTATTGGATTTAACTTGTTTATAAATGGATAAATGTGGGTTTATCAGACGTTTAATATATCTGTATTTAAGTCTATATACATTAAAAGAGAAAATGCCAGATAGTAATTGGTTACTTTTGAAGTAAGGTTATCTTGATTGCAGTATTTATCCCAGGATGATCTAGGATGATCAAGTGGAATAGGTAGGCAGGTATTAATATATGAAAGAACAAAGTAAGTTGATTGACTCAACCTTGGGCAGATTAGGTTTTGTATTGTAACAGAATTACATTGTACTGATGACTACAATTTCAAGGACTTCAAAGCCGCCTCACCTTATGTTTAGAAATGCAATGAGGTCTATTCCAGCAATAGATTCAGTAGGTTTTATGTCTTAATTATTATTTTACAAGTTTGAGCCTACCAAAAGGTTCTTCCAGGACATTTCTTAGCTATGAAGTGAAAGCTGTTTTTCAGTATTTGCATATGCAATGTATAGCCTTAGGGTACAAAGAGGACAAACTGTATTGGGTTACTATGGTTGCACATTTTTCAAATTTTTCTTAAGTTCATTCATTTTGTTAAATAATGGTAGCACAGGAAATGAAGCAAGAAATTCAAGGACTTTTTCAGAGCTAAGTTCAATTAAGGATGGCATCGTGTTTTCTCTATCAGGACAACAAAAGCCGTAATTTAAACCTGCTAGACTGACACCCATATTCACCACTGATTTGCTGTAGACTTAACTGAAAACTACGTGACTTCAGACTGGATCCCGTCTTGTCGTAAGAATCATGAAGCACATATAATACTGAGCAGGCAAACATCTTATCAGATGGGAAAGAACAATCACTATTGAAAAAACATGTTAAAAGGAAGGGTCAATCTGTGATAATAATGACTTGAAATATCAAGGTGTTTAAGAAGTCCTTGAATATAGATTGTCGGGATGTTGATTTATTGGATTTGGATAGCAAGATGCACTTGTTATATTTACATATAGGGTTATTAACTTTTAAATGGTACTGACATAATTACCTTTGCTTAGCACCCAGCATATAATGGTAGTCACAGGACTAGTAGTGACTATGTCAGGTTAGTGTTACTGAGTGTGGTAGCATAACACTTGTCTATGACAAAACAGAGAGTGAGGCACCACCATATTAACCCTTTCCCTCATATAGACTCATTTTGACGCACTCAATAGGTATCACATAAAGCCTGATCTGCAGAAAACCACAGTTAAACCTTACCAAATTTAATTACAAAATACTCATTTCCAGACCACTGAGGAGCAGCGAACAGCATAAAACCTGATCAGCCTGCGAGTTACTCGCAGGCTGATCTGGTTTTATGCTGTTCGCATAGGTCTTTTCATGGTTTCCTCTATGAGGGAAAGGGTTAACTTGTCTCATATAGACAGTCTCCAAATGACTGGAATACTGTTGGTGGGATGTGTAACTTAAGCAGACAAACAAAATAATCCACCATTTGTTAAGCACCCTATTAATTTGACCCTGAGTCATACCAATTTAACCTTGAGTTAGCATCCTAATAAGTTAACCTTGAGTCATCCTACTTCATAAAGGTTGAGGGGCCTTTGTGGCCAAGAGGGTAAAGTCACTGACTTTAACACTCACTCAGCCACTCACCGCGTGGGTTCGAATCCCGACAGGGTCATTCTAATTTTTTATGTGAGGAAGCCTTCCAGCTGGCTTGCAGTAGGTCGGTGGTACTACCCGGATGCATCCGTGCATTCAGGGTCTTCCCCCACCTGTAATTAGCTGGACGTCGCTATATGACTGAAATACTGTCTAGGCGATGGTAAACTCAAATAGTTATTAAGGTTGAGTCAGCATCCTGCCAATCTCACAGTTACCCCAAAAACCTGTCCTGGCTGTAACTTAGTTGTGAATGGTTGTGTTTTGAAATAACTTGGCACAGGTGATCCTTAGGACAAGACAATGTCTTAAGAACCAGGTCACTAGCTTGAAGGTCAAGGTCACAAAACTCAGTTGACCATAAAATCATGTCCCAGCAGTAACTTTATTGTTAGGAACATGTTTTGAAATAAGCACAAATGATCCCTAGGACAAGATGATGTATCTCAAACCAGAACCAAGTTGCAAGCTCCAAGGTGAAGGTCACAGCAGTTAGCTGAGTTAGCTGAGTTTAAAATTTGTACAAGCAGTCCTGTCTGAGCTGTATCTTTGTTGTGTATACAGTGGGCACTTGATATACTGACATCAGTAATACTGGAATTATTGCACATCAACACGTATTAACTGCGGTTATTGTAATCAATAATACCGACAAATTCGCTTTCCAACACTGACACTCTAAATTCGCGACCATTTGTCACTAGCAGTCATTTTCATTGCACTGACTGTCTTTGGCCAATCGCACAACATGCCAAGGGGTGTTGAAATGTGTTGCCACAATTTGTCTGATCTTTGCCAGTCTTAATCATTGCTTACGTTGTATAAAATTGATGAACCTGTGAAGAACTGACGATAGAGAAACTGATGTTTTGTTTGAAATTTTATTTAATGAAAATAAATTATTTCCACAAGGAATATTTGTAATTTATACTAAGTGTAATAAGAAGATGTACATTTATTTTTCAAACAAGGTTACCTCCCCTATGGTATGGGAGAAAAGATACTCCATCAGAAATGTAATTATATACTTTGAACAACAAGGCCAGAGCATTGATGCAACATGGTTGAGTTATTCCTTGTTACTCTATACGAATACAAACATTATAAAAGACAAACAAAACACAGAAATTCATGACTGACCTTTCTAATACATAAGAATTTATTGTGGACAAAATGAAAGACTTAAGAAACAGTAAAAATCAGACATGTATTATTTCATTACAAGGTAACACTAATTTGAGTGTCCATTAATGAAATTCATTTTACTGACAAATTCAATTTAACAACATTTTCCTGATAATAAATAGTGTTGTTATATTGAGATTTCACTGTAGTCTTATTTGGCACGAGTGGTCCCTAGGACAAGGCATTATAGTGCATAAAAGAACCAAGGTTGCTAGCTTGAAGGTATAGGTCACAGCAATCAGATGACCTTAAAAAAAAATTGAGCTGTAATTTTGTAGTATATGCATGGTTGTGTTGGCACATGTGTTGCAAACAAGAATCAGTCACTTGCTTCTGGGTCAAGGCCACAGGTCTGTTTTGACACTTAAATCATGTTGGGGCTGTAACTTTTTTGTGTATGGTCGAGTTTTATCACTTGGCTGAGGTCAGGGTCACAGTGCTCTTATCATCTTTAAATCATCTCCTTTAATATTTCAAGTTTCTCTTCATATTCCCTGACAAAAGTATCAGTCTAATAAACAAGATGGTTGGGACATCTGTGTCCTAGTGTTATTCCATGCTGATTTTGGAGGCATTTAATTGGATTCAAGTAAGGACAACTTAGAGGTAAATGGTTGAAGCACTGACCTTTGATTCTTGTGACCTTGGTTTGATCAAAAGAAAGACTAGTGGTTGCGGTGATTTCACCATGTAATATGTGGTACATACAGACTGGCAGTCATGGGGATACATGTACTTAGTAAATGTGCAGGATTGATCCAATGTTACAGCTTGCCATGACCTTCTGGATCAGTGGTATCGGCAGTCGGCCTAGACTAGTTTAGCCCATTTTAGCATCGCATCATTGGGCAATCAATGTGAGGAAAGCAAGTCATCTTTCTCTTTTGGCATTGTTCACTATCCCAACATTGTTTTCCAATTTATCCCTAGAGGGCTTAGCAACCCAGTGAAGACTGTTTAAGAACTAAAGGAAAAATGAATGGAGCCAATTGTTCATGTTCTGGTTATAAAATTGCTCTTTTGTTCCATTTACTTGTCTATTTCTGCTGCTCTAATGCCTGTTGCTTTAAGTTCCTGGATTGCCAAATTGCATATAGAGAGATCATGGAAAATAGTTTGTACAATATTTCTTTTTTATTGCATTTGAAATGATACTTTTTTCAGACGCTTATTGTTCAATATTCAGGAATGATGCAGGTCATGCTTAGAACTAGCCCAGTGGATTAATTGGACTTGCCCTTTTTATACCCCCGAAACGAAGTTTGGGGGGGTATATAGGAGTCACCCGGTGGTCGGTCGGTCGGTCCAGCGGTCCGTTGCATTATTGGAATTCAATACAACTTCATGCAATGATCAAGCACATGGAGAGGAAGTGCAGTGCACAAGAACCATAACTCCATCTTGACTTATTACAGAGTTATTGCCCTTTGTTACTTTTCCTTGTCCGGAGCATAACTTGAAAAGTACAAGTTGGATTTCAAAACAATTTCATACAATGGTCAAGCACAATATGAGGAAGTGCAGTGCACAAGAACCATAACTCTATCTAGAGTAATTACAGAGTTATTGCCCTTTGTATTTTTTCCTTGTCCGGAGTATAACTTGTTACCTTGTCCGGAGTATAAGTTGTAAAGTACTGATTGGATTTTAAAAACAATTTCATACAATGGTCAAGCACAATGAGAGGAAGTGCAGTGCACAAGAACCATAACTCTATCTATAGGAATTACAGAATTATTGCCCTTTGTTACTTTTCCTTGTCCAGAGTATAACTTTTAAACTACTGGTTGGATTTCAAAACAATTTCATTCAATGGTCAACCACAATATGAGGAAGTGCAGTGCACAAGAACCATAACTCTATCTATAGGAATTACAGAGTTATTGCCCTTTGTTACTTTTCCTTGTCCATAGCATAACTTGAAAAGAACTGGTTGGAATTCAAAACAATTTCATACAATTGTCAACCACAATAAGAGGAAGTGCAGTGCACAAGAACCATAACTCTTTCTATTATAATTACAGAGTTATTGCCCTTTGTTACTTTTCCTTGTCCGGAGCTTAACTTTAAAACTACCGGTTGGAATTCAAAACAATTTCATACAATGGTCAAGCACAACCTGTGTAACCCGGCCAAAAATCTGGAAAAAAAACTAATGTAAAAATGTCTTTTTCATACTCTTCTTCTTAATCCTTATAACTTCATCATTTCTAAAGCAGTATTGCGGGGGTATTAATCACATTTAGTGATAGTTCTAGTTCATTTTGGACTGTGCCATAAGTTGTTTATGGGGTACTTGCGGAAAATTTATTGACTGAATAGCAAACAATGAGACCTTATTAGACTACACAGGTATGCAAGCTGCAATCAGGCTGCAAGTAACTCACAGCTGATCAGTTTTTATCTTGTTCACTTAACATGTGGACCAAGTTGAAGATTGGTTTCTGCCAAATATGTTTTCCATTATAAATAGAGACTCCCTGGTCAAAAAATGATTCTGGTTAAGCTCCTTATCTTAGTGCTCAGCAAATAAGGGTAGTTCAAGGACTGGTTGGTCTGGTTCATGTGAATGGGCCTGGTATCTAGCCTTGTCTACAGTGTGAAACTGCAATGTGGCACCACTTTATCAGATTCAAGCAGATATTGTCTCCAAATGAAAGGGATATTAAACCCAATAAACAAACAGAAATGGAAATTGATACTAGTCCTCAGTGAACGTTTCAGACTAAAGGTCACTTCTCAGTGATTGGACCCTATCTTTCATAATGGCTCATTTTGACACATATCAGACAAACAGCAGAGACCCAGATCAGATGGCTCTTTATAGGCTCCGTCTGATCTGGGTCTGCGCTGTTTGCCAATGTGTCAAAATATGTCCATATTAAGGTAAAGGATTAAGTTCAGTCATATAAGAAATTCTAAGTAAAGACACTAATATAACCTGCATGACAGTAATTTTCACGGTTGTAGATTTAAATGTTCCTTCATGGCTCTACTAAATGCTTTTAGTAAGTGTCCACAATAGCACTGTCAAGATGGATAACTTTGCATTATACCAAACTTGCCTCCTAATTGATTTAGATAAATTCCACTGGAGCAGAATGAAATATACCATTGTTATGGTAATACAGGGATAAATGTTGGGAGAATTTAGATTAAGAAAACTTATTGGATGACATTTTGTCCCCTGCATGGTGTATTGAAATATAAATCACCCCTATATAACACCAGAAAATCGGAATAGAATAGGGAATAAGAACAAAACATTTCACTTGATATAGGTTAAAATTTCACTTCTATTTAAGCAGATAATATGTCAAAATGAAAATTGAAAATCTAATTTTAAAATAATTAGCCAGGTTTTCTTTTACAAAGGGAAGGTAAATAAGATAACTTCAGTGAAGGATTTTGTACATGACATTTCAAATGTGGTCATTTTTAGCTCACCTGAGCACAATGTACTCAAGGTGAGCTTTTATGATCACCCTGTGTCCGTTGTTATTCAAAGGTTGCTAAAAAAAAACATGGCCACCAGGGGCCAATGCTAATTATATAATGAAAACTTCAAAAGACTTCTGCTCCAAAACTACTGGCCAGAGTTTTGACACAGATGCTCGATGGGAAACCCTCTACAAATGACTATTATCTTGCAAAGGCTGACTTGGTATTGGACCACTATACCCAATTATGGCCCTTGAGGTATAAAAAATGTCATATATAACTTTGTTTACATTCTAGCATCCACATTTATGAAGCAATCTTGATCAGATGTATACATAATGTTAATAAACCAAAGATTATTATGCCTTGTATGGAAGTTAGGTCCATATTACTTAAGGTTGCCATTAGAGCAGTGGTACTCAGGTAAGCGATATAGGGTCACCATGGTCCTTTTGTTATATATTTTGAGAAGCTTGATGTTATATACTCAAAGTATCACTAATCCAGCAATTACTCTTTGCATTTCAGTCCTTCAGACGGATGTATATCAGTTTTTCACTCACTCAGCTTTCTGGTGTTGGTGCTTAAATGAGAGTTTATTGCTGGCTAAAAAGGAAAGGTAAATATATCCACTTTATTCAGTTTCTTCCATCTATCTGTATTGTCCAAAAGTTGGCCCCTTTCCAAATCAAAAATCGAAAAAATAATCCTTATCCTGAGATCAGTTCACTGTTATCAGATGAAGTTTTAGAAATTCAGAAGTGATTATTTTAGAAATATGTCCCATATTTGAGATACATAATGGAAAAAAAATATTGCAATTTCTCAGTAATATGAGTCCTCTTGGATGTATACAATTTTGGCATGTTGAATTTGATTATTAAGAAGCATTCAATTGGAGATCGAAAAAAGACAGCGGCATGCATTTATGATCTTTTAAATCAGATAGTCTGTCTAGTGCGCAAGTCTTAAGTCATGTTGAATAAATGAAATTCAGTTAGCGTGAATGTCTGTCAGTCAGTTAGACATGTTTGGTGAAATTCCATTTAATAGAAATTTCTGATTCAGCAGTTACTTAAATGTATGTGGTTATTCTTGGTCATTTTCATTAGAGCTGAGCATTGTGTTCCTCAAAGAATTAAAACACTGTAAAGTTGTGTATGACATAAACAGACTTGTGGTTGTTTCCTAGAAATGGATAATCCACTAGAATAAAGGATGTTAAGTTTCTTTGGAACTGATCTTCATCCTTCTTATTATGCCTCCTTTGAAGAAGAGGGGACATATTGTTTTGCAAATGCCGGTTGGTCTGTCGGTTGGTCAGTACGTCATAGACCACTTTGTTTCCGATCAATAACTGGAGAACACTTCAGGGGTTTACTTAAGGTTTTGACTTTCACTTGTCCAGGGGGCAAGTTACTTTGAACATCTACTAGCCCCCAGTGAAAACAGGTTGCCCGATCTTGAAGTTAGTTGGTGTTTGTTGATGTTTAAAACTAAATTTGTGTAATATTAAGGTGAATTTTAGTTATTATATATCAAAGACAATTTGCAAGCATTTTACCTCTGATATACTATAGAAAATAAAAAAAATCGAAAGATTTCATTTACATATATAAACTTGCCCGCAGGGCTATCTTCTTTGAAACACCACTTGCCCGCAGTGATTTTAACCCGGCGCGGGCAAGTGGGCGTCCACTTAAGAAAACCCCTGACACTTGGGCCCACATTCCTCTATCTTGATAGGGTGATTGGTCATGACTAGTAGATGACCCCCTTATTGATTTTGAGGTCAAAGGTCAAGATCACAGTGACCTCGATGGGAGTCGGGGGAGCGTAGGGGGGCATATGTGTCGTTCCGACAACTCTTGTTATATTTGCAGAACGTTTTTTGCAGAATTTTCTGATTTCTGTTAGTTCCCAAGAGCACTGTCAAACTGGGAATATTAAAGTTATTGAAGATGCTGGCTAATTTCACATGATCATGTCATTTTCGGTTTTAATAAAAAACAGGAGAAAAGAAGAAGAATAAAGATTAAACGTATGAGAATGTCCCAGCAGGAAAAAGCTATAATGAACTGCAGCAAGCATTATAAAAAGGTTGACTGTGTTTGATTTTTCATATTTGTTGCTTTAAACTTTGTCAATTGATATTTTTTCTTACAAAGACATATTTATAAAAATAAGATATTATATATAAATCTTTTTTTGGCAATTTTCAAAATGTTATGTAATGCTTTTTTGGCATTTTTCAAACAAATGTAGGTGAAAAACCATAAAAAGGGTTTTATGGGAAAAACCTACAAAATAACCCCAAGTTTAAAGTTAATTTTTGGAGCAGTAACATGAACTGTTTTGGTCTTGATCATGAACCCTTTTCTGTTGTTCTTTATATTGTTTCCAGGGATGAGATTCTTCCGCTATACAGCTGATTTTCACAAATGTCATTTTATTCACAAAACTTAGGAATAAAAGTTCTGCATTTAAACAGTTGGGACTCATAATTCTGGCTTTGGACTCATAACTTTACCTTGTGACTCATTTGTTTCAAACATGGGAGTCCTGGGACTCACCATAAAGAATTTCTGGATTAATCAGTGTTCCAGGGATGCCAATGACCTCTAGTGGACTGACAAAATGTTTTGACTGTCACATGTTTTTATTTGTAACCATAGGACAAGTTCATAATTATGATTTGAGTGTTTAAACTATTCAAAATAAAAAAAGAATGTGATTTATTTGTTATTTAATAGTGCTCATGAAAGAAAATACCTCTTTTTAACAATATGTTGACAAATACTGAGTTGCCAAATTAGATATATCAATATTTTCCCCATTTGGGGCTAGGGTCAATTTGCTGAAGAGAAACCTCTGTAAAATTTTTTTTGACTACCAGGGTTCACACACTCAAAACAAATGGGGTATCAGACAATTTCAGTGAATCTGATTGCACAGTATTTTAACCACTTGAGTTTTAACCTTAATTTTCTCAGGCATTCTTATATTGACTTTAACAACTCAGGCATTCTTATAATGACTTTAACAACTCAGGCATTCTTATATTGACTTTAACAACTCAGGCATTCTTATAATGACTTTAACAACTCAGGCATTCTTATATTGACTTTAACAACTCAGGCATTCTTATAATGACTTTAACAACTCAGGCAGTCTTATAATGACTTTAACAACTCAGGCATTCTTATATTGACTTTAACAACTCAGGCATTCTTATAATGACTTTAACAACTCAGGCATTCTTATATTGACTTTAACAACTCAGGCATTCTTATAATGACTTTAACAACTCAGGCATTCTTATAATGACTTTAACAACTCAGGCATTCTTATAATGACTTTAACAACTCAGGCATTCTTATATTGACTTTAACAACTCAGGCATTCTTATATTGACTTTAACAACTCAGGCATTCTTATAATGACTTTAACAACTCAGGCAGTCTTATAATGACTTTAACAACTCAGGCATTCTTATATTGACTTTAACAACTCAGGCATTCTTATATTGACTTTAACAACTCAGGCATTCTTATAATGACTTTAACAACTCAGGCATTCTTATATTGACTTTAACAACTCAGGCATTCTTATAATGACTTTAACAACTCAGGCATTCTTATTAACAACTCAGGCTTCTTAATGATTTCAACTCAGGCATTCTTATATTGACTTTAACAACTCAGGCATTCTTATATTGACTTTAACAACTCAGGCATTCTTATTATGACCACTCAGACACTCTAACCACTTGGCAATCTTACCACTTTGGCTTTCTGACCATTCTTGCAATTTGATCATTCTGGAAATCTAAATTTTTGGCAATCTAATCATATGGCATTTTGATTATTCTGGCAATCTTACCAATTAAGCCATTCAAACATCATTGGCCATTAACCACAATGCATTCTAATCATTTGGGTACATTTGTCTCTCTGACCACTCAGGCACTCTGACCTTTCAGACACTGGCCACTCAGGCACTCTGACCACTCAGGCACTCTCACCACTCAAAAACTTAGTCACTGTGCTTGAAATAAAAATGAAACACAAAAATACATTTAAAAACTAGCTGCCATGTTACAACAGGGAACTCTCTCTCTCTCTCCTCTCTCTCTCTCTCTCTCTCTCTCTCTCTCTCACATATATTGAAGGAGTTTTAATTATAAAACCATTATAATGAAAATTATTTCACTGTTGTCTTACAATGGATGTTTTAGATTTCAGTACAGATTTTAAATCGCATAAAGATTTAATTTGAGCCCCTATGAAAACAAGTATTAAAAGCCAATCTTGAAGACTTTTTATTAAGTTCTGAATACCCCTGATTAATGAGTTTTTCATTTAAATATCTTAATTACAGAAATGGCAATGCTGTATCATATCATTAATTTCTAATGATTCATTGTTCAACAGTTCAAGAAACTATTTTTGTTATTATTCTTCTGTGGTGCATATTTAAAACTGGTTTAGTAATATGACCTCAGTCTATTGGGATTTTCTTTTTGTTTTTTTGGTTGAAAAATTAATCAATATGTGCCCAACAAAGAAAAAAAGGAAGATATCTGATATTTTTAGCTCACCTGAGCAAAGGTCAGGATGAGCTATTGTGATCCCGTAAGTGTCCGTCGTGCAGTGTGCTTAAAATTTAGTTTTTACTCTCTGTCACCTTATTTCTTAAGCAATCATCTTCAAACTTAAGACAATGTTTGAGTTTGATTGAGTTCGAATATGGCTGAGATCGGTCAATTAGGTCAGGAGTTATTCCCCTTTTAATATTAAAAAAATGCCAGATTTCACGTTCTTTACACTCTAGCATCTTCATCTTTTGAGCAATCATCTTCAAACTTTATGACAATATTAATGACTATAATTCTTGATTGAGTTAGATCAAAGCTGAGATCAGTTGATTAGGTCAGGAGTTATGCCCCTTTTAATATCAAAATGTGCCAGATTTCACTTTGTTTACACTCTAGCATCTTCATTTTTTTTTTGGCAATCATCTTCAAACTTTATGACATTTTTTATGATAATAATGTTTTAATTGAGTTAAATGTAGCTGAGATATGGAGTTATGTCCCTTTTAATATAAAAAATGCAATATTTCACTTTGTTTACTCTCTACCATCTTCATTTTTTCAAACAATCATTTTTAAACTTTAATAAGACAATTTTAATGACCATAATGTCTTGATAGAGTTTGACTATGGCTGAGATTGGCAATAAGGTCATTAGTTATGTCCCTTTTATTATAAAAAAATGCCAAGATTTCACATTGTTTACACCCTAGGGTCTTCATTATGCCCCCACAAAGTGGGGTGCATATAGCGTTGCACTTGTCCGTCCGTCCGTCCGTCCGTCAGTCCGTCAGTCCATCAGTCCGTCAGTCCGTCCGTACGTCCCGAAATCTTGTGAACGCAACTCCTCTTAAACCGGATGGCAGATTTTGCTTAAACTTCCAGGGATGAACAACCTTAATGTGTAGATGGTAGTAAAGAAAGGAATTTTCGCGGCGACCAAATTTAACAGAATTATGGCCCTTTGTTGATTTGTTCACTATATACCATATAGAAATTTTGTGAACGCAACTCCTCTTCAACCGGATGGCAGATTTTGCTTAAACTTCCAGGGATGAACAACCTTAATGTGTAGATGGTAGTAAAGAAAGGAATTTTCGCGGCGACCAAATTTAACAGAATTATGGCCCTTTGTTGATTTGTTCACATATACCATATAGACCGGATGGCAGATTTTGCTTAAACTTCCAGGGATGAACAACCTTAATGTGTAGATGGAAGTAAAGGAAGGAATTTTCGCGGCGACCAAATTTAACAGAAATATGGCCCTTTGTTGATTTTTCACTATATACCATATAGAAATTTTGTGAACGCAACTCCTCTTCAACCGGATGGCAGATTTTGCTTAAACTTCCAGGGATGAACAACCTTAATGTGTAGATGGAAGTAAAGGAAGGAATTTTTCGTGGCGACCAAATTTAACAGAATTATGGCCCTTTGTTGATTTTTTCACTATATAACATATAGAAATTTTGTGAAAGCAACTCCTCTTAAACCAGATGGCAGATTTTGCTTAAACTTCCAGTGATGAATAACCTTAATGTGTAGATGGAAGTAAAGGAAGTAATTTTTTGCGGCGACCAAATTTAACAGAATTATGGCCCTTTGTTGATTTGTTCACTATATACCATATAAATAATTAAATTGATTCAGTTTGGTACAGAAGACTATCTGAATCTCTGCTTAATTATCGCCAGTGTGTGACATTACCAACACACTTAAGTGGATCTATTATTGATCTTGTCTATGTAAAAGATGAGTTGCCACAGCCAAAAGTAACTGTATACCCAACATATTTCTCTGATCACAGCATTGTGTTCCTGCAGTTTTAGGAGACCAGACATGTGTTTCAAAGTTTTGTTTTATTCAGACACAGATATTGTATTCCATCTGTAAAGAAACCAAATATGATGCCTCAAGAGTTAGGTAACTTTTTTATCATTAATACATAATTGAGGAAATTTCAACTGAAACGCTATAATAAGAACAGAATTTTGTAGACATTAAATGAAGCTGCTCTTGTTTACGAGCACATCTGCACAGTGGGGGCATCCGTGTCCTTTGGACACAGTTCTAGTTTTTTTTTAGCAAACATCTTCAAACTTAAACACAATGTTTATGACCATAAGCTAGCAATCGGGTTCATAACTGATATTGGCTAGCTAATTTAGGAGTTATGCCCCTTTCACTATAAAAAAGCCAGATTTCATTTGTTTACACTCTAGCATCTTTATTTCTTAAGCAATCATCTTTCTCAGGTGAGCGATTAAGGGCCATCTTGGCCCTCTTGTTATAAGTTTTTATTGTTAGTCGCTGGTAGAAACCAGCAACTATATTTGTCACTGTTTAAGATTAGATCTATGGTAGGAGAAGTCAGTAAAATGTGAAAATGTCAACTAATGGATAAGGCACAAAATAGCTTCTTTCCCCACCACAAAAATCCCTGAGTGTAACAACCATTGTTTAATGAAAATAATTCTTGCCTGTCTAGTCCCTAACAAGCAAAATAAACCTTTCATAAGATACGTAATTGATGGTTAAGAATGGATCCCTTGGGATAAGCCATTATTTAATCCTGTCCCTCATAGAGGACACCATGAAAAGACCTATACGAACAGCATAAAACCAGATCAGCCTGCGAGTAACTCGCAGGCTGATCAGGTTTTATGCTGTTCACTGCTCCTCAGTGGTCTGGAAATGAGGATTTTGTAATTTAATTTGGTAAGGTTTAACTGTGGTTTTCTGCAGATCAGGCTTTATGTGGTACCTATTGAGTGCGTCAAAATGAGTCTATATGAGGGAAAGGGTTAAAAGAGACAAACAAATAGTTGCTATATCCATTTCCGTTGTAAACTAGTGCTGTGTTATTTAATTATAAAATGAAATAATGTAATGAGTGTTGCACCTGCAATCACATATTTAAATTATTATCATCATTATAAATTACTTATTGGAAATGCTCACAGTAAAAAATCAGAATCACGTGGAAATCACAATACCACTTTGCCGTTTTGACCCAAACAAAGTACGGTAAAATTTTCGGCAGTTTCCATAATTCACTTTTATTAGTTTTGACTACACAATTAATGCTTTGAACAGAGTTGCTTCCTGCACCAGAAAACATTTTGGGGCTATAGATAGACAGATATTTAGTTAATGCCTGTTGATTAACAACTGGCTCTTTGGTCTAATGGGTAAGATAGTTCGCCATACCGACGTTGTCAGTGAGGGTTGTGGGTTTGATACCTAGTCATGGCACATTTTTTTTTAAATCTTTTTTAGAATCTTTTCAGTATATAGTTTAGAAGTTATGGCCAAGGTTAAAGATTATCACTGCATTTTCTTGTAAAAAAAGGGGGGGAGGGGGGATAGATTCGGTCAAAATGGACCTAGAAGTTATGGCCCATGATGGGGATGTAGCCCTTGTGATAGTGAACAAGTATGTGAAGTTCGATGACAGAAGGTTCAATAGTTTAGAAGTAGTGCCATGGCTCAAGTTTTTCACTGTATTTTTTAAGAATTGGAGATAAATTTGGTCAAAATGAACCTAAGATGAGGATGTAGCCCTTGTGATGTCACTGTCAATATTGTGATTTCATTATTGTACACCCGTAAACAAAGATTGGAGGATAAAAAGAAGTCATCCTCTTGATTGATCTGTCCGTCTGTTGGTAAGTCCCTCTACAGGCCACATTTCTCATTTGATATTACAAAAAAAAAATGGTCAGCTGCATGTTCACCATAATCATTTCTAGGCCAAGTTCAATGCGCTTCTAATGCATCTGCTTGTTAGGTTTTGTATAGTTGATACACTTACTTGTATAACACCGTCCAGAATGGTTTATATTTTGTATTTAATTGAATCATACTTCGACGTTCATACATATCCAGATGGTCTGTGAAACTGTAACTTAACACTGAAAATAATGACTTACACACTAAACTTCTGCAGCGACTTGATGCTTTAGCATCAACATTCTACTTATCCCTTAATGGGGGAATTGAAAAACTTAGGTGGGGTGTTCACACTGTACAGTAGGGTTTGCATGTACTTAATGGATGTCATGCAGTGTTCTATAGGGTTGACATGTGCTAAACAGTAGAATTTGCATGCACTGTACATTACAGTACAGTAAGGTTTGCATGCACTGTAATTTAGGGTTGACACTTACTGTAGTTTGCATGCAATGTACTATTTGGTTGACATTTACTGTAAAGTATGGTTTACATGCACTGTACTGTAGGGTTGACACATAATGTGCAGTAGTGTTTGCATGCACTGTACTATAGGGTTGACATTTACTGTACAGTAGGGTTTACATGCACTGTACTATAGGGTTGACATTTACTGTACAGTAGGGTTTACATGCACTGTACTATAGGGTTGACATTACTGTACAGTAGGGTTTACATGCACTGTACTATAGGGTTGACATTTACTGTAAAGTATGGTTTACATGCACTGTACTGTAGGGTTGACACAAAATGTGCAGTAGTGTTTGCATGCACTGTACTATAGGGTTGACATTTACTGTACAGTAGGGTTTACATGCACTGTACTATAGGGTTGACATTTACTGTAAAGTATGGTTTACATGCACTGTACTGTAGGGTTGACACAAAATGTGCAGTAGTGTTTGCATGCACTGTACTATAGGGTTGACATTTACTGTACAGTAGGGTTTACATGCACTGTACTATAGGGTTGACATTACTGTAAAGTAGTGTTTGCATACACTATATAGGGTTACATGCAGTAGGGTTTGCATCACTTACTATATAGGGTTGACATATACTGTACAGTAGGGTTGCCATGCATAGCATGTACTGTACAATACGACGATATAATACAATAATTTTATTTTATAATCAGGCCTTCGGCCTTTACACATATATATTTCACAATATACAACATATTCAATGGCAAAGAGTGGATACAAAACTATACAGGTGGATTGGTATGCTGTATAGGGTTTGCATGTACTGTAATTAAGGTTTGACATATAGCAAACAGTAGGGTCGCATGTTTTGCATGTATTGTTCAGTAGGGTAATATATTGAATTTCAAGATTGATATGTACTGTATTATATGGTACTATAGGGTTGCCATGCCTTGCATGTACTTTAATGGGTTCTTTTGGACTAAAATTTTAGGGTAAGCATGTACTGTACATTTAGGGTTAGCAGTACTTTTAGGCTTAGCATGTACTGTACTTTTAGGGTTAGCATGAACTGTACTTTTAGGGTTAGCAGTACTTTTAGGCTTAGCATGTACTGTACTTTTAGGCTTAGCATGTACTGTACAGTACAGTACAGTACAGTAGGATTTTGCATGTACTGTACAGTACAGTACAGTAGGATTTTGCATGTACAGTACAGTACACCTGTATTATAACATACTGATTCAGTTTGCAAAACGTGGTCATCAATGATCTTACATTGGTTTGAATATTTATTTTGATGATTTGTCATTTGTATTTTTTTTGGCTTGGGTAATGTGCCATTGAAAGTATATTGTCATCTAATGGGGATACAGAAATACAGAGCTGCCTTATTGTGGTATATATCATAGACAAGTAGCCATGAAACTCTAAAAATCCAAATCTGTTAAATAAATACTAATTGAAAATGCATTCATTTAAAATTAATAATAACATAAACATCATTTTCACTCTAGAAAAAACAACAACAATATTATGGTTAAATTTGACAAATTTCAACTGATGTAAATTTTAAACATGAACAGTTGCATACATACTGACTGTGTTTATAATTTTGTGAAATTGGAATGTTTCAATACAATAACTAACACAGAATATATGGATGATAATGATACAGTCACAGGGATCACTGCACTTTCCCATTTTAGAATTTTTTTTAAATTTTGTCTAAAAATAAAAATGGGTTTACTTTTAACCATGCATCGAAAATGGGTCAATCAGCTATTAATGGGTCAGATATTTAAAGCAATTACTTATGGTAAGTATTTGTTGGATTTGGGTTTAACCCTTTCCCTCATAGAGGAAACCATGAAAAGACCTATGCGAACAGCATAAAACCAGATCAGCCTGCAAGTAACTCACAGGCTGATCAGGTTTTATGCTGTTCGCTGCTCCTCAGTGGTCTGGTAATGAGGATTTTGTAATTAAATTTGGTAAGGTTTAACTGTGGTTTTCTGCAGATCAGGCTTTATGTGGTACCTATTGAGTTCGTCAAAATGAGTCTATATGAGGGAAAGGGTTAAAATACATTGTCATTGAAAGTTTGTTGTTTCTGTGGATAAGAAATGTTTGCTTCTTTTACTCAAGGTAGTTTTAAGTGCAGTAATTTCATATTATAGAGTTTATAGTAGCTTACTCATTCTGCCTAGATTTCACTGTGGAACATGTGATGTGTTTTTGTGACTGACGGCATATTATAGGACTAATATTACATCCAGTTACATAATCCTGAGACAATGCCAACAAAACCTTGTATGTATTGATTGCTCAGTGCAAGTGTGATATACCAGTGCCATATTTGGCTCGGCTGTTTTTCAAAGAAAAAAGTGGAGGTATTGTCATAACTCTGGTGGTGTTGTCGTAGTCGTCATGAAAAACTTTTAACCTTGTCCATAACTTCTACACCTTTAAACTGTCTGTTATCAAACTGCTTATTCATGGGTTAAATTTCCAGCAAGGGCCATAACTAATGTCCATTTTGACCAGATTTTTCTCTTTTTAAGAAATGCAGTGAAAATCTATAACCTTGGCCATAAGTTCTAAACTATTAAACCTTCTGTCATCATTCTTCACATAGCTGTTCAATATCGAAAGGTTTTCATTTTCTCAATGGCCATAACTCTTAGGTCCATTTTGATCCAACTTACCTTTCTTTTGAAAAATACAGTGAAAAACTGTAATTTCTAAACTATTAAACCTTCCGTCATCAAACTTCACATACTTATTCGCTATCACAAGGGCTTTATTCACATCATGAAACATAACTCTAAGGTCCATTTTGACCAAATTCATCTCCACCTTTAAAGAAAACATCACCACAAAAAAAACACAACATCAAAAAAAAACAACAGACGAGTGTTGGCACCCCCATGCAGTGCTCTTGTTAAGATAATTCATGGTCACAAGTTTCCTATAGGCCGGACACTAACCCCATGTAATTTAGGTAGGTCAATCTCTCTAATGCTTAATGTAGACAGTAAACAGTTTTATAGTTAAGTTTGTTGTTTTATTACATTAGGCTTTACTGAACATATTCCTTATCAGATCATGTTAAAAATATATGGTGAACATATTTTGTTCTATTATCGATAAAACACTTCCCGTATTAGGAATTTACATGAAAAATGTTCTGGGTATTTTTTTCTGCCAATTTTCTATGAATATTTATGAAGTCCTGCTAAAGGAATTTGCTTTTATTCAGCCAAATTTTAGATCTGGTATAAGAGAGATAAAGCATTTCCCTGACCATTTCTCAGTGGCTGCCCTATTTTTCTGAAACTTTGCTAGTAACTAAACCATATATTGACTTGCAGTAAAAATAAACAACAACAAAAACACAGCACTATTTTTTGGCCTTGTTGCGATTTTTCATTATTACATAACTCTTTTATTCTGGTTCCTCCAATCCTTAGCTTTTTTCTCTCTATTTAGTTCTATCTACTTAAACAAAAGCTTTGACTACCAGCTTTTACCATCCTACAGTTGATATCATCTTTCCGTCTTTCCGAATGTCTTAATGTCTCTTGTGTTCTTATGATAAGAACCAATTTCATCTAGTTGTGATACAAAGAATAAATGAATGGAAAAATGTCAAATTTCACTTTTTTGCTGGACAGTATTCAGTTTATATATATATATATATTATATATATATAACTGTCATTAAATAATGTGTATATATTGGGGGCCACCGTGACCGAGCGGTTACAGTCGCGGACTACAAATCTCTCAGCCCTCACCGCTGTGGGTTCGAATCCCGGAAGGGACTTTGGATTTTTCATGTGAGGAAGCCTTCCAGCTGGCTTGCGGTAGGTCAGTGGTTCTACCCAGGTACCTCTGTGTACTCGGGGTCTTCCTCCACCTGTAATAAGCTGGACGTCACTATATGATTGAAATACTATCGCAGTGATGGTAAACTCCAATACAGCAACAATAACATCATGTGTATATATTAATATGTCCAATTAAAACAGGTTTTAACTTCCGTTGGTGCATGTGCAACTTGGTATAGCAGTCAAATGTAAACCTGTGATTGAAATAATTTTTAGTGAGCAATAATTTTCTGTATGATTGTTTGGGGGTATCAAATATATGTTTTGTGTTTGTTTTAAATAGTTTTACATGTGATTGATAATGTTTAATCTGTTATTAGTCAGTACATGTTTGTATTTGATTGATGTTAATACATGTAGGTCATGACCTACTTATTATTTCACATTTGTCTATGCAATAGATATTATGTCTTCTGTATTCTGCTTGTAATAATATATGGTTGTTTTTTTATTACATGATGTGTGGGATAAATAATGTGTAATATTTATCTTATTAATATGCAACTGTAAAATGAGATTTTGGTGTAGTTAATGCAGTAAATTAGTGAAATGTGAACCGTTTAACTGTGTAGTGCTGCTGTTCTTTTGATACAGTTAATTACCTATAAATAACCTCATTTGTACCATTGTTCAACAGTTGAGGATTTAGGTCAATCAGGAAGATAGCTGCTTAAATATTTATTTAAGGGTCCAGAGTTCTGTTCCAACTGGGACCAGGATTTGTTGTTGTTGTTTTTTAATTCTTATTTTTATCATCAAATCTTGTTTCAATTTCTTTATCAAAAGAAATAGCAAAATAATAATAAATGAAATCAACATACATAAATAAAATAATAAAAAGTATTGATAAGGTTGTTTTAATCGTGACACAATGCTGTTATTAAGTATTAAAAAATATTTTTGGAAATTCTTGGGCTATATTATGTATAGTATGTTTTAAATACTGTTTTTATACATACATTTTTTTGTGTTTGTTAAATTGTATTTGCTTCCTTTTGATTTAAATCATAGACCTATTAAACAGGTTAGGTTATATGGTTAAAACAGTAAAAGAGAGAAAAAGAAGGGGAAAGTATGCTCATTGTAAGCAGTCAAAAAACACTTTGTTTTAATCCTTTCTTGTTCATTCAAGCATCAGCAGTCTTTATCAAACCTTGAGATGATGTTGATAGTCATAATCTTTATACTCGTTTTGGCTTAACCCTTTCCCTCATAGAGGAAACCATGAAAAGACCTATGCGAACAACATAAAACCAGATCAGCCTGCAAGTAACTCGCTGGCTGATCAGGTTTTATGCTGTTCGCTGCTCCTCAGTGGTCTGGAAATGAGGATTTTGTAATTAAATTTGGTTAGGTTAAACTGTGGTTTTCTGCCGATCAGGCTTTATGTGGTACCTATTCAGTGCGTCAAAATGACTCTATATGAGGGAAAGGGTTAATGGCTGATATTTGACCTTTTAGTAAGGACTGACAACTCTTCTCTTATAATCTCTGTAACAGGATATGTTGCACATCCAGCAAGAAAACTGAAAAAAATATCCTGCATGTTTATAGTGCAATGCTCAATACATAATGAATTTCATTGTCTGGGCATTTTGCAAATTCTAACAAGCTCATATTTTGTAAAGCAATGAGCAAAAATATCTCATCGAATATGAAGGCTGTAATGAACTATTTTCAAAGACAATTTTAAAGAGTTGTTCTATGTGAGACTAAAGCAAATTAAAATTCTCAATGTAATTCTTAGAGATGACAGCCTACTTCCTTGCAAAAATGATTTGCTGTTCTGTCCAGAAATTAGTGAAAGCGTAAATTCTGATGAGCTCATAAATTTGTAAAACAATATTCAAATAAATGTTTCATTGAATATGAAGACTGCAATGGACTATTTTAAGGCATTATGTGGACTTGCAGGAAATTGAAATTCTCCAAGTAATTCTTAGAGATGACAGCCTACATTCTTGCAAAGCTGATTTGCTGCTCTTTTAAAAAACGAGGGAATGTGTGTGTGTGTGGGGGGGGGGGGGTCTTAGACATCATAACCATTCAACTGAGTGATCTGGGAATCTGTCCAAACTGACACTTTTACCAGGCATTCTGTGCTTCTTTTCTCCCACAACAATCAACCAACAACCTCTTGGCAGCTATGTTCAGACAGAAATCTTACAGTTCCTACATAGACCTGGAGGTCAGAAAATCATTTCTAGCCTACCCAGAACTGTCATAAAGAAATATGTACTGAGAGAAGATGGGACTACCCTTGTTCCTGAACTGTCTTAAATTTTCCTATCATCCTATAAAATACAGAAGGAGGTTGTCTTGCAGTACATTTAGTGTAAACCCTAATCAGCATGGGAAAAATTCTCAGTAGCTTTATATACAAAAATACAAGAGGAAAATACTCAGTAAAGTGAAATTTAATTGTGCTTTATTCTATTGAGATATTGTGTAAAAAAATAATTTTTACCCATGATGGCTGCAGATAGGAAACTTCAGACTTCAGTTGGATTTAACAGACCCAGTGTGGCTGAGAAATAGACCTGGCTGCATTTTATGAATTAAAACAAGAAATATCTTTAAAAAAGATATTCGGCGTAGGATGAAAGAAAAACGAGATTTCCAGTCTTCTAGAACATTCCCAGGAAAAGCGCGCGAAAGACCGACGCACAACAAATTTAGTACGCTCTAGAAATAGTTCAGTATTTTTTCTATGAAATATACTTATTTATAGACGGTAATACAAAAAAATTATATCTGTAAATAGGCTTGTTTGTTATTTGTTCATATCATTATTGCATATGACAATTATGATATAATTTAAGCGTTATTAGTTGTTTTGGTTTTTTGCGAATTAATTTTCAATGAGAGCATCTCGGCAGGCTGGAAGAATTCAATATACATAGTAATTAAGGGGTTTCATGTCATAACACGGTGGATTCTTTTTTGTTGTTTTAAATCATTTTCACAAAGTAGCATTCCTCAATTGATGGAAAAGGATTGTATTTAACTTACTGAAATCACTTTCATGTTTACATCAAAAAGAAAAGTAATAACACCAAGCTGAATGATTATACAAGCTGCACCCCTTATTTACAGTAATGTTATAGTCCATAACGATGCGTTAACCAATAACAGGAGTCCTTTTATTCAGCTTAGAATTATTTACCGCTGTTAGCGTACATTTGATTGGTTTAAGATGCGAGTTGAAATCGAAATTATACAGCTACGCCGAAAAAAAAAAAAAGCTGCGTTTTCAACCTTTCACAACTAATTCCCATTCATTGGACATTACACACCTCTATGATTTTACAGAGGTTACCTACTGCTCCCATGGCAGATAGCAGGAGTCTTTGAAAGAAGGTAATCTCTAGTAACCCATCCATCTTTGCTGTATGTTACAGTGTCAAAATGTTTGTCAGAAAACACTCTATAATTTACCTGTTTGAGGCCATTTTTTTGTCCCTCATGCTTATCTGCTATACAATGCTTAATGTATTACATTTGTAACAAGAAATGATCCCTAGCAAGGAGGTGTCTACCCTTGTCTTTCAGGATTGTTGTCATCATCAATCTCACTCTCCGTGTAAAACAATAGCACAATCTGGGAATACTTTGTCACTTGCCTGCAATTTGTGGATACATCATAAACGAGTTACAGGTACCCTATTAATCTGTTGTGTTCTAGGACATACAATTAGTCAAATCATGACTAGGTCTTTGGGAGAATATTGTATTGGAATATTTGGAACAATTGTTGTTAAAGCATTTTGCCTCTCACTTTCACAGCTGGTTCTGGTAGAACATTGATGCAAGATTTATCCATTTCACATTCTATAATCCCATTTACCAAGCAGCAGGTATATGGGCCTGACTTACGATCACTGCTGTGGGT
>CM037783.1:42153797-42164823 GCA_021229015.1 Solen grandis | reverse complement strand
TTAAAAACTTATAAATATAAGCATCTCCATACATCTCACATACATTATGTAAATACTTTTCCATAAACATTATACAATCTAAGGGCATCTTCCATAAACATTACACTATCTCAGGACATTTTCCATAAACTTTACACAATCTCAGGACATTTTCCATAAACATTATACAATCTAAGGGCATCTTCCATAAACATTACACTATCTCAGGACATTTTCCATAAACTTAACACAATCTCAGAGCATCTTCCCTAAACAATTACATTTGGACTTCTCTTGCACTAAATACTACACCATTTTGACATGAGTCATAACTGTGTTATTTTTTTGACAGCAATGACTCTACATTACACTGCTCGACACCTGACATTCAGCAGCCAGCAGCTCAAACTTTTTACAACTCAAGTGTACAGCACTAGACAGACTGACATGTCTGCCAAAAAACAATAAAAACAAATACAAAATTTTGAAAAGCCCTGACATTATGGGAATATTTTGATAGTCAGCAAAAATATTTCTTTGGCAGCTATGACAAGAAACACTTTCTTATATTGAACTACCTGCATTCAGAACAACTCTTTCTTTTCAGTTCATTAGGTGAGCTTGTTTGATTGTTAAACTTCCTACTAACAGTATTTCAGTCTTTTCGAGACTATGTTTATTTGAGACAGATATAGGTCTGCCACACTGCAGTGTCATTTCATAGACAAATGGCATGATACCACAACTGGTAACATTATTAACACCTGGCCAACCAGCCCTTTAACTGTATAAACACCTTACAGGGAGCTACCAGTACCATTTTTAGATGGCGACAGCTGTCTTATGTAGCTGAAAAGCAAAAACAAGCGTTGCTGACCTTGCTGATTTGCATATTTTCCACGGCAAGTTTAAGTGTACCTCTCCTCAAGTATGTTAAATAATCGAATATCTTGTCAATTTCTACACACACTCAACAACAGATAGAATGTATATATCAGGTTCACTGGTACTGAAGAAAGGGTATGACCTACTTAGGCATATCAGGTTCATGACCCTTACTCTTGATTATTATGTAACAGAGAGCAATTTCAACTACCTCTGTGGCAACAGCTTCTGAAGTTTTTCTGCGTCAACCATTGCCTCTATTGCTTCAATAACTTCAGAAACACTGGGTTTAGAATTATAGCTACGTTGTGTTAATCCTGTTGCCGTCTCTCAGCGCAGTGAGTGCTTTGATTAACAATTTTTTGGACTACAATCTATGGAATCTTGTGATAAGCACAACTCTGTATAGACATGTGTTGGCATTCATATTATAAAGATGTCTCTTACATCAACACTGTACCTGTTGGACACTGTGGTATTTAGCATAGCTCTGTTTGGACATCTTTCAATATGTTTCTAAAGGATCAAGATTAATCAACTCTTGGTAGATGAAAACCAGCCCACTTAATGCAGGAATATCCTACATTTTTGAACTGACTGATACCGTATCATATATATATGCATAAGAATGCCACCTGGAAGCAAGCCTAGTGTTTCACCTACAAAAGCATGCCAATGTTTCATTCCATGCCAAATATTACATTTCTGTCGTACCTGAATTTTATTATTCCTTTATGTATATGTTTATTTCTTTATTTGATATCTAGTGTTTGATCTTGATGTAGTTAAAGAGAATCTCTGAAGTGAGAGGTCATGGAATAGGAAAACTAAGATACAGCTTTGTGTTACTTGGAATAATCATGAGACCAACATAACTATTACATCATCTAGCAGTTTGTCGTTGGTGTTACTTTACTGTATTTTTGTTCAATGTTTAGCTCACCAGAGCACATGTGCTGGGAATGAGCTATTAGGATCAATGAATGTCCAGCATCCGACCATCTTCCACAATTAGTTTGTACTCTTTCAAGCAATCATCTGACTTTGCACTCTTGCATCTTCATTTCTTAAGCAATCATCTTCAGACTTTATTACATTGTTAATAGCCATAATCTCATGACCAAGGTCTATTGTGGTTGATATCAGCCACTTAGATCAGGAGTTATGGCCCTTTTGATAAAAAAAAGCTAGTTTTCACTTTGTTTGCACTCTAGCATCTTCATGTCTTAAACATTTCTATTCAAACTTTACGACAATGTTAATATCCATAATTTCTTTATCAAATATGATTATGGCTGATATCAGCCAATTAGGTCAGGAGTTATGACCCTTCTGACATTAAAAAAATATCAGATTTTTCTTTTTTTGCACTTTAGCATCTTCATTTCTTATGTAGTCTTTTTCAAATTTTATGACAATGTTTATAGCCTTATTCTTATGGCCAAGTTAGACTGAGGCTGATATCAGCTAATTAGGTCAGGAGTTGTTGCCCTTTAATTATTAAAACTGCCAGGTATTACTTTTACAGATTTTACACTTTAGTATCTTCATTTCTTAAACATTTTCTTGAAGTTTCATGACAGTGTTTATGGCCATAATCTCTTATGTCTCATGCCTTTAGGGCCATCTTGGCCCTCTTGTTTAATGCACTTCTAGATACTTGACAGTCAAACAGACAACCTTGCTTAACATAAGCTCTCCTTTGGTTGACATTCTTTGCAACCATTGATATTAGATATTCATTGTTATATTGACACTCTAAAAGCTGCTTTCAGGAGAATTCATTATAAATAGTGAAATTTTCTCAGAGCCTGTGCCCTTAAAAATACAAATAGCACTTAAGTATGATTTTCATACTCAGACTGTGCCCATTAGTTTCTGTTAAGGTTTTTACTCAGGTTTCAGCTTGAGATCACATTTAAGTATATTTTTGAAAACACGGGGCATGCTCTTTAATGCATGTCTCCCAGTTAGTTCATGATTGGTTTCACATAATGGTATGCTGATTCCGATCCTTATTAACCAGGTTTTCAACAAAGTCTACGAATATCCCCTGGTAGAATTGAGGTACAGTTTTCATACTTAGTACATACCTTATGGGAGGAGGAAGGTTGGAATTTTTTGGTCAATAGGGTCAGGGTCAAGGTCACTTTTGCTAAAATTAGATTTTTCTTTTGTTTCAGTCAAATATCTTCTTTTATGAGTAAGGTATGATGATCATATTTGGTAGATAGATACCTTATGGGAAGAGGAAGATTGAGATTGAATTTCAGGTCAAGGTCACTGCAATTAAAAATAGCTTTGCATAAAACAGGTCATTCCCATCAAATATCTTTTGTTAGAATTGAAATACAGTTTTCATACTTGGTAGGTAAATACCTTAGAGGAAGATTAGGATTAATTTTCAGGTTAATAGGGTCAGTATAGGATCAATGTTACTGTCCCTAAAAAAAGACTTTTTTGTTTCTTTCAAGTACCTCTTTTAGGAGTAATGTTTGATTATCATATTTAGTAGATAGATACCTTATGGGAAGAGGAAGATTAGGATTGAATTTCAGATCAGTAGGGTCAAGGTCAATGTTAAAAAAAAAAAAAATCATTAATAATTTGGGTTGTTTCGGTTAAATATCTCCTGTTAGAATTGAGATACAGGTTTCATATTTGGTAGAGAAGAGGAAGATTGGGATTTATTTTCAAATCAATAGGGTGCCACTGTTATTAAAATATTTTTTTCTTTCTTCAAATAACTTCCTCTTTGTCAAGGGACATAACTTTTCACCAACCTTTATAAAATGGCAGTGCCTGACTTAATTTCTGTACTTTTGATGTCATCAAGCATATTATGTTGTCATCAATGATTTATGATGTCATTAACATTCTAAAAGAAAATACATATTTGTTCTTCAAAAATGCATGGCTAAAAGAAAAAAAAAGAAAGACTTGTAAACACAAGTGTTTAGGTGATAATGATGTCAATTTTTGCTATGTCATATGTTTGCTTATATGGCAGGGCTGGAAATAAACAGTTGTCTGGTTGCCTGGGATGACCTTTGTAAACCTGGACACACCCACACCCTAAGCTACCATGCTTAACATCTATGCAACTCTCCAGTTTTTAGCAGTGGAAGTTTGAGCCCTGCCTCTCCCCCAAATAGTATCCCAAACTTATAAACTACTGCATGGACTTTTCCATTGTTTACTAATGTATTCAAATTGATTTGCAGGCAGGGCAGTAGTTACACTTGGATAATAGCCAGTCAATGGCTGACCTGGTTTAAAAGAACACATGGTTCAGTTTGTGATACTGTATGGGGAAGGTCTAGGGATTAAGTTTTTACAGCTAAAAATTAGGAAGATAGGGACCTAAGGTAAAACACTTCTGCATGCTCAGTCACATTTTACATATTACTACATAATTATTATGTGAAGAACGCAAAAAAAATTTAATATGAAATGTTTGTAAGCTTGTCTTTAAACTTAAAAGATATGGACCGAAGGAAAGTTTTGTTTGGCTTTAACTTATATCTGCCTTTATTTTAAACACCAGCATTAACTAAGATCTTTTTCCGGCAGCCATCTTTAGCAAGGGCAGCTTCTGAACTACCCAAAACATGGGCATTGCAAATTAAGCTTCACAAAATTAACAGAGTAAAATATTAGAGAAGCTCTCTTTCGTGACAGCTGTATTTTTCTCTCTGGAACGCTTCTTAACCTAACAATTCTCCTGACACTTGGCTGCCTGATCTAACAGAGGAACAGAGGTGGGAACAAATTAGTTTCTGTGGAATTAGGATCTTGAATTAGCCATTTCCAATACGGAATAGGACGTTTTAATCCTCGGTTGAAAATCTAAATCCGGTAAAAAAGAAATGATACTTGTCACATTCATATGAAGCAGTCAGCATCTATGTACTAATTTATTAGAGTGTGGAGCAAGCTTCTTCCTGAATCCAAATTTAATTTGTCTACAGTTTGTGTCAAATGAAGGAAATGAAGGATTCAAGCTTGTCTGTATAAGGGGGACAGTAATCGAGTATCTCTAGACTCCTAGTTCCATCAGTGTCTGTGGTCTGTAAACAAAAATTCAATGTCTTGCCAATTATTTCATGTATTCTCTTGATTCACCTGTAGTACTTATACAAATAGCCCTTTGTCTGCCTTGGAAGCAAGAGGTCATGGGTTATATAATATACAAAAAAAAACTAATATTAAAAAATGCTACTGGTAAAGCTCCCTTGGCACTTAGCATATAAGGGCAGTTCCTGGACTGGTTGGCTCGATGCCTGGATAATGTGACTGGGTGTGGTATCATACAATGTGTATTATAGCATGTAGGGCTGCAACAATTCAATTTGATACATCGATATTCAGTCACTTTGGTCTCGATTCGATAATCTATTCTCATAGTGTTGGATACCATTCATCCTCTCCATTACGAATTCATCTAACTCAAAAAACAAATAGTAGCATGTGTTCTTGAAAAAAGAAAAACACAAACACAACAGTTAATTACTGGATGACCTTTATAATCAGGTAGCCCATTTCCTCACAGAAGCATCTAAGATAATGTCAGCTAATAGATAAGACAATGATCAGTAAATTTCTTATACTGTTTAATAAGGGTCTTCTCTGTTCGATAAAAAAAGAGTTGTTATTAGTTAGGATGTTTTGATCACCAAAATAGTCAACATTTTATAATTTATATAATGGTTTAAGAGAGTTAAGACGCTCTTGTTATTTTTAAACTCATAACATTTTTGTTATGTTTTACTCAAACAGTTGATATTGTTAAATGTTTGTCAATACTTTGCCATATATTGTTAACATGTGCTTATTCCATTTGCATTTTATAATTAGCTTTAACAGGTAAACAGAGCAAAACCAAACAATTTTCTTTAAGGAGCATTAAGATCTTTGTACCTCTTTCTGTATTTCATTGATATTTGTTTCAAAATCAAATATCAATGAATTACTGCTAAACAATATGTTAAGGATGATATGTAACAATATGTCTTTTACTGACTTGTTACTGAAATGAATGCTGTAAAGCAAAAATTGAATCGAAAATAATCAATTTTTATGATGCCCTCTATCAAAGTTGTTCAATTTACTTTGATTGGTTGAAAAAGAAGGGCACAGGAATTAAAAATAGATTTTAAAAATGCAAACTTTGAAAATCTACTTCTGCAAAACTGCAGGGCCTTAAAGCAATAATTGGTTTTAAGCATTGTCTGGTGGACCTCTACCATGTTTGTTCAAATTATGACCCTGGGGTCAAAATTGGCCCCACCGCAGGCGTCACTTGATTTTACATAGACTTATATATAGGAAATCCTAGAAAAATCTTCTTGTCAGAAACCACAAGGCCTTGAGTCTAGATATTTGGTGTGTATCATTGCCTTGAGGACATCTACAAAGTTTCATGGCTCTGGGGTCAAAATGTTATGTAGATTTGTAAATAAAAAACTAGAAAAATCTTCTTGTCAGAAACCACAAGGCCAGGAGTTTAGATATTTGGTGTGTAACATGACCTTATCAAAATATATCAAGTTTGTTTAAATCATGGCCCCAGGGTCAAAATTAATCCCACCCCAGGGGTACTTTAATTTTACATAGACTTATATAGGAAAAAACTAGAAAATTTTAGCAAGCTGCCGCTTTTAGTGGCTAGAAACGCTTACCAGGTATCGCTAACCTTGCTAATTTGCATATTTTCCATACAAGTTTAAACTGTACTTCTCTTGCTTAGTGGGGACCACGCAATGCGATTCTGCACTTACAAATATGAATGGAATATGTACGCAGACCTTTTATTCATAACCGTATCCGCTATTCATATGCTGTTGTTTGTAAACGTGTTATTTTGCTCTGTAACATCCATTTTAAGCATGAACAATATATCTGTGACACTTATAAATCAGAACAGCAACCCATATTACATACTTGAAGATCTACTTCTGTATAAAGAAAAAAAGAGCGCTTCGAATGTCTGTAATTAATCTAAAGTAGTTCATATGTAATTTTGAATGAAAGTGAGTTAGGTTTCACCCAGAGCATTTCTTGAAATGGAAACAAACATTAAAGTATCTAAAACATCAAGTACTTTGTCAAGTTCTATTCTTAAGTAACATTAGATAGTGTATATAAATCAGGTCTTAGGGAATGACCTACTTCTGAAGTTCATACAGTCAGGTTTATGACCCTAATTCCGGAAGCGAGTGTGAATTCGATTGTCTTACTACTGACTTTAGTTGCAGGAGAGTGTTTGGAGTTTTTTATCATGTGGCTTTTGCATCTATTGTATCAATAATTAAGAATCACAGCTTTTTTTCCTGTTAATCTGGCTGTCGTCTCTTAGCGCATTGCACACTTTGATTAAAAGATACACTTGTCAGAAACCACAAGATTATTGGTTTAGATATTTGGTTTGTAACTTGGCCTTGTAGACCTGAACCAAGTTTTCAATTCATGGCCCTTGGGTTAAAATTGATCCTACCCTAGGGGTAACTTGGATTTTTGGACCACATGTAAACTTTTTGTGTGGAATTATGATTATTCTGCTGTTCTTCTGCATGGATTTTGTATTCAGTTTGACTATGTTATAAAAGGCAATGAAAGCAATATTTCTCAGGTGAGCAAGTTAGGGCCATCTTGGCCCTCTTGTTTGTTATTCAGATGGGTTTTGATAAAATGTTTTACATCTTTTTCCATAAGATATATAACCATATTTATTAATCCAATAGGTTCATAATCCAGCCATTTCATTAATGCAGATGGTTCATTAATCCATCCTATTCATTAATTGCAGATGGTTCATGAATCCATCCCATTCATTAATGCAGATGGTTCATGAATTAAGCCCATTCATTAATGCAGATGGTTCATGAATTCATCCCATTCATTAATGCAGATGGTTCATGAATTCATCCCATTCATTAATGCAGATGGTTCATGAATTCATCCCATTCATTAATGCAGATGGTTCATGAATTCATCCCATTCATTAATGCAGATGGTTCATGAATTATCCCATTCATTAATGCAGATGGTTCATGAATTCATCCCATTCATTAATGCAGATGGTTCATGAATTCATCCCATTCATTAATGCAGATGGTTCATGAATTCATCCCATTCATTAATGCAGATGGTTCATGAATTCATCCTATTCATTAATGCAGATGGTTCATTAATCCATCCTATTCATTAATGCAGATGGTTCATGAATCCATCTTATTCATTAATGCAGCTGGTTCATGAATCCATCCCATTCATTAATGCAGATGGTTCTGGTTCATTAATCCATCCTATTCATTAATGCAGATGGTCCATTAATTTGGCCATTTCATTAATGCAGATGGTTCATTAATCCATCCTATTCATTAATGCAGATGGTTCATGAATTCATCCCATTCATTAATGCAGATGGTTCATGAATTCATCTTATTCATTAATGCAGATGGTTCATGAATCCATCCCATTCATTAATGCAGATGGTTCTGGTTCATTAATCCATCCTATTCATTAATGCAGATGGTCCATTAATTTGGCCATTTCATTAATGCAGATGGTTCATTAATCCATCCTATTCATTAATGCAGATGTTTCATTAATCCATCCTATTCATTTGCAGATGGTTCATTAATCCATCTTATTCTTAATGCAGATGGTTCATAATCCATCTTATTCATTAATGCAGATGGTTCCCTTAATCCATCCTATTCATTTTAAGCAGATGGTTCATTAATCCATCC
Organism: Solen grandis; assembly: GCA_021229015.1. Lineage (NCBI taxonomy): Eukaryota > Metazoa > Mollusca > Bivalvia > Adapedonta > Solenidae > Solen > Solen grandis. The sequence continues at coordinate 42,156,205 of CM037783.1, read as the reverse complement.
TATTCTTAATGCAGATGGTTCATTAATCCATCCTATTCATTAATGCAGATGGTTCATTAATCCATCTTATTCATTAATGCAGATGGTTCATGAATCCATCTTATTCATTAATGCAGATGGGTTTTTTATCCATCATTTTATGAATGCAGGGTGATTCAATTAATCCATCCTTTTTATAATGCAGATTTCATTAATCCATCCATTTTATTAATGCAGATGTTTCATTAATCCATCCATTTCATCAATGCAGATGGTTTATAAATCCAATAATTTTATAATACAGAGGTTCAAAAATCCCCCTTTCATTAATAAGATTTTCGTTAATCCTTTATTAATTTTTAATGCAGGGTTCATTTATCAGAAATTTCTTTAAAGCAAGGTTCATAAACAATCATTTCTTTTCCAGCTTACCTATTTTCCATTTTTTTTTATACCCCAAACTTAAATGGGGGTTTTGTGAACACCCCGGGCGGGTGGGTGGGGGGCGGGGGCGGGGGCGGGAACATTTGTTGCCCGGGCCTAACTTCCAACCTTTGCCCAACCTTTTAAAATTTTTCCACACAGGCATGGCCAAAATATCTCGAATGAGTTGATATCCAGCTTATCGCGTAAATACTTAAGATGGCCCCTTTTACACAAAATACTTGAAATTTGTTTTTCCCGGGGGTTAAACTTCAATACCGTTTCCCAATCCTTTTAAATTTTTCTACCAGTGCAGGAAAAACTCGGTGAGTTCTATCCACATTATCGCGGAAATACAAATTAGGGGCCCCTTACTACCAAATACTTGAAATTGTGATTTCCGGTCAACTTAAATTTCCTTACCCAAACCTTTTTAAACTTTTACCGGTCAGGGCCAAATTTCACTGAACGATACCAGCATTATCATTAAAATTTTAAAAAATTAGGGGTTTTTAGCACCCAAAATACTTGATTTTGTTTGCTGGGTCAAACTTAAATTTTTTCCCCAAAACCCTTTTCAAATTTTCCACACTGTCTTCCAAAATTTTTTGGGGTGAGTTATATCCACTTTCAGGGAAATTTGAAGTTTGGCCCTTGAGAAAAACGACAAAATTTGCTTTCCCCCCCTTTTTTGCCCCTTTTGAGGTTTCAAATCTTCTTAATTAAGGGGGGAAAAAAGTATCAACATTTTTTTTTTTGATTAACATTCATTAATTGGTATTTTGGAATTTTTTGCTTTTTTGGGGACATACTTTTTCTCTAGCTATTTCGGGAAGTCCCCATACTATGGGGCGTATTTTGGGCGTCCTGCCCCCTTGTTTAATTCTATGTTTCATTTTATCTAGTGCATTTTCAAAACATTTTCATTAATCCGCTTTTTGTTCACCCAAAACTTTGATGATAATATTCTAAAATATAAATACATTGCAATATACAAAGACTGTTAAATTATGACAAATGCGTATTTTTAATTTGCTAGCATTTGCCTACAAACATTGATTTTTTTCCCTATTCTAAAAAAAGAATAAAAAAAAAAAAACTTTCGCAAAACAATCAAAAATTAATTAAAGAAAAACGATGATTGCTGGATGCAGGATTGGGAAAGACAACCTTCCATCTGTTTCTGTGTCTAGACTTTATTTTTTCCCGTTTGGGGCATGGGACAAAATTAGCAAATGTCAGTTAAAATTTTTTTGAGATCTTATTTTTCGGTGAACGCTAAAACTTCCCCTTTTGACCTACTTAAAGATGTTGGAAGAAAATTTTTTTTTTTTTTTACAATTTTTTAGAAATGCTTTTTCTTAAGGAAAAATGCCCCAAATTTTTTTTTTGAGATGAAATCTGAAATTAGCTTCGTATTTACAAATTTTAATAAAATATCCATGAATTTTGAGTGAACATTATAAATTCGCAGTATAATATATATTTGTTTCATTTTACCAAAGACTGAAAGACGGTTTTTTTAAAAGTCTACTTCATTATCAAATTTGATAATACAATGTCTAGTGAAAGGGCTTTTCTTTATTCTCCTAAAATTGGGTTTAAATGCATCATTTGAAAAAGTCACCAACTTTTAAACAAATCAATTCTATACGTATGAAATACAAAACAAAATGAAATTTTCAAACCTGCAAAAAATCTTTTAATATTTCTTAAACCTTTACATCATTTCAACATGCAAGGAGTCATATTTTTTAATAAGTAAAACCTTAAACCCTTTTTTTCCCCTAGAGGATACCAGAAAAGACCCATGCGAACAGCATAAAACCAATAGCCTCGGTAACTCGCAGGTGATAGGTTTTAGCTGTTCGCTGCTCCCGTGGTCTGGAAAGAGGTTTTGTAATTAAATTTGGTAAGGTTTTTAAATGTGGGTTTTCTGCAATCAGGCTTTTTGTGGTACCTTTTGGGTGCGTCAAAATGGTCTATAGGGGAAAGGGTTAAAACAT
>CM037783.1:42142827-42153697 GCA_021229015.1 Solen grandis | reverse complement strand
AAAATCCATAGCGGCAACAATCAGACAAAAATGAAAATTTTCTGAACGTTAGGATCAAGTTCAGATAAATATAAGTAACTGGTAAAAATTTCATAATTGTGTCTTTTTTCTATCATGGCGATATGCCGTTCACAAAAAAGGGTTAGAAAAATAATAATAAAAATAAAACAGAAGAAGAACAATAGGTTTTCGCAAGCGATGCGAAAACCTAAAAATAAAACAGAAGAAGAACAATAGGTTTTCGCAAGCGATGCGAAAACCTAAAAATAAAACAGAAGAAGAACAATAGGTTTTCGCACTGCGATGCGAAAACCTAATAAAAATAAAACAGAAGAAGAACAATAGGTTTTCGCAAGCGATGCGAAAACCTAATAAAACAGAAGAAGAACAATAGGTTTTCGCACTGCGATGCGAAAACCTAAAAATAAAACAGAAGAAGAACAATAGGTTTTCGCAAGCGATGCGAAAACCTAATAAAACAGAAGAAGAACAATAGGTTTTCGCACTGCGATGCGAAAACCTAATAATTCTACTTGAGGCTGAAAGCCCTAATAAAAGTTTGAAGAAAGCCGTTATAACTAAGGCAATGTGCTTATCGGTCCTGGTGTACACCATTGCATCCTAAAATGCACCTCATTCTCTCAAATACGCATCGCAATTCACCTTTCATCACGGGCACTCTTTCCTGCGTAGGAACGTCCGGATCGTGGGTAACCAACCAAATAACCGCCTTCTTCCCTTACTTCAAATTGCTAGATTTTCGTATACAAGCCCTTATCCGAAAAACATGAATATCTGCCATGTTTGTTGACGGAATCACTTGAATTTTTCAGGACATTTTGCACATTGTAGTCTACGGCATTCTTGCAAATTTCAACTTCAAACATCAACTTGTCGATTTTATATGATTTTTTAAATAATTTCTGCTTAAATATGTATGAAATCATAATCACGTGACCAAACAAGTATTCCTTGCAGTATACATCACTTCACTTTTCAGTGTGTTAATGCTGAAGAAATCATAATTTTTGGCTCAAAGTTCATGAAACTACAGCGTTTCAATTTCGTTAAAAGTACACTTTTCGCCTTTCTGTCATAACTCAACCAATTCAACCCGATCTTCAAAAACTAAACACCAATGGAAAGATCTCTTCACAAACTAAAACTTTTGTTCATATACTTTTTATAAAATATTTTAGATTTGAAGCTATTTTATGCCGATAAAAATAACAATAATTGGTATATGACCTTGACATTTGCATATCTTCGCTGTTTTTTTTTCTATGATTTTATTTGAATATTAACCATACAAAATTTTTTTTTTAATAAAAATGCATAAACAGGGAAATAATGATGAAGATTGAACAAAAAATAAAGTCAGGAGCTGCAAATAACCTTAAAAGTCATGTTTTTAAAATGTTGATTTTTCGAAAATATTGGTGAAGTTTGACCGCATACTGTGGACAAACCATGCATTTCTCAAAATAGCCACACCATATATTTTGTGCGTATATGTCTTGCGAAACATATGCAACAAACAAAATTCTCCTATCTCATCTCTGAATAAAATGGGTAGGTTTTTCGTAGACCTACCTTCATTTCACAGTTTTTGCGAGATTCGAACTTTCAACCTCCTGTAGCACGAAAGTATTATTACGCAAATTATTGAAACCTTTCATATTTTATTTAGTTTCTGACAAGGAACACAATGCAAAGAACCGCATTTGAATCGGACCTCAAATAACAGAGTTATTAGCCCCTAGTGACTTTTAACAAAACGCCCCCTAGCGTCAAAATGAGAAACAAAATTTATTAACATTTTACCATAAGGTACTTAGAAATGCAGTTAATAGTTCAATCAAGTATAAGAAAGCGCTATTGAATCATATATTTCTTATAAATCACAATTTGAAGCAAAAATACTGATTTACAATTATTCCTGAAAAAGATCAAACTTCAGACTGCCGTAAAATGACCAAATCAAGTCCGATCTTCAAAATCTAAACATCATTAGAAAGAACTTTTCTAAAAACTAAATCTTTTGTTCATATATTGTTTATGAATTGTTTTTTAATTTTGAGCTATTTCAAGCCGAATTGATATACAATAATCCTAATATGACCTTGACCTTTACAATACATTTTTACTTTTTATATTATGTGACACTTAAGAACATAGTTTTACATTAAATGTGAAAATTTCATAGAAATTGAACTAAAAATAAAGTCAGGAGCTGCAAAAAATCTTAACAGTCATGCTTTGAAAATGTTGATTTTCGAAAATATTGGTTAAGTTTGACCGCGTACTGTGAACAAACCATGCATCTCCCGAATTCGCCACCCCATATATTTTGTGCGTATATGTCTTGCGAATCATATGCAACAAACAAAATTCTTTTATCTCAACTCCAATAAAAATGGGCACTTTTTTTGTAGACCTACCCTCATTTTCACTGTTTTTTGCGAGGTTCGAACGTTCAACCTTCCGTAGTCAAAAAGTTTTATATACGCAGATTTTTGTGACCTATCATATTTGATTAGGTTTTTGACAAGGAACACAATGCAAAAAACCACATCTGAATCGGACCTCAAATAACAGAGTTATTAGCATTTGTAAAAAAATTTCAAAGCGCCCCCTAGCGGCAAAAATAAGACAAAAATGAAAATTTTCTCAACGTTAGGATCAAGTTCACATAAATATAAGGAACTGGTAAAAATTTCATAATTGTCGCTTTTTTCAATCATGGTGATATGCCGTTCACAAAAAAGGGTTAGAAAAATAATAATAACTAGAATCGCAATCGCGATATCATCGGTTTTCGCAAAAGCAATTCCATTCAGTTCGCGAGTCGCATGATTCGAAAAATATTTCTTCGTTCAATGGCTTGTTTATAATGTTAACAGCGATCTTTCAAACACTTTTGTCGCAATGTTTAAGAAGACTTTTTACCCAAAAGAAGATTTTTGAATATTACCTGTCAGTTATGTAGTCACGATATCATCGGTTTTCATGAAAGCAATTCCATTCAGTTCACGAGTCGCATGATTCGAAAAACATTTCTTCGTTCAATTGCTTGTTGATACTGTTAACAGTGATCTTTCAAACGTTTCTGTCGCAATGTTTAAGCAGACTTTTACCCAAGAGAGTATTGTTGAGTATTACCTGTCAGTTATGAAATCGTGATATCATCAGTTTTCATGAAAGCAATTCCATTCAGTTCATGGGTCGCATGATTCGAAAAACATATCTCTTCGTTCAATGGCTTTTTGAATACTGTTGAATACAGTGATCTTTCAAACATTTTTGTCGCAATGTTTAAGCAGACTTTTTACCAAGAAGAATACTTCTAAGTATTACCTGTCTGTAATGTAGTCGCAAACTTGAAAACTTTTTTTACAGACTTCGGGTACTGCAACATTATATGTGTGTGTTGCTTTATGAGGATGACATATGACAATTGTACTCGATAAACAACAATTGCAAACGACACACAACAGTATAAAATGACACGCGACAATGCGATATGCCACTTAACATTATAACGAACTAATGTTGCATTGAATTACTATCATTTTCATGAAATATCGCATAAATATTTTAGTGTTGTTTCAAATTGATGTCACCAAGGAACAGAATGCAAAAAATTGCATAAAAATCAGACTTTAATCATTACAAAATTGAGTAAAATTTTACTATTAGGTACCTAGAAATGCAGCAAATGGTTCAATGAAGCATACAAGTCGCACTAGTCGAACATTCTATTCCTTATATATCACAATTTGAAGGATAAAAAATGATTTACAATTATTCCAAAAAAAGGATCAAACTTTGGACCGACGTAATATGACCAAATCAAGTCCGATCTTCAAAACCTAAACATCACTGGAAAGGGCTATTCAAGAACTAAAACTTTTGTTTATATACTTTCAATAAAATATTTTTTGTTTTGGAGCTATTCGGAGCCGAATAAAAACACAATTATCGTAATATGACCTTGACCTTTGAAATTTCATTTTAACTTTTTAATTGTGAGGCCCTTTCAAACATAACAATACATAACTTGTGAAAATATCATGAAGAATGAACTAAAAATAAAGTCAGGAGCGACAAAAAACGTCTTTCCGAAATTTTAATTTTTCCTAAAATTTAGTGAAGTTTGACCGTTTCTAGAGGACAAACCATGCATTTATTAAATTCGCTACCCTATATATTTTGTGCGTATATGTCTTGCAAATCATTTGCAGCAAACAGAATTCTTCTATCTGATGTCTAACAAAAACGGATAGGTTTTTCGTACACATACCCTCATCTGCACAGTTTTTTGCGAGGTTCGAACTTTCAACCTTCCGTTGCTAGCTCAAAAAGTTTCAGCCACTCATACCTAGAAACTATCATATTTTATTAGGCTATCAACAAGAAACATAATGCAATAAACCGCATTTGGATCAGGCTTTAACTTTTTGAGTTATAAGTAGAAGAGTGCTTTCAAGCTAAGCGCCCCCTAGCGGCAAAATGAGAAACAAAATTGATTACAATTTTTCCATTAGGTACCTAGCAATGCAGCAAATAGTTCAATCAAGTACGCAAGTCGCACTAGTCGAACATTCTATTTCTTATATATCACAATTTGAAGCATAAAAACTGATTTACAATTATTCCAAAAAAGGATCAAACTTTGGACTGCCGTAATATGACCAAATCAAGTCCGATCTTCAAAAAAACATCACTGGAAAGAGCTCTTAAAGAACTAAAACTTTTGTTCATATACTTTCTATAAAATATTTTTAGATTTGGAGCTATTTTATGCCGATAAAGATAATAATAATTGGTATATGACCTTGACCTTTGCATATTATGCTTGATTTTTTTCTATGAATTTATTTGTTTTAGAAAAATGCATAAACAGTGAAATAATGATGAAGATTGAACAAAAAATAAAGTCAGGAGCAGCGAAAAAGAGGAAACGTATTGACATACAATTGTTTGATAAGAGGATCAAACTTTGGACTGTGGTCATTTGATCAAATGAAGTCCGATCTTCAAAATCTAAACACCAATGAAAAGATCTCTTCACAGACTAAAACTTTTGTTCATATACATTCTATAAAATATTTTTAGATTTTGAGGTATTTTATGCCGATAAAAATAATAATAATTGGTATATGACCTTGACCGTTGCATATTATGGCTGATTTTTTTTCCATGATTTTATTTGTTTTATAAAACTGCATAAACAGTGAAAAAATGATGAAGATTGAATAAAAAATAAAGTCAGGAGCTGCAAATAACATTAAAAGTCATGCTTTGAAAATGTTGACTTTTCGAAAATATTGGTAAAGTTTGATCGCATACTGTGGACAAACCATGCATTTCTCAAAATCGCCACACTATATATTTTGTGCGTATATGTCTTGCGAATCATATGCAACAAACATAATTCTCCTATCTCATTCCTGAAAGACGTGGATAAATTTTTCGCAGACCTACCCTCATTTCACAGTTTTTTCGAGATTCGAACATTCAACCTCCTGTAGCACGAAAGTTATATATACGCAACTTTTTGAAAACTATCATATTTTATTAAGTAACTGACAAGGAACGCAATGCAAAAAACCGCATTTCAATCGGACTTCAAATAACAGAGTTATTAGCCCTTAGTCACTTTTACAAAACGCCCCCTAGCGGCAAAATTAAGACAAAAATGAAAATTTTCTCGACGTTAGGATCAAATTCAGATCCTAGGACAAAACTGGTAAAAAAATCAGAACTGTGACTGTTTCCTATCTTGTTGATATGCCGTTCACAAAAAAGAGACGGAAAAATAATAATAAAAACTAGAATCGCAATCGCGATATCATCGGTTTTCGCAAAAGCAATTCCATTAAGTTCACGAGTCGCATGATTCGAAAAATATTTCTTCGTTCAATGGATTGTTTATAATGTTAACAGCGATCTTTCAAACACTTTTGTCACAATGTTTAAGAAGACTTTTTACCCAAAAGAAGATTTTTGAGTATTACCTATCAGTTATGTAGTCGCGATATCATCGGTTTTCATGAAAGCAATTCCATTCAGTTCACGAGTCGCATGATTCGAAAAACATTTCTTCGTTCAATTGCTTGTTGATACTGTTAACAGTGATCTTTGAAACGTTTCTGTCGCAATGTTTAAGCAGACTTTTTACCCAAGAGAGTATTGTTGAGTATTACCTGTCAGTTATGAAATCGCGATATCATCAGTTTTCATGAAAGCAATTGCATTCAGTTCATGAGTCGCATGATTCGAAAAACATATTTCTTCGTTCAATGGCTTGTTGAATACTGTTAACAGTGATCATTCAAACATTTTTGTCGCAATGTATAATCAGACTTTTTACCAAGAAGAATACTTTTGAGTATTACCTGTCTGTTATGTAGTCGTAAACTTGAAAACATTTTTTACGGACTTCGGGTACTGCAATGTTATATGTGTGTTTAGCTTTATGATGGAGACAAATGACAATTGTATTCGATAAACAACAATTGCAAACGACAAACAACAGTATAAAATGACACACGACAATGCAATATGCCAGTCAACACTATTACGAACAACTGTTGCATTGAATTACTATCATTTTTATGAAATATCGCATTATCTTTTTTGTGTCATTTCAAATTGATGTCACCGAAGAACAGAATGCAAAAAAATCGCATAAAAATCAGACTTCATTTTTTTTTTTAATTATTAATAGTGATTTACAATTGTTCTAAAGAGGATCAAAACTTGGACTGCCGTAAAATGACCAAATCAAGTCCGATCTTCAAAAACTAAACACCAATGGAAAGATCTCTTCACAGACTAAAACTTTTGTTCATATACTTTCTATAAAATATTTTTGAGCTATTTTAAAAATAAAATAATTGGTATATGACCTTGCCTTTGCATATTATACTTGATTTTTTTCTATGATTTTATTTGTTTTATAAAAATGCATAAACAGTGAAATAATGGTGAAGATTGAACAAAAAATAAAGTCAGGAGCAGCAAAAAAGGGGAAACATATGGATATACAATTGTTTGATAAGAGGATCAAACTTTGGACTGTGGTCATTTGATCAAATGAAGTCCGATCTTCAAAAACTAAACATTAATGGAAAGATCTCTTCACAGACTAATACTTTTGTTCATATACTTTCTATAAAATATTTTTAGATTTGGAGCTATTTTATGCCGATAAAAATAATAATAATTAGTATATGACCTTGACCTTTGCATATTATGCTTAATTTTTTTCTATGAATTTATTTGTTTTATAAAAATGCATAAACAGTGAAATAATAATGAAGACTGAACAAAAATTAAAGTCAGGAGCAGCAAAAAAGAGGAAACATATTGATATACAATTGTTTGATAAGAGGATCAAACTTTGGACTGTGGTCATTTGATCAAATGAAGTCCGATCTTCAAAAGCTAAACACCAATGGAAAGATCTCTTCACAGACTAAAACTTTTGTTCATATACTTTCTATAAAATATTTTTAGATTTGGAGCTATTTTATGCCGATAAATATAATAATAATTGGTATATGACCTTGACCTTTGCATATGATGGGTGATTTTTTTTCTATGATTTTATTTGTTTTATGAAAATGCATTAACAGTGAAAAAATGATGAAGATTGAATAAAAAATAAAGTCAGGAGCTGCAAATAACCTTAAAAGTCATTCTTTTAAAATGTTGATTTTTCGAAAATATTGGTTATATTTGACCGCGTACTGTGGACAAACCATGCATTTCTCAAAATCGCCACACTATATATTTTGTGCGTATATGTCTTGCGAATCATATGCAACAAACAAAATTCTCCTATCTCATTCCTGAAAGACGTGGATAAATTTTTCGCAGACCTACCCTCATTTCACAGTTTTTTCGAGATTCGAACATTCAACCTCCTGTAGCACGAAAGTTATATATACGCAACTTTTTGAAAACTATCATATGTTATTAAGTAACTGACAAGGAACGCAATGCAAAAAACCGCATTTCAATCGGACTTCAAATAACAGAGTTATTTGCCCTTAGTCACTTTTACAAAACGCCCCCTAGCGACAAAATTAAGACAAAAATGAAAATTTTCTCGACGTTAGGATCAAATTCAGATCCTAGGACAAAACTGGTAAAAAAATCAGAACTGTGACATTTTCCTATCTTGTTGATATGCCGTTCACAAAAAAGAGACGGAAAAATAGGATAAAAAAAAAAAAAAAAAAAAAATAAAACAAAGAAAACAATGGTTTTCCAAGCATGAAAACCTAAAAATAAAACAGAAGAAGAACAATAGGTTTTCGCACTGCGATGCGAAAACCTAAAAAAAAAAAAAACAGAAGAAGAACAATAGGTTTTCGCACTGCGAGGTGCGAAAACCTAACTAGAACCGCAAAGCGCGACTGTTTGTTTCAAAAATGGTTTAAATTTTTTTTCATCATTAGAACGATCTCTTCACGAACTAAAACTTTTATTCATATACCTTCTTTAAAATATTTCTAGATTTGAAGCTATTTTGTGCCGATAAAAATAACAATAATCGGTATTATGACCTTGACCTTTGTATATTTTTATCGTTATTTACTATGAGTTTATTTGTATTATTTAAATGCATAAACAGTGAAAAAATGATGAAGATTGAACAAAAATAAAGTCAGGAGCTGCAAAAAAGAAGCAACATATGGATTTACAATTGTTTGATAAAAGGATCAAACTTTGGACTGTAGTCATTTGATCAAATGAAGTCCGATCTTCAAAAACTAAACACCAATGGAAAGATCTCTTCACAAACTAAAACTTTTGTTCATATACTTTCTATAAAATATTTTTAGATTTGGAGCTATTTTATGCCGATAAAAATAACAATTATTGGTATATGACCTTGACCTTTGCATATAATACTTAATTTTTTTTCTATGATTTTATTTGTTTTATAAAAATGCATAAACAGTGAAATAATGATGAAGATTGAACAAAAAATAAAGTCAGGAGCAGCAAAAAGAGGAAACATACGGATATACAATTGTTTGATAAAAGGATCAAACTTTGGACTGTGGTCATTTGATCAAATGAAGTTCGATCTTCAAAAACTAAACACCAATGGAAAGACCTCTTCACAGACTAAAACTTTTGTTCATTTACTTTCTATAAAATATTTTTAGATTTGGAGCTATTTTATGCCGATAATAATAATAATAATTGGTATATGACCTTGACCTTTGCATATTACGCTTAAATTTTTTTCTATGATTTTATTTGTTTTATAAAAATGCATAAACAGTGAAATAATGATGAAGATTAAACAAAAATTAAAGTCAGGAGCAGCAAAAAAGAGGGAACTTATGGATATACAATTGTTTGAAAAAAGGATCAAATTTTGGACTGTGGTCATTTGATCAAATGAAGTCCGATCTTCAAAAACTAAACACCAATGGAAAGATCTCTTCACAGACTAAAACTTTTGTTCATATACTTTCTATAAAATATTTTTAGATTTGGAGCTATTCTATGCCGATATAAATAATAATAATTGGTATATGACCTTGACCTTTGCATATTATGTGTGATTTTTTTCTATTTTTTCATTTTTTTTATGAAAATGCATTAACAGTGAAAAAATGATGAAGATTGAATAAAAAATAAAGTCAGGAACTGCAAATAACCGTAAAAGTCATGCTTTTAAAATGTTGATTTTTCGAAAATATTGGTAAAGTTTGACCGCATACTGTTGACAAACCATGCATTTCTCAAAATAGCCACACCATATATTTTGTGCGTATGTGTCTTGCGAATCATATGCAACAAACAAAATTCTCCTATCTCATCTCTGAAAAAAATGGGCACGTTTTTCGTAGACCTACCTTTATTTCATCGTTTTTTTCGAGATTTGAACTTTCAACCTCCTGTAGCACGAAAGTTTTATATACGCAAATAATTGAAACGTATCATATTTTATTAAGTTTCTGACAAGGAACACAATACAAAAAACCGCATTTGAATCGGACCTCAAATAACAGAGTTATTAGCCCTTAGTCATTTTTACAAAACGCCACCTAGCGGCAAAACTAAGACAAAAATTAAAAATTTCTCAACGTGAGGATCAAATTCAGATCTTAGGACAAAAGTGGTAAAAAAATCAGAAATGTGACTTTTTTTCTATCATGGTGATATGCCGTTCACAAAAAAAGGTTAGAAAAATAATAATAAAAATAAAAAAAAAAATAAAACAGAAGAAGAACAATAGGTTTTCGCCCAGCGATGCGAAAACCTAACTAGAATCGCTATCGCGATATCATCGGTTTTCGCAAAATCAATTCTCAGTTCACTAGTCGCATGATTCGAAAAACATATTTCTTCGTTCAATGGCTTGTTGAATACTGTTAACAGCGATCTTTCAAACATTTTTGTCGCAATGTTTAAGCAGACTTTTTAACCAAAAGAAGATTTTTGAGTATTACCTGTTAGTTATGTATTCGCGATATCAATGGATTTCATTAAAGCAATTTCATTCAGTTCATGAGTCGCATGATTCAAAAAACATTTCTTTGGTCAATGGCTTGTTGATACTTTAACAGCGATCTTTCAAACATTTTTGTCGCAATGTTTAAGCAGACTTTTTACCCAAAAGAATATTGTTGAGTATTACTTGTCAGTTATGTAGTCGCAATATCATCAGTTTTCACGAAATCAATTCCTTTCAGTTCACGAGTCGCATAATTCGAAAAACATATTTCTTCATTCAATGGCTTGTTGAATACCATTAACAGCGATCTTTCAAACATTTTTGTCACAATGTTTTAGCAGACTTTTTACCCAAAAGAATATTTTTGAGTATTACCTGTCA
>CM037783.1:42113342-42142727 GCA_021229015.1 Solen grandis | reverse complement strand
TTTGACTCGACTTGACTTTATTTTGTTATTATTATTAGTAGTAAGAGCATATATTTATTTTTTTATTTTTTATTTGTAAGATCATATTTTGAAATCAGGTACGTAGAAGTAAAAAGAATTATGGTGTTGTTTAATAACATCACCTCCATCCCGAAAAGAAAGAAAAATATCTAATGAAGTTTGCAAATGAATGCTATTTGCAAGAACAATTTTGGCATGTTGTTGGTTGCATGCCGGTCTTCAGAGCATGTATGGACATACCGGTTTTTGCATGAATGCGAAAATATTTAATGAAAATCAATAACAGTTGCTGTCATAATCCATTTTAAGATTTCTGGGTTTAATTGATAATTATCTCGGTTCTGTGCACATATCTGCAAAATACATAATGCCCTTATTATCTCCTGCCGATTATTGTTACTGCCTCGAGAGTTTGAATAGCATACTAGTACTCCATTGTACGTAAAGATTTTTTTCTTTGTTGTTGTGAGGTCGTGAGTTCGATCCCCGGCCGCGACATACCAAAGTCGTAAAAAATGGAACTGTTTTAGCTCCTTGCTTGGCGCTCAGCATATAAGGGTAATTCCAGGAATAGTTGACCCGGTGTCAAGATAATGTGACTGGATGTGGTATCATTTCACATGTCTAAGACGTGATACTGCAGTGTGGCAGCACTATATCTGTCTCAAGTAAACATCGTCTCCAAATGACTTAAATACTGTCGGTGGGACGTTAAACCCAACAAACAAATCTTGTTGTTGTTGTTTTTGCAAACTTTCGGATATAGGTGTAATTGGGAGAATCAAGTGGCTGTTCCTTGATGTACATTTTTGTGTGATCAATTGTTCAAATAAACGACCCTCGTTCCAATTAATTTAACTCTTATCAGAGGAGAGTCGAGACAGCAGTTTTATTTGTGTCTTATTAGAACACATATCATGCTTCGTCACTATAACGATTTTTTAAAATAAAATTTTTAATTATATATATAATTGAGACCATATATATTAGGTGTCATTATGGAGACATTTTGTATATTTATTCAGTTTGAGTTTTTATATCATATTTTTATTGCTTTGATGAGATGAAAGTACTTTTGGGTAGGGCTGCTTCATTACTTGAATTTAGTGCGCAAAATACAAAATATATAAAAAATTCGGTCTCCTTAATTTTTGGTAAATGTGTTGGAGTGTTTAAGGAGACCGACTATATATTTAAAGTGGTTTTATGGAGACCACATATATATATATATTATTGAGGTTTTTAAGGAGACCACAAACATATATTAATATATATATAGTTGTTTTATGAAGACCACAGATCTATATCAATTATTAAGCGTGTTGAGCCTTACATAAATATATATATCATGTGTGTGATATATCCGAACGAATACATGTCTTTTGACTTATGACATCCGTTTGGTCATTTTTTTTTAATTTCACACAGGAACGTGTATGTCCCACATGTTGTGATAACTTCAAAATTATTTTTGTTAAACTCATTCCAGAGTCCACCTTAAGCTACTTTGAATACAGATGCAGGGGTGGCTCTTTTTGGAATGAACAAGTCCCACAATTTGCATAAATACTAAATAGGGCTTCTATGAAATGTCTTTTTCCAGCAATACGCCGCAAATGACAAGAATTGCTCCAGGTGACACTGCTCATTTTGCACAAGGCAACATGCCACAAAGCGCACAATGTTCGGTCGTATTTGAAGAATACCAGTGGGTAGTTTGTAACATCTGGCTTATTCGCCGGACTTAAGTCCATGTGACTACGATCTGTTCCCAAAATTAAAGGTGTCGTTGATGATAACGTTGTTTAATTAGGGTCCATCTGCCTGTTCGGCTTTGTGGGCGGACCCCGAAAAGGTGTCGTTGCGAGGAATTTGCTATATATAGTCAGGCCTGGATCCAGCGGGGGGGGGGGGGGCATACATTTTTCTAGGCTATAAAATCCCTTGATTACATCATAGTAGTGTTGTCTAGAGGAAATCCCCATCGTGGGCCCCCGTACTGAACCACCCGTATAACCACCTGACCAGCCAGACTCCTATTGTCTTATGGCCCCCTGTTGTTAATGTGTAGGTAATCCGAATCGGCAGTAGTCTATGACTGTGTGACAAGCATGTGTTTAAGTACTGCGGAAACGTTTACTGATTAAGAGAAATTAACATGTCGTCTGCCGAGCGATCTAGCAATAGGCAATTACCAAAAGTTTGTATCAGTTACAACTATAAACTATTTAAAAGGATTTTTATTTTCTTTCTTTTTTTTTCTTCTTTTTTTTTGCTGTAGCATACTGCAGAGTAGATGCATACCTATCGCTAGCCATGCAAATTAAACATAATCAGAAATGGGTTGTGTTTCTAAATGTCATCAGCTTTACTTTTTTTACATAACTTTTTAAGTATTATTTTTATGAAACTAACTCCTCTAAATATTTTTCCTGAAAGGAATAAATACAAACAGGAGACCGATACATCATGTTCACTTTTTAATATTTACGAATATAATAATTTATATGTATGTGTATTCATGGTCTCTTAAATATAGAGACCATGGTGTATTTCAAATTTATAAAAACATGATATGAAATGAAAGAATTTGAAAATTTCAATCTGCCATATTTGGGACAATCCATATTTTTGGACAATGTATATGCAGATTATGCATGATCACTAATTCAAATCAAATCCAGGTAATCAGTCATTGAGCAATGTTACTGATAAGTCGATGAATATGAAATACCCATGTACAGTTTATGTGCGAAATAAAACGGATATTAAAGATTTTATATTAATTATCAACATCTTTTATTACTGAATATTGTTAGTTTTGTCACTGATTTAACATTTAGAAAAAAATGTACCAAAAATCGACTCGCAGAAGGGACCCAAACCTTCTGCAACCGCCCGACCCTAAACGTGCGCCTGATTTTTTTTATCTGGGAAGTCTGTGTGTGAAGGCTGCTTCCAGATCGACAATTAGACAGTCAAAATTAACAAGTTCGAACCTAATACAGCATATACCTGGTATTTCCTTCAACATATTTGACAAAATATATTTAAAGTGATTTTTTCCTCAGATTTAAACAAAACTGTCTTTTACAACGTTGAGTCTAAAATTGATGACTATTAAAAGCATTCACTAATTGATAGTGTACACAAGTCCCCCTTTTTTAGGGGGGGGGGGGGGGGTCCAAAAAGCACTTATTAATTCTTTATGCCAATCTGACCCCCCACCCCTCTTTACTACCGTCATTTTTTTAATACAACTTTAGTCAAATACTGTTGCACAGTAATTATTCAAAAACATGGCTTTGCGAAGGTAAAATATAAGATTATATCGCTCAAGACATTTTTTTGCCGAGGGGATGTACTCCCGATGGAAAATGATGAGCCTCGGGAGGCGTCGGGAACAGGTTCCCGTGTCCCGCGGAAGCTTCGAAAGCATTGCGAGCCATGTGGAGTCATCGGGAGAACTTCATTGCTTGCATTGAAATTTTTCCCTATATGTTCTAGGAGTTTTATCGGGGAAAACGGGCCGGGGAAACATATGCCTAGCTTCCCGGAAGCTCCTGGGAAGCATTCACGGAGCTTCCGCGAAGTATTTTTTCCGAGGAACCCCCTATGCTTCGGTGATGTCTCGAAGGATCGGTGACCTTTCTGTGACACATTCCAGATCTTGTGATAGAATCTCAGAATATTCGCAAAAAAAAAAAAAAAAAAAAAAAAAAAATGACAAACGCACTCTAAAATCTCTTTTTTTGGGTCAACTTTAGACTGAGATGGTCAAAAAGGCCTCACATCACATTCAAACTTTGCCCCCCCCCCCCCCCCCCCCCCCGGTGGAAAAATTCTGGATCCGGGCCTGATAGTGATTTGGATTAACTCTATGCTGCCGTGAACTGGGTGGTGCGGGACATCCCCTTGCATTGGTGATTATAGTGAATGAATGAAACATAAAACTGAGTACTGGTAGCAGTTTTTAAGACAATCACTAACTGGAAGTTATTTTTGACTGACCCTTGTATATACTTAGCGTCAAGCAGGGAGCTACCAGAACCCTTATCAATGACTTCAGTATGTCACGGCCAGGCACTGAACACACAATCTCCTACTCCTATCTATCTATCTTCCTATGATGTCAAACCCCTATTGGGGACCTAGACATTTTGCGCGTCTAGCTGCAAGAGTTTTAGTAGTGATTGTGTGAGGATAAGATGATAAGATTATGAACAAAATAAAATTTGAGAGTAAAAGAGTGCAAGAAGGTGTTACTTTAAAACTAATAAAAGTAAGAGCTTTGTGTTTTCTAAGGGGAAATGTGATCAATCTGGCAGACTGCCTGATTGAACTGTTCTTGAGTTAAACAAGCGACGTTAGATGGTGGTAGACTGTTCCAGTGGAAGACAGCTCGCGGAAAGAAGGAGAATTTGTAGTAGTCTGTGGAAGCAGGTATAAGTCTGTAGGAGGCAGAGTGGTAATGTCTAGATTGTCTCGTCATTGGGATGAGGTAGTCAGATATTGGAATAGCTATAAGGTTATTGGTGATTTTAAACATGAGAGAGAGCCTGCTATCAATTCTTCGTTGATCAAGCCTACGCCACTGTAGGGACTGCATCATATTTGTGACGCTTGATGTTTTTCGATAGTCATTCTTGACCCACCTTGCTGCTCTACGCTGGACAGATTCAAGCTGTGAGATATGTGTGTCGGTGAAAGGGCACCAAATGGTAGAGCAGTACTCAAGCTGAGGGCGGACAAGTGTTTTATAAGCAGTAGACTTGAGAGATTCTGAATGCACTTTAATGTTCCTCCTCAGAAAGCCAAGTGAATGATTTGCTTTTTGACAGATGCGGTTGATGTGTGCATCCCATGACAGGTCAGAGGAGATGTCAACACCAAGATATTTGGCCACTGGTACAGATTGGAGTAAGCAACCATGAAGAAAGTACTGAGTTGGGATTGGATGTTTGGACCTATTGATATGGATGACCTGACACTTTGATGGATTGAACTCCATGTCCCATTTATGGCTCCACAGCTCAAGTGTGTTGAGGTCTTTCTGAAGAATTTCTGATTGGGAGGCCGTGGAGAGAGTCATGTAGATTGCCGTGTCATCTGCAAAGAGTCTGACTTTCGACTGGACATTCTGAGGGAGGTCATTGATATATACTAAAAATAATAATGGCCCCAGCACAGACCCCTGAGGGACTCCAGATGAGACAGATATTGGGTTAGAAGAAGACCCATTGACAACGACAGACTGATGGCGGTTATCAAGAAACCCTTTAATCCACTGAAGAGCAGAACCCCTGATACCATAGCCATGGAGATTCGAAACTAGTTTTTCATGATTGACTTTGTCGAAAGCTTTGCTGAAGTCCAGTAAGATAAGATCAGTTTGCTTTTTTTTTGAAAGAGATTTCAGTAGGTCATCAACCAGCATGAGGAGCTGAGACTCACAGGAACGTTTTTCTCTGAAGCCGTGTTGGAGCTCATAAAACACGCTATTCTTGGTAAGATGTTTCGAGATGGAGGATGCAACAATGTGTTCCAAAGTTTTACAAAGAATACAGGTTAGAGATATTGGCCTGTAGTTCGCAGGATTGGAGCGATCTCCTTTTTTGTAGATGGGCACTACATTTGCATCCTTCCATATCTTAGGGAGGATTCCAGAGTCAATGGATTTTTGGAAGATTTGTCTCAGAATGGGAGATAGAGAAGAGGAGAGGTTTTTCAGGACAGTTGGCTTTATCTGGTCAGGGCCTGAGGCTTTGTGAGGATTCAAGTTGGAAAGAAGTTTCTCAATACCCTTGGATGTTATTGTAATGCCTGCCATTGTATTGAGGGGGCTTTCTACATGCATGCTGTCTACAAGTTTCATATTACAAAGAGAGCTGAGGCTGTTAGGAGATTTCAGGCTGAAGACAGATTGGAATTGCTCATTTAGAATAGAAGCTTTTGCAGCATCATCTTGATGGATAGAATTGTTTTTACGTAGGGGTGCAACAGAGGCTGAATCTTGTCTAGAATGCTTGAGGAGTGTAAAGAGTTTTTTTAAGTTAGGTTTAGAGGACTGATCAATTTGGGCTACATTAAGAATGTCTTTAAGATATGATTCATAGGAAAGTTTGACTAACTTCCTGAAAAGATGCTTCAGATCAAGGAATTTCTTTCGATCAGTGTGTTTACCAGATTTTCGATGTTTGTGAAAAGCTCTATCCCTTTGCCGAGCAAGGCGTTTGAGATCTTGATTTACCCATGGAAGATTATTTCTGATGCTAGAAAGTTTAGACGGAATGAATTTGTCTGTCAGAGAATTGAGCTTAGTATGGAAGTTATCCCATAGCTGTTGGACATTCAAAGAAGAATACAGATCACCTTCAAGCATTTCCTGATGGTATAATTCTAGAGCTTGTTTCATCCCATCCCAGTTTGCTTTCTTATAAAGAGGTATAGTGCGTGGTTTTTGGTAAAGGATTCTGGCAGAGGTATTAACTTGAACTTGGACAATATCATGGTCACTTATACCGGGGAGAATACTGACCCGTTGGACCAGAGTTGGATTAGTTGTAAGGAAAAGATCAAGGATGTTGAACTCACGGGTTGGAAGATTAACTGTTTGGGTAAGATTAAAGTCATTCAGTACTTCAGTGATGTTTCTATAGAAGGAGGGATGTTTACAGTCAGAAGAGGGACACAAGTTGTCCCAGTCCATCTTTGGCAAGTTCAGATCTCCAGCTACCCAGATATTGCAATTGTGTTTACTAGCTTTTTGAAGGGATTTGGAAAATTCATCCCAGCTATGCTGGTCATGCTCATGTGGCTTGTAGTAGGCTCCAATCAAGAGAGATTTGCATCCGAAAAGGTCAAGTTTAATCCATACATCTTCGCAGTCTGACTGAATGGATTTCATTTCTTGGGCAACAATGTCATTTCTAACAGCAATAAAGACCCCACCCCCAGCTTTCCCAATACGGTCTCTTCGAAAAGGTGTATAACCTTGGTCTTGATTAAAGATTTCATTGTCAAAATGTTTAGGTTTCAACCAAGATTCTGTTCCAATTATTATGTCAGGTTTAGTGGAATGTAAAAGATTAGAATATTCATGTTTTTTGTCCACAATTGATCTGCAGTTTACGACAAGGACTTTGACTGATCTTTTTATCTTATTTTTGGACTTGCCTTTTGTCAGAGGTTGCTTAGATGTGGGATTTTGTTTTGATTTTGGCGTGGAGGTTTGAGCATGTGAGAAAGACATATTGCTGATGTTGGATGTATTAAGAGGTTCGTATGGATTTGAGGTTTCATAGGATTCAAGGCTTTGTAGTGGATTTAGAGTGATGTTTATGTTGTCACAGGCATTGCATTTCCATATCCCAGCATGATTTGAGAACTCCAGAGGCTCTAACCACTCGGTCACAGGGGACGGTAAAAATACCCATTTGTACAAGTTTATGTCCAATTGAGTGATAATATGTGACTAATATTTAATATGCTTTAAGTAAGAACTGGTACTTATAAATAAGAAAATGCAGTTTAAGCTTTACAGTTTAATCAATTTATTTATGAATTTATGAAGTTTAAATTCACTTCTCTAATAATAAGTAATTAGACATAGGAAAATAATGAGAAATGCTTGACAAAACATCTATTAAAGCAAATAAATATTATCATACATGTATGTTGCATCTAAGGAAAATTAAAATCCAAGTAATTTGAGATTAAGTATGTTTACCACATATAATATATACATATATATAAACAAGACATGTTAAACAAGATGGCCATGATGGCCCTAAATCGCTCACCTAAATACCATTGTTCTAAAGGCAACCTAAAGAACAGTGTTAACTAGGTTTTTCTAAGATTTGACCTAGTGGTCTACTTTTTTACCCCATGTGACACTACTTCGAACATTGCTAAGACTTCAAGACAATCAGTCTGACCAAGTTTCATGATGATTTGGTAAAAAATGTGGTTTCTAGAGTGTAAGAGTGTAATTCTATAGCGATCATTAAAATGGAAATTACTCGATTACTGTACTTTTAATAACTGTGGATTTAAACATTTTAATGTTGTTTTTTTACACGTTTATTTAATGATATTTTCCCAGTTTGCTTCTTAAATTTTATCAGGGAACCTTTACTTTAATTTAATACTAATTGATTTTATGACACTGTTGTTACTTATATTTTAAAACACTTTACACATGATATTCTTACCTTATTTTAGGTGTATTTAGCTTCAGTGGATGGTTTCGTTGCATGTATTTTACATCTCCTATTTTCTTTTTTGTGTTTAAAAAGATTGTAAAGCACTTTTGAACGTATAACATATATGAAAGAAGAGGGCCAAGATGGCCCTGTGTCGCTCACCTGATTAAGATGGCTGTGTTAGGCAAAATGACAAAAAATCTGACATCTAAAGTGTTTTTCTAACATTTGACTAAGTGGCCTACATTTTGATCCTACCTGAATTTGCACTCAACTGGGAATTCATGCAGTCATCATTCATATCAAGTTTAATGAAGACTGGGAAAAAAAAGTAGGCCTCTAGTGTGTTCACAAGATTTTTCTAAAATTTGCCCTGGTGACCTACTTTTTGACCCTATGTTGCCCAGTTTTGAATTCATCCGAGATTTGATGAAAACAAACATTCTGTCCAAGTTACATTAAGGTTAGTCTAAAACTGTAATCTCTAAAGTGTTCACAAATTTTTCTTAGATTTGACCTGGTGACCTAAATGTTAACCCTAAGTGACACAATTTTAAACTCAATCATGTAGACAAACATCCTGACCAAGTTTCATGAAGATTGGGCCAAAACTGTGGCCTCTAGAGTGTTCACACGGTTTTTCTAAGATTTGACCTGGTGACCTAGATTTTGACCCCACATGACCCACTTTCTAACCCATTGAGATATCATGTAGACAAACATCCTGACCAAGTTTCATGAAGATTGGGCCAAAACTGTGGCCTCTAGAGTGTTCACAAGCAATTGTTGACGACGGACGACGGACAAAAGGCGATCACAAAAGCTCACCCGAGCACAAGTGCTCAAGTGAGCTAAAAAGTGCTATATAAATGTGGTGTAATAATAATAATTACTATGTTTTTATTTGCTTTGACCTAGTGACCTACTTTTTGACCCCATGTGATCCAATTTTGAACTTGACGAAGATTTTATGGGGACAAATAATCTACCCATGTTTCATGAAGATTGTGCAAAAAATGTGGCAACTAGAGTAAAAACAAAGTTGTTTCTCAGATTTGACCTCATGACCTATTTTTTGACCCCAAATGACCCAAAATGATCTCTGGGGCTACAGTGTTGCAGTGACTTGTGAGTAACACATGACATCACATAAAATGGTAGAGCAAAAGATAACATTCATATTCATACAGTGCTTTCTTACAAATTACACCATGTTTAGTTGTACAAAATAATAATATAGGTTTTTTCTAATATAAATAATGTAACTTACATTCAAAAGTGTTAAACAAGATCATGATCCTCAATCACTCACCTAAGTGACAACACAAATTGTATTTCTAAGCTTTTTCCTACAGATCTACTTTTTGGTGAGAGACAACTTAGAACCCATCCATAATTTCATAGAAAAATAAATAAATTCTGACCGCGTTTCATGAAGACTAGCCCTAAAATATTGCCTTTAGAGAGTTAAAAAGGTTTTTCTATGATTCGACCAACTGACCTAGTTTCTGACCCAACATGACCAAGTTGCTTTTGGAGGTATCATTAGGTGCTATTTGTGGGTCAACTTTCTCTCTGTAAGTGCTCCTATTTTCTTTTCTAGATTCATTCTGTTTTTTTTCTCCCTTTCATTAAAAACCTTCACCCAAACTTTGACATATTGATCTCTGGGGCTACAGTGTTGCAGTGACAAAGGCCTCACATCACCCAAAATCAAACTCATCCAAGATTTAATAAAGACAAACATTCTGACCGAGGTTTCATGAAGATTGGGCCTCAAAATGTACCCGTTTGAGTGTAAACATGCTAACCTAATCCTAGTCTGACCTAGTAACCTAGTTTTTGACCCCATTTTCAAACTCATCCAAGATTTAATGGAGACAAACATCCTGATCAAGTTTCTTGAAGATTAGGTCAAAAATGAGGCCCCTAGGGTGTAAACAAGATGCAGTTAAATTGACCTAATTTTTACCTCATGACTTAGTTTTTGACCCCACATGACACATATAAAAGAAGAATTGAAGAATCTTGGTAGAAGTAGATAAGATGATGTTACATTCCTAATACTCTAAGGTCTAGGCCTTGCAGTTCTGGAGAAGATTTTTAATGTGATCACTTTCAAAGTCTTCTTCAGCTCATGTGACCAAGTTTTTCACCAAATCAAAATAATTTGAATAACTACATATAGAGGATCAATCCTGTAAATTTTGGTCAAAATCCACTGAGAGGTTTAAAAAGAGATTTAAAAAAAAAATAAAAAAAAAAATGTTGACTCTGACGTATGGGCAGGCAATCACAAAAGCTCACCATGGGGATGTTAAGCTCAGGTGAACTTAAACTGTAGAAGAAGAAACATACACAAAATTGTTTCTATAGATGGGCAGACAGATGGATAAACAAACAAGAGGCCCATGAGGCCCTAAATCGCTCACCTGAGATAAATAGGTTGACCCAATGAACATCTGTACCAATTTATATTAAAATCTGGTCAGTAGTTTTGAAGAAGATGATTTTTAAAGTTTTCATTTTTTTTTCTTTTTGTTGCCATGGCAACCAGAGTTCTACATGGATCAAGTTTATTTTAGCAACTTTTGTGGAGGTTGACCCAAGCATCATCCCTGCCAAGTTTAATCAAATTCTGTCCAGTGGTTTCAGAGGAGATGTTGTTTAAAGGTTTCCCTATATACATATAAGGCAAATAAGCCCCGCCCCTGGCGGCCATGTTTTTTTACGGATCGGAATAATTTTAGCAACTTTGGTAGAGGTTGACCGAAGGAACATCTGTATTAATTTATTTTAAAATCTGGCCAGTAGTTTTGAAGAAGATGATTTTTAAAGTTTTCATATTTTTTTTCTTTTTGTTGCCATGGCAACCAGAGTTTTATATGGATCAAGTTTATTTTAGCAACTTTTGTGGAGGTTGACCCAAGGATCATCCCTGCCAAGTTTAATCAAATTCTGTCCAGTGGTTTCAGAGGAGATGTTGTTTAAAGGTTTCTCTATATACATATAAGGCAAATAAGCCCCGCCCCTGGCGGCCATGTTTTTTTACGGATCGGAATAATTTTAGCAACTTTGGTAGAGGTTGACCCAAGGAACATCTGTACCAATTTATTTTAAAATCTGGCCAGTAGTTTTAAAGAAGATGATTTTTAAAGTTTTCATTTTTTTCTTTCTTTTTGTTGCCATGGCAACCAGAGTTCTACATGGATCAAGTTTATTTTAGCAACTTTTGTGAAGGTTGACCCAAGGATCATCCTTGCCAAGTTTAATCAAATTCTGTCCAGTGGTTTCAGAGGAGATGTTGTTTGGTTTATATAAGGCAAATAAGCCCCGCCCCTGGCGGCCATGTTTTTTTACGGATCGGAATAATTTTAGCAACTTTGGTAGAGGTTGACCCAAGGAACATCTGTACCAAATTATTTTGAAATCTGGCCAGCAGTTTTAAAGGAGATGATTTTTAAAGTTTTCTAATTATTTTTCTTTTTGTTGCCATGGCAACCAGAGTTCTTCATGGATCAACTTTATTTTAGCAACTTTTGTAGAGCCTCACCCAAGGAACATTCCTGCCAAGTTTCAATATATTCTGTCCAGCGGTTTCAGAGGAGATGTCGTTTAAAGCAAATTGTTGACGACGCACGACGACGGACGATCACAAAAGCTCACCTTGAGCACGTTGTGCTCAGGTGAACTTAAACTGTAGAAGAAGAAACATACACAAAATTGTTTCTACAGATGGGCAGACAGATGGATAAACAAACAAGAGGCCCATGAGGCCCTAAATCGCTCACCTGAGATAAATAGGTTGACCCAATGAACATCTGTACCAATTTATATTAAAATCTGGTCAGTAGTTTTGAAGAAGATGATTTTTAAAGTTTTCATTTTTTTTTCTTTTTGTTGCCATGGCAACCAGAGTTTTATATGGATCAAGTTTATTTTAGCAACTTTTGTGGAGGTTGACCCAAGGATCATCCCTGCCAAGTTTAATCAAATTCTGTCCAGTGGTTTCAGAGGAGATGTTGTTTAAAGGTTTCTCTATATACATATAAGGCAAATAAGCCCCGCCCCTGGCGGCCATGTTTTTTTACGGATCGGAATAATTTTAGCAACTTTGGTAGAGGTTGACCCAAGGAACATCTGTACCAATTTATTTTAAAATCTGGCCAGTAGTTTTAAAGAAGATGATTTTTAAAGTTTTCATTTTTTTCTTTCTTTTTGTTGCCATGGCAACCAGAGTTCTACATGGATCAAGTTTATTTTAGCAACTTTTGTGAAGGTTGACCCAAGGATCATCCTTGCCAAGTTTAATCAAATTCTGTCCAGTGGTTTCAGAGGAGATGTTGTTTAAAGGTTTCTCTATATACATATAAGGCAAATAAGCCCCGCCCCTGGCGGCCATGTTTTTTTACGGATCGGAATAATTTTAGCAACTTTGGTAGAGGTTGACCCAAGGAACATCTGTACCAAATTATTTTGAAATCTGGCCAGCAGTTTTAAAGGAGATGATTTTTAAAGTTTTCTAATTATTTTTCTTTTTGTTGCCATGGCAACCAGAGTTCTTCATGGATCAACTTTATTTTAGCAACTTTTGTAGAGCCTCACCCAAGGAACATTCCTGCCAAGTTTCAATATATTCTGTCCAGCGGTTTCAGAGGAGATGTCGTTTAAAGCAAATTGTTGACGACGCACGACGACGGACGATCACAAAAGCTCACCTTGAGCACGTTGTGCTCAGGTGAACTTAAACTGTAGAAGAAGAAACATACACAAAATTGTTTCTACAGATGGGCAGACAGATGGATAAACAAAAAGCCTTTTTTTTTTTTTTTTTTTATTTTTTCTTTTTTTTTTGTGCCATGGACCAATTCTAGTAATTTTTGCAACTTTGTGAGGTTGACCAATCCTGAATTTAATCATTGTCCAGTGTTAGAATGTTTAAGGTTCTATATATTAGCAAAACCCCAGCGGCCATGTTTTTTTACGGACGAATAATTTTAGCAACTACTGGTAAGAGGTTGACCGAAGGAACATCTGTATCAATTTATATTAAAATCTGGTCAGTAGTTTTGAAGAAGATGATTTTTAAAGTTTTCATTTTTTTTTCTTTTTGTTGCCATGGCAACCAGAGTTTTATATGGATCAAGTTTATTTTAGCAACTTTTGTGGAGGTTGACCCAAGGATCATCCCTGCCAAGTTTAATCAAATTCTGTCCAGTGGTTTCAGAGGAGATGTTGTTTAAAGGTTTCTCTATATACATATAAGGCAAATAAGCCCCGCCCCTGGCGGCCATGTTTTTTTACGGATCGGAATAATTTTAGCAACTTTGGTAGAGGTTGACCCAAGGAACATCTGTACCAATTTATTTTAAAATCTGGCCAGTAGTTTTAAAGAAGATGATTTTTAAAGTTTTCATTTTTTTCTTTCTTTTTGTTGCCATGGCAACCAGAGTTCTACATGGATCAAGTTTATTTTAGCAACTTTTGTGAAGGTTGACCCAAGGATCATCCTTGCCAAGTTTAATCAAATTCTGTCCAGTGGTTTCAGAGGAGATGTTGTTTAAAGGTTTCTCTATATACATATAAGGCAAATAAGCCCCGCCCCTGGCGGCCATGTTTTTTTACGGATCGGAATAATTTTAGCAACTTTGGTAGAGGTTGACCCAAGGAACATCTGTACCAAATTATTTTGAAATCTGGCCAGCAGTTTTAAAGGAGATGATTTTTAAAGTTTTCTAATTATTTTTCTTTTTGTTGCCATGGCAACCAGAGTTCTTCATGGATCAACTTTATTTTAGCAACTTTTGTAGAGCCTCACCCAAGGAACATTCCTGCCAAGTTTCAATATATTCTGTCCAGCGGTTTCAGAGGAGATGTCGTTTAAAGCAAATTGTTGACGACGCACGACGACGGACGATCACAAAAGCTCACCTTGAGCACGTTGTGCTCAGGTGAGCTAACAACCTGATTCCATTGTTGTAAACATGTGTGTCTGGGGTGGTAAAATTATAAACAATTTGTTACTGTCTTTTTGGAGTTTACCATTAATGAAATAGTATATGACATCCAGCTAATTCTAGGAAGATCCCAAGTACACTGAGACACTATGATAAGAACACCACCCTTCACTTGTGAGCAACATATGACATCACATAAAATGGTAGAGCAAAGGATAACATTCATGTTCATACAGTGCTTTCTTACAGATTACACCATGTTTAGTTGTACAAAATAATAATATAGGTTATTTCTAATATAAATAATGTAACTTACATTCAAAAGTGTTAAACAAGATGATGGTCCTCAATCACTCACCTAAATGAGAACACAAATGCGGAAAATTGTATTTATAAGCTTTTTCCTACAGATCTATGTTTTGGTGACAGACAATTTAGAACCCATCCATAATTTCATAGAAAAAAACAAAAATTCTGACCGCGTTTCATGACGACAAGCCCTAAAATGTTGCCTTTAGAGAGTTAAAAAGGTTTTTCTATGATTCGACCAACTGACCTAGTTTCTGACCCAACATGACCAAGTTGCTTTTGGAGGTATCATTAGGTGTTATTTGTGGGTCAACTTTCTCTCTGTAAGTGCTTCTATTTTCTTTTCTAGATTCATTCTGTTTTGTTTTTTTCCTTTCATTAAAAACCTTCGCCCGAACTTTGACATATTGATCTCTGGGGCTACAGTGTTGCAGTGATGAAGGCCAACACAGAGACAGGTACTCCTGAATTCTGGATTTGCCTGAAAAAAACAAAAAACAAACAAACAACAAAATATTGACAAGAGCTGTGGAAGATGGCCCACTCGAATAACCCAGCGCCTTGTCAGTATCATAATCCAAATTAAAACAAGTAACTCATGTTGCACCCAACACATGAGTCCCCTACTAGTGAGGTGCATAATTTTCCCTTTCCATAGCCATCAGAATTTCGGACAAAGAAAAAATACAAGAGGGTCATGATGGCCCTGAATCGCTCACCTGATTATAAATGAGCAAAATATGTTGAATTTTTCATATGGACCTTTTTTGTGACCCCACATGACCCATTTTTGAGCTTGTCCATAAATTAATGGAAACAGACATTCCGACAAAGTTTCGTGGAGATTGGGCCAAAAATGTGGCCTCTAGAGTGTTAACAAGGTTTTTCTAAGATTTGACCTCATGACCTACTTTTTGACCCCACATGACCCAAATTCGAACTTGTCCAAGACTTTATGTAGTCAAATTGTTGACGACGCACGTCGCATGACGGACGATGGACGCCGGACGAAGGGCAATCACAAAAGCTCACCTTGAGCACGTTGTGCTCAGGTGACCTAAAAAAAAAAGCAATGTGCAAAATTTCCATACTGCCATCTATTCATATACCGAGTTTCATAATATTATCTGAAACGCTTTTTAAGTTATCATGGGATCCAGATTTCTTGACATCCAAAAAGACAGAATCAAACTTATAGTGAACATCAGTAGGGGAATTATAAAGGAAAATAATTCAAAACTGGACAGGTAGGGTTATGGACTTTTGGACAATGCACTTCTCCTGGTCGTTATCTCTCTAGCCTTTCAGTTTCATGTCAGTACCTATTATCATCTCCGAGTTATGCTCGGGACAAGAATTTGGATGCTAACGCTGACAAATGGGTGACCAATATAGCTATTTGATGAGAATTCGAGCTAAAAATGGGTTAATATTACAATAATATGATGTATACTACTTAAAAATCATTATCCTCAGAGTTCTTTATATATACAAATCGTAACTAGTCTAACAACATAACCTTGATATTTGATACATAAATACTCCTGTTTGGTCATTCCTGTTGAATTCCTTTTTAATCTATACAAGAAATCCCTCATTAGCTTGACACCGCTCTTATTTTTTTTCTCTCAAGCCCATTTCTAGTATATGTTCTCACCTTTATGTAAGAGTGCCGTGGTCCAGAGTTAACATACCAGCTTACAGATCCTAAGGTTGTGGGTTTGAACTCTGTTGGGGGAGAGGACTTTTCATGACCTTCCCTGGCGCAAAGTACTGGTCCAACCAAGGAACGGTTGACCGGTATGTTAACATGCTGCCAGGCCACCAGATGCATTACACCCAATCTTAGTTATAAATATACAGATATGTCAAAATGAATATACTGATTTAGTCACACCAATTCAAATAGTAATGATATTGTTAATATGAACAATGTTTATGCATATGCATACTGTAAGACAATTTTTTAAAGAAATTATCTGAAACAGGTTTCTTGCTAGTGTCTTATGAAAATATAGTCAACATTTAATTCCTACATATTATACTTATATTACATACAAAAAGCTGCATGAGCTCAATTATTTTCAAAATTGATTTTTCCTAGATTCTACTGAAAATTTTAGCTACTAAAATTCCTAATAACAAGGTTTACCTTCATAAAATGGTAAAAAAAGCCCCAAATAGTGATGTGCTTTGATAAAAGTAAACAAAATTTCACAAATTCTGAAGGGTCTTGTCCATGATTTTTTTTTTTTCAAATTATAAATTTTAGCTGATTCTGACCAAAGTCATTTGAAAGAGTATCTGGCTCTATTTATAGTCACTTAACAGACTTGATCAACAATCTATTTTCACAATATCACAGTTTTATAGTTGAACAAGAATGAGTAGGGCCATGCAGTTTCATTAAGCTTTGAGTAAGCTTTTAATCAGAAAATACAGTAAAATTATTTCAGTAAAAATGCCATAACTTAATATGCCACAAAAGCATTTTTTTCCTTTTAATAATATTTTAATAGAGCATGAATTTACACAGAAAAGTTTTATGAATGTCAATTTATCTTAGTTGATCTCAATTACTTTAAAGTAGCCCTTAATAATAATATGTATAAACTGAAGAAAAAAAAGAAATAAGGACTGACAAAGGATTGACAAAGACAAGAGTTTCATATGTTACACACAAATATTACCCACCAGGCAATGCTCCTTTGTTTTTACTTCCATCCTGGATGATGTCACTTCGAAAATACCTCTTCAATTCATCTGTATCAGATTTGGACCATCTAACTTTAACAAAACACATAATAATAATTACTGTTTAGGATTTTCTAATAATTTAATAATACATTTCATTCTATGGTTAAATTAGATCTCAAGGAATAATGCAATCAAGTTAACATTTTCACATTTATTTGTTCGAGATAATTGTGACCTTGACTGTTAATCCAATGACCTTAAAATCAACAGGGGTAAACTGCTAGATTAATTATTCCAATAATCAACAGAACAACATTTGTAATTCCATGGCAAATGTGTCCACTACTATCAAACAGATGTGATCTATCTCCCTACCAGGTTTAATGACAGAGGACATTCTTTAAATGGTCAGGATATGCACTTCCAAAGAGACCTACAGACCCTCATACTAAAGTCAAGATCTTCAAAGGGGAGGCAGTTTTTTTACTTTTGTGTGTGTGTGTGTGTAAAACATGCTATATGTTGAACATGGCAAAGCTAAAAATACCTGATATTGTTGGCTTCTTCGTTTTTATTTTTCTGATAGATGCTGCTGCCACATCTGGAACTATAAAATGTTTATATATTTATTACAGATTTCATTCCTCTAATAGCAAAAAAAAAAAAAAAAAAAAAAAAAAATGTTTGTAAAACATATATTCGGGATGATGAGTATGGTGCACATATAGAGACAAAATCTATAAACACCAGTTGCATTGAAGTTCTGTGTTCTTAATCATAGAACAGATTGGTTTGTAAAATATTAGATGATCCAATTGAGAAAAAGAAACCCTAGATCTATCACATTGAAAGTGTCCAACATGTTATTATAGGGTGCCCTCCGAGTTTTGTAACTGGGGGTACAACAGCAATTTTTCTTAACTTTGTATCCTTTCAACCAGAGAGTCCTTACAATTTTGGAGGTTTATGGCCAATTTTGGGTGTAAAAACCCTATACAAAGGTTAAATGGGTCTGCTGTATTACAATTATCAAGTATAAAGTTTACTATCATATTAATAACAGCTATGGCTCTAAATGACGCCTGTACATAGTATTGTTGAGAAGTGTATTCATAATCAAACCTACACTATTTTAAGAACAGATGTTGGTTTACATAAATCAGTGATCGTATCTTGCTGAATATTATTTGTAGATTAACAAGTGGTTTAAAATTTAAAAAGTAATTTTATATTCAGGTTCTCTGTAAAATTACTTGACGTCAAATATTGCACAAATAGCCTGAGAAAACCAATATTGCGAGAACTCAATACTTGAGGATACAATATTCAAATGGACCAATCTCAGAATCTGTTCGTTGTGTGGATTCAAAGGTATAAGACGCAAATTAAAAAAAAAGTAAAATTAGAATTCATGTCATCATGTTACAAATTATTCTGTTTCAGGGTTTTCCCTCCTCTTCCAGAGATGAGGGTCATTTTGACCCCCTTACTTTCATAAATGGGGGTCATACTAATTTTTTTTGGGTCATCCATTAAAAAACTAACAAATATTGATAAAATTAAGGGATGCGCAAATTTAGCTCATTATGCACTCAAACATGTCATATTGTATTGTTTTTGATAAGAATCCATAAATGAAAAAAAAAAACGAAATAATTTCTCACATGTTTTTACGTTGGTAAGCTTTAGGCCTTATTCATATAAAAAAAATATACATATTTTTAGAAATAAAAATAAATCGTAGTAGTGCCCTGTTATATTCATGGGTAATGCATTAAATGATTTAGAGTTGCTAAATAGTGTTCGATGCATTTAGAATTTGCAGACGGACAGCTTATTTTACTAACTTAAAGACCAGCGGCGAAGCGCTAGGCATCGCTATGTGTCGCTTCATGAACTCTGAATTATCAAGTATTTGTCTGATAATGTTATCATCTACAAAATCTTCCGAAAGTTTACAAAAATTGAATTTGCCTCCTTTGTTTAGGACATCGGCTGTCCGAAACCAAGTTTTCGTTTAAAACAATCTTCGATGCAGAAGCGCTTTTGGTTTGTTGAAATAAAATTAAAATGTATGAAACACAGTCTTAAATCAGACTGGAACTTTGTCGTGATAATCAATCTAAAGAAAAGGGCTTGATAAAATGTAAACTGGTCTTACTACAGACTGGTTTTCATTATGTTGGCTGTGTAAGCGATAGGAATCTCAAAAAAAGGCATACCAGTCGACCTAAAAGTGAAAATAGATTTTCAGAAAATCGAGATGTAAACAGACTGAATGTCCGAGCACATTTGCGTCCACTTGGACGCATTAGAATTTATTTTGGGGGTCATTTGGTGAAAAAATACGACAATGACGCAGGATTTCTGCGTCAAGGAAAACCCTGCTGTTAACTAGCAATAATTTCTCTTTTATGTGGATGAACTTTTGACAAAATAAACTGACAGAAGCTGTCTTATTTAATGATGCCCTGTGTTTTTAATCTGGGATTTTGCAGGTTTAATGCACCTGTTTCTGTCTCCAGATCAGCAGTCTTTAACTAATATAACAGGTTTTGATAGTACAGGTTCTCTAATTACTTTCTATTAAAATTGGCATGAAAGTTGTTTTTTTTTAAGAAGATTATTGAAACAGGTCAAATTTAAAAATTATTTGATATCCAACCTAGAATTTTACGCCCTGCCTTCTTAGCTAACATCCAGTATCCGCACTTGACTTCAAATATTCCCATCATCCACAGTGGCTAGAGTGTCTGCCTTGAGAGATGCTGTTGTTCAATCCGCATCCATGACATACTTAAGTCGTTAAAAATAGTACTGGTAGCTCCCTGCTTGGCACTCAGAATATATACAGGGTAGTTTCAGGACTGGTTGGCCCAGTGTGGGTTTGGTATCATGCCACATGTCTACAGATTGATACTAAGTGTTGCAGTTGATGGGATGTTACACCATTCAAACAAACATTGATCAGTATTTTTTAAATGGCATACGAAAATGCCCATTTCAACCCATATATCTGAATGCTCCAGATATAGTGCAAAAAATTATCTTTATCTCAAAATCAAGAGGACATTTTACCCCTGTTTAAATTTAAAAAAAAGCAAGGGAAAACCCTGCTGTAAGAATATTATTTGATATTTGGCGACACCTAACATCGTTTTGTACTTAC
Organism: Solen grandis; assembly: GCA_021229015.1. Taxonomy (NCBI): domain Eukaryota; kingdom Metazoa; phylum Mollusca; class Bivalvia; order Adapedonta; family Solenidae; genus Solen; species Solen grandis. The sequence goes on along the minus strand of CM037783.1, from coordinate 42,122,367 downwards.
ATCTCATATTGCACTTAACGCAAGAGATTTATATATTTATATAACATTTCCTGATTTTATTTATGAGTGAAAATGAAATTAATTTTAATTAAACCAGTATTTCAGAATATGAGTTTGATCAGTGGCTCTGCTAAACAAATTCAATCATTACTGTTGTAGTGAAAGTCATAATGGTATGAAATATGCACACACAACACTTCAAAAGCCCTAAACTTGCTTTCAGTAGCCAAACCTTTCCAGCTGTTAAGTGCAACTTGTTTACACAACATTGCAAAAAACACAGCTTTGTCCTGCTTTTTATTCCCTGATAAGCAAAGGGAATATATAGGAGTCACCCTGTGGTCTGGCAGTTGGTCGGTCAGTAGGTCAGTTTGTTGTAATTTAAAAATTTTGTTTGGGGCATAACTCAAAGACTAATATAGATATTAACATAAAACTTCAAAGGTGGATAGATCTCACTGAGAAGTGCAGTAAAATTTCAAAAAAAAAAACTACAAAATATAGGGTTACAGTTATTAAGCACTGCACTTCCTCTGAATGAGATCTACTTACATATGAAGTTTCATCTTAATGCCTTTTATACTTTTAGCTCTAATACTCATTGAATAGTCTGAGCTATTGTGGTCACCCAGTTGTCTGCGTCTTTGTTGGCGTCCAAGTTAGCTTTAACAATTTCTTGTCCAAGAACCACAACTCTACCTAGTCCCGTTTTTTAATCAGTTCTCTTTATTTAAATTTGGGTAATCATACTGACAAAATTTTGGTACAGAAATGATATTATGTAAATCATAACCTGTAATTATTATAAAATTTCCACAAGCTCGGAAATATTAATTATAGCCCGGATATATTTTAATTAATAAGGCAGTGCTTATGTTTCAACATTTATATCTCCTTCAAACAATGATTTTTACAGTTTCAAATCCATAAATGACATGATCAAGAAACTGACGCTGGCTATATGTCAACGGGGGCTCATTATTATTATAGATTGTTGAATATGTTTTATAATCTGATAAATTAGTTGATTTTCCAGTTGAACATATTGTTTGTAAGAGGCACTGCTTTTGGACAGAGAATCAAGCATTTGAGAATTTTCCTGAATGATAATTGGTGTTTATTTATTTTATTTTTACTTTTGTAGCTAAAGGCTGGTTTGCAGACGTCCGGATCCTTAAAGGTAACTGTCAGCCTTATTTTTTTTTAAAAGTTGCAACCTTATTGCTTGATGTCATTTCTGAATAAAAATTAAGAACCATGTGAAAATGCTGACCAGCGACCAAATGGGTGATCTTTATTAAAGACCACATAATACTTTAACCATAAATATAACAAATTTTGGATTACATATTGCAGTTAAAATATAGAATAATGTGATACTAGATAATATTTTCCCTCATTTATTAGTGCTCTACCGGTTCACTTGAGGAGACCATAGGTTTGCCGTCTGTCTATCTGTCAGTCCGTGCGTCTGTCTGCAAAATCTGGATCCTGTGATAGCTCTGAAAGTACTCAAAATTTTTTCATGAAACTTGAAATGTAGACAGATGGCATACTGGAGATTTTGCTAATCTTTTTTTTTCTATGGCATCATATCTGGTTGCTATGGCAACCAATATACTAAAAACATAGCAAATGGATTCTGCAAAAACTCTAAATGAATAATGAAATTTAAAATATAAATACTGGTAGGTGTTATGATGGAGATAATGGGTGTCATTTAAATTTTTCTATGGTATCAAGTCTGGTTGCTATGGCAACAAATATACTAAATATTCCGTAAAAATCTTGATCCTTCAATAACTCTAGAGATGTATGTTTTCCCCTTGTAAATATTATAAGTGCATTCAAAAACCTATAAAAAAAAACTGAGATCTGAAATTCTTTAGAAATGATATTGTTGGCTGTATGATTTCCAGATGTAATTATTTAGGGCCTTAATTATTTCTTTGCTCTGCTTTTAGACTGTAAATATACAACTTAACAAAGTACATTTAATTTCATGTCAGTTTACTGCATTACCCCTTTAAAGCCATTTTAAGCATTGTTAAAATTACTAGTAGCTGCAGTCTGACAGCCCAGGGCTACCATAAGGTCAGTTTTTGGTTACTGATTTCTAACAGAACAGTTCATATCTTTTATTGAGATTTATACATTCAAGTATATCTTCTATATATACCACCCGGCAGGGTCATTCGGATTTTCATGTGAGGAAGCCTTCCAGCTGGCTTGCGGTAGGTCGGTGGTTCTACCCGGATGCCTCCGTGCATCTGGGGTCTTCCTCCACCTGTAATTAGCTGGACGTCGCTATATGACTGAAATACTGTCGAAGCGACAGTAAACTCAAATAGTCACGTCAAGTCTATAAATACCAGCATATTAAAAAAAAATGAACAAATCACAGTTATCAGACTTGGTAATTTACATAATTTATGTATATCTACCCGTAAATACAAGATGGGACATAATAAAGTTGCATCGAGAGTGACCTTAAATAGGAAAGTGAAAAACGTATAATCCTTTTCATAAACAATATTGTAGGAATATATAGAAGCTATGCACATATAATATGAACTTTGATATTCATACAAAATATAAAAAAACCAATAACTAAACAATGCTTTTATTTATTATGAAAGTCATAGTAAATAGAAAATTGATTGGAATTTAGCCCTCACAGTGTTTAAAAAACATGGGCACACTGATTTCTCACACATTGGTGAATACTTTAAATTGTGAAAATGTAAATAAACTTGTGAGCCATGTAAGTTTAACACTGAGTTTAACGGTGTTCTGTTGGGTTCAAGAACAATCTAAAGCATGTAAATAAAATGAAGGTAAAAAATAAATAGTATGTCATTAGTTGTTGTGTCTATTCATGCAATGACGCCGCTATAATTGCGACACATCAATCTGGATGCATTCACTGATGAAGATGGATAAAAAAATGCATGTAAGCTTCTTTTTCAATAGCAATAGATGCTTAATTGCCAACAATTTGCAATACTAGTTTCTACTAGTTTCTATTTTTATATTTCACAATTACACAACAAGATGACACAAATAAAGTTTTATATTGACAATATTATTGTGCACAAAAAAGTTAATCACACACTTGAATATCGATCCTTAGATTTGGAAACACCCAAACATACATTAACATAAACATTATGTATAACTAGGCACATTTTATTCTTTATACCAACACGTAATCATGTTATTTTTATTAGGTATGTTCACACCCACTATAAACTGACCAATTCAGATCTTAGTCAACAATAATGTTCAATAAGTGCTTTCTATGTATAGTAGCTAGGTGAATATAATTAGCCACATTAAAAAGCCTTTTCTTGTTATTTGATCAGGGATTTTCTTAGCCTTTTCCCCTGCCAGAAAACGGCACCATTCCCAAATCAAACGACCCTGTTCCCTATGGAAAGTCACTTCCATTTCTCTCAATTATCTTAAAGTATATTTTCCAAGTTAATAAAATAGGGAGAGAAAAAAAAAGAATATGTAAAAAAAGTGGAGAAAAAAAAAGCATTTAGAAACAAACAATTACCTTGGCCGATGCAAGCAAGTGTCTTTTTTTTGGGCTGTGTATTGTACGGCTCTTTCAGTGAAAAATATAGGTAATTTATTGAAGCAGCATGATTTACTTTCTGATACTGATAAGGTGTTGGAGAATACATGTTATCAGTAGACGCTTCGAATTTAAACAATCTATTTTCGCAGATTTGAGAAACATTAATTATAATAATAAAGATAGAACTTATATATGATTAGTAATATGAAATCTGGGAATAGCAAGGTATTGTGCTAGAAAAAGCCGTATATGGGACAACGCCAAGGTAGTCCAAATATTTAGACGTATAATTTTTAATGAAGGACTTAAAAAATATGATTAGAAAGTTCCTCTAAAAATTAAACAATTTGTCAAGAAAAATTTCCAAAATGTGATTTTTCGTGATAAAAAAGTCCGAATTTTCGCTTTACTCCTTTTCCCAAAATGGGTAGGAAAACCCCTGATGATGTTAAAATGCCTATTAATTTGTACATCGATGGTCTAGTATATATGTATCAGTTAATAAATCTTTCATTTACTGGGCTGTCACCATTTTTAGATTAGATTTTTTAGATATTTTGTGGTGTTGAAGTTTGAGCAAGTGAAAAATGTGTTTAGGAAGTAAAATCTTCAGTTTGAGAGCCCATTGGATTCAAATATGAATTTCGTACAAAGTGTGCATTGTATTAGTAAGGACTGCAGTATTACATTGAAATATATTTCACTTCTTTCAGAAAGCAAAAAGACTGTCACCAGAACAGGATGCACGGTATTTCTGTGAGGCAGGGATAGACAAAGATGGTTTCCAGATAAAATATATATCTGATTACAAAGGTAGCCATCTTTCTTGCCTATTCTGCTACTAGATTTCATTCAATCATTTGCTTGTATATCAGTTTGATAACAGGGTGTCCTTTAAACAGGCTGTTCCATTATGATGATATTGTTGAATTTCCAGGAAATAGATTAAAATTACCCAAAAGAAACTTTCTTAGACTTTCTTCTGCAATGCAAGTTGACTTCATGCTAAAAATAAGTAAATTCTTGTTATCAAAAAACAAGCAATGTCACACTACACATTGAGACAGCACCTTTGTACAGTTCTAGTGTTTTTACAACTTGAATAAATTAACATTGCTATTTAATCTTAGATGAAAGGTCTTCAATATGTGAGAATCACATGTGATCGTCACATGCTAGGATAGGCTGTGTGTCTAAGTACATATATGGAGAAAGGTAAACAACTTTGGCAGCAAAAATATCAGGTGGGTTTACTTTGCAACGAAATCCCTTTCATAATGTCTTGTTTTAGTCGAAATATGTTTTATGAGGGTGTTGGTTGCATAATGTGATGGCTATGTGAAAGGAAACCCACCAACTATTTTTGCTGCCAGAGTTGTTTTCCTTTCTCTATATACGCATTTCAACATAGTCTAGCACTGTGATGATCACCTGTCGTAAGAATGAAAATGGTACAGGAACAATAGAATTATAACAGACTAACCAAAAAGTCCTCCTGATATTTCTCTTTTACTAAGCTGGTTGATACAATTCTCTGTAGTCAAGACTATGTGATCATTTCATGGGTAATGGTTAGACCAAAAGATTGTTGGTATACTGGTATATTGCACTTTAATACATTATCTAGGTATTCAGTTTTTAGCTCACCTGAGCACAACGTGCTCAAGGTGAGCTTTTGTGATCGCCCTTCTTCCGTCGTCGTGTGTCGTGCGTCGTCAACAATTTGATTTAAACGACATCTCCTCTGAAACCGCTGGACAGAATTTAATGAAACTTGGCAGGAATGTTCCTTGGGTGAGGCTCTATAAAAGTTGCTAAAATAAAGTTGATCCATGAAGAACTCTGGTTGCCATGGCAACAAAAAGAAAAATAATTTGAAAACTTTAAAAATCATCTCCTTCAAAACTACTGGCCAGATTTCAAAATAATTTGGTACAGATGTTCCTTGGGTCAACCTCTACCAAAGTTGCTAAAATTATTCCGATCCGTAAAAAAACATGGCCGCCAGGGGCGGGGCTTATTTGCCTTATATTTGTATAGAGAAACCTTTAAACAACATCTCCTCTGAAACCACTGGACAGAATTTGATTAAACTTGGCAGGGATGATCCTTGGGTCAACCTTCACAAAAGTTGCTAAAATAAACTTGATCCATGTAGAACTGGTTGCCATGGCAACAAAAAGAAAAAAATATGAAAACTTTAAAAATCATCTTCTTCAAAACTACTGGCCAGATTTCAAAATAAATTGGTACAGATGTTCCTTTGGTCAACTTCTACCAAAGTTGCTAAAATTATTCTGATCCGTAAAAAAACATGGCCGCCAGGGGCGGGGCTTATTTGCCTTATATGTATATAGGGAAAACTTTAAACAACATCTCCTCTGAAACCACTGGACAGAATTTGATTAAACTTGGCAGGGATGATCCTTGGGTAAACCTTCACAAAAGTTGCTAAAATAAACTTGATCCATGTAGAACTCTGGTTGCCATGGCAACAAAAAGAAAAAAATGAAAACTTTAAAAATCATCTTCTTCAAAACTACTGGCCAGATTTAAAAATAAATTGGTACAGATATTCCTTGGGTCAACCTCTACCAAAGTTGCTAAAATTATTCCGATCCGTAAAAAAACATGGCCGCCAGGGGCGGGGCTTATTTGCCTTATATGTATATAGAGAAACCTTTAAACAACATCTTCTCTGAAACCACTGGACAGAATTTGATTAAACTTGGCAGGGATGATCCTTGGGTCAACCTTCACAAAAGTTGCTAAAATAAAGTTGATCCATGTAGAACTCTGGTTGCCATGGCAACAAAAAGAAAAAAAAATATGAAAACTTTTAAAATCATCTTCTTCAAAACTACTGGCCAGATTTAAAATAAATTGGTACAGATGTTCCTTGGGTCAATCTCTACCAAAGTTGCTAAAATTATTCCGATCCGTAAAAAAACATGGCCGCCAGGGGCGGGGCTTATTTGCCTTATATGTATATAGAGAAACCTTTAAACAACATCTCCTCTGAAACCACTGGACAGAATTTGATTAAACTTGGCAGGGATGATCCTTGGGTGAACCTTCACAAAAGTTGCTAAAATAAACTTGATCCATGTAGAACTCTGGTTGCCATGGCAACAAAAAAATGAAATCTTTAAAAATCATCTTCTTCAAAACTACTGGCCAGATTTTAAAATAAATTGGTACAGATGTTCCTTGGATCAACCTCTACCAAAGTTGCTAAAATTATTCTGATCCGTAAAAAAACATGGCCGCCAGGGGCTGGGCTTATTTGCATTATATATAGAGAGAGAAACCTTTAAATAACATCTCCTCTGAAACCACTGGACAGAATTTGTTTAAACTTGGCAGGGATGATTCTTGGGTCAACCTTCACAAAAGTTGCTAAAATAAAGTTGATCCATGTAGAACTCTGGTTGCCATGGCAACAAAAAGAAAAAAAAATATGAAAACTTTAGAAATCATCTTCTTCAAAACTACTGGCCAGATTTTAAAATAAATTGGTACAGATGTTCCTTGGGTCAACCTCTACCAAAGTTGCTAAAATTATTCTGATCCGTAAAAAACATGGCCGCCAGGGGCGGGGCTTATATGTATATATAGAAACCTTTAAACAACATCTCCTCAGAAACCACTGGACAGAATTGGATTAAACTTGGCAGGGATGATCCTTGGGTCAACCTTCACAAAAGTTGCTAAAATAAACTTGATCCATGTAGAACTCTGGTTGCCATGGCAACAAAAAGAAAAAAAATGAAAACTTCAAAATCATCTTCTTTAAAACTACTGGCCAGATTTTAAAATAAATTGGTACAGATGTTCCTTGAGTCAACCTATTTATCTCAGGTGAGCGATTTAGGGCCATCATGGGTCACTTGTTAATTTTTGCAGTGGAACTTGATGCAGTTACACATAATGCTCCTTTTTTTCAGGCTATGGTGTGTTCAGTAATGAACACTTCACAAAAGGACAATTTTTGCTCCAGTATTGTGGGGAAAAAATTACAAAAGATGTTGCAGAGCAGAGGATGAAAAAAAAGGCAGAAAACAAAATGTATTTCTATACATTTAGAGAAAAGGAATGGTGGTAAGTCTTTTTCATTTTGATGTTTTTTGTTGTTTTTTTATGTAAGGATATGATTTTTTTTTTTTTTTTTTTTGCATTGCAGCATTACTCCATTCTTGTCCTATTCCTATTTAAAGGTGATGACTTGAGATTTTGCGGAAATCATTGTAGGTGATCAGGAAGGGCATGTGCTAGGCTCCATTGTTACTTGTTTGTTAATCAAGTATTATTTAGGACTGTTATTGATAGTAGGTTTTCATATTGATGTATCAAAACTCAAATATTGACAATAATTTGATACATCAAATGTTGTTCATTCATTATGCATGAGATAAGATGAGTACTAATGTCTGCAGTATGCCTGTATATATATATATATCCCATAATTCTCAAGTCAGACCTTTCTTTTGACTGAACTGCATCAACCATGTCAAATAAATACCCACTACATAAGGTTAGCAAAATTAAAAGCATTCATGCATTCAAAGTTGTCAATGAATTTTGGGGTAGCCTCTCATATGTCTATAATATTATATATCATATATATTCTTGTTTTTCTTGTCATACATGTCATGGAAACACAAATTTTGGTTATAACAACTTTTATAGGTATATATTTTAGAAAAAGCTTGAAATCATTAAGCTATTAATCTAAGGATGACTTTGTATGATAATTAGTTCTACATTTATCCATTTAGAAGGTAGAGTTATAACTTTTGTGCCTTGCACTTTCCCTCAGTGAGATTAATTCATCTATGACTTGACTTGACTGTATGAGTTAACCGTCGCTTTGACAGTATTCAGTCATATAACAACGTCTAGTAATCCATCTATCAAGCAGGGTTTTCCTGTGTCTCAGATGCTATTTTGGAACTTAGGACCCCCAAAATAAAATTCTGTGCACTCGTCTGAGCGCAATTCCATTTCAGCATTTTTTCGAAAAGATGAAGAGCGTAAAGAGAATTAGGAGGCAGTGAAACAGAGTCATCGGTAGATTAGTACCGAGTTTTAGCCACTGTAAAAAATCCCACCTGTATCTCAGTTATTCACCACATAAAGCACTGATAAAAATTAATAAGTCACAGTCAAAGTCTGTCGTTGTTTAGTGGAACAATCATGGAGCAAAGTAAAATGTCAACTTTTTTTCATCTTAAGCAGTATTAATGTAAGCAAAAACTGCTGAAGATAAAGATTCTGGATCAGAATCTGATAGCACTTGTTGAAGTTTCAAATTGATATCTCAATTTCTTTTTGAGGTATTTCTGACAAAAATAAAGCCTGAAAAATAACAATGGGCAATAACTCAAAAATAATGATAGAGTCATCATTCTTGTGCACTGCACTCCTTCTCAATGAGAT
>CM037783.1:42095846-42113242 GCA_021229015.1 Solen grandis | reverse complement strand
CTAAATTTTGGTTTAAATTTTTTTGACACAGATGTTCCTTGCGGTACTCTCTACCAAGATTGTTAAAGTTATTTTGATCCGTAGAAAATATGGCTGCTAGGGGGCAGAGCCCGTTTTCCTTATATGTATATACACTGTAGTACAAATCTTGAAAAATCTTGTCCAAAAGTACCGGCTGGATGTAAAAGTTTTATGGCACCGATATTCCTTGGGTCACTTTCTACCAAGATTGTAAAAAAATATTTGGTCTGTTGAAAAATATGGCTGCCAGGGGGCTGCGAGTCCATTTTCCATAATATCAAGATATTTGCCCCTTTTTTCTTCCCACTAATACTTGGTTCTCAGTTGTGTGATTCCAGTGCATTTGTGACCCTCCTGTTTAAATTTTCTTTTTAGTTGCTCATAAAGGATTGATTGATGAACAAAGATCTTATTCCTGGCCTTTACTTAAAAAAAACAAATGATACCTGTGGCCAAGACTGCTGTTTTTAGCTCACCTGAGCACAACATGCTCAAGGTGAGCTTTTGTGATCGCCCTTCGTCCAGCGTCCGTTGTGCGTCGTCAACAATTTGGCTTGTTAACACTCTAGAGGCCATATTTTTAGGCAAATCTTCATGAAACTTTGTCAGAATGTTTGTCTCTATAAAATCTTGGACAAGTTCGAAATTGGGTCATGTGGGGTCAAAAAGAAGGTCACGAGGTCAAATCTTATAAAACCTTGTTAACACTCTAGAGGCCACTTTTTGGCCCAATCTTCATGAAACTTGGTCAGATGTTTCGATAAAATCTTGGGCAACTTTGATTTCGGGTCATATGGAGTCAAAAAGTAGGTCATGAGGTCAAATCTTAGAAAGACCTTGTTTACACTCTAGAGGCCACGTTTTTGGCCCAATCTTCATGAAACTTGATCAATATGTTTCGATTAAATCTTGGGACAACTTTGAATTTGGGTCATGTGGGGCAAAAAGTAGGTCATGAGGTCAACTCTTAGAAAAACCTTGTTAACACTCTAGAGGCCACATTTTTGGCCATACCTCCAAGAAACTTGGTCGGAATGTCTGTTTACATAATATCTTGGAAATGTTCGAAGTTGAGTCATGTGGGGTCAAAAAGTAGGTCCATATGAAAAATCCAACATGTGTTGCTCATTTATAATCAGGTGAGCGATTCAGGGCCATCATGGCCCTCTTGTTGATGATATCTATTTCTCTGATAATGATGCTTTGAGAATGGCAACATACCCTCGTCCAATGTGCTGATAGCAGTCAAATTTTGAATTTTTAAACTAAGTGTGCTAATAAATGATACTACCCCAACTAGCCGCTACCATTGAATATCTTTACAAGTAACCCTCTTCATATACAGTACATATCATCACTATGTAACATCACGGCTTCCCAGTGCATTATTGGCGCATGGCATAAATGTATGATATATTAATTAATCTGTACTTTTCTCCATGGTAACAGGAGAATACAGAACTGCGAATATCTGAACAAAGTAGTTAAACAACTTTGTAATAGACCTGGTGTGACATAGATATGGGTTTGTTAAAAACATCAAAACTCGTGGTAATGGCATATATGGAACAATGCAGATAAAAGAGAATCAGGTTTATGTACACGCAGACGATCAAATAAACACTGATATATCTCCGCTGACGTTAGGTTTCTTATAGTTACAAATTACGCCAATTCCAATTTCTTAACAGCGATCATATAATAAATATTGCAAAACCTCCAGGGTAAAATTTTCAGAAAGCAGTTAAACGGTCACTGTAGACATTTTCATCTCACGACAAGTTTGCCTCCCGACAGTGTAAGAAAATCAAGTTTTCTATTGGAATCCCCGTATTTTCGCATCGGTGTATTATTTTCATATTTGTTTATGACTTGTTTTTCTGGTCATTACCTGGATGCGATGCTAATGATCGGATGATGCAGTGTCCTTATTTAACCCTGTTTATCAAGAGAAACATGTGACAAAGTAAGATATGTTTTAAATGGTCTTTTTTAAGTCTCACCAGCAGATAAAGAACCGACAAGAAATATGCTTAGACATATGACCTTTAACTCTGTTACATTGACCCCAGCCGACCAAAACCTGCGCTTTGCACATCTGAAATTTGCATCATCTCAGTTCAAGAGATGCATAAAGGATAAAGACTATATAGGTATGGTATGTACCCACAAGATTCACCATGACACGAGTGTCCGAAACCATTTTCAATATGAGGAACATATCTGCACAATTCAAGTACTACAGAAAGGACATATAATAGCTAACGGGCGTACTACCAGGGGCATAACATAATACGCCCTTTCAGTCTTATAAAAAGCAGAGAGAAAGAGAAAGAAATAGATATTTCAAGTCAATTGAGGGCACTTTGTCAAATGCTTAATTGTAAATATTTATTTACATATATCAACTTGTATTTTACCTAGAAATATGTAGTAAGCAAATAACTGCAGCAGGTTCAAAACTGCGACTGCTCGGTGGCCCTGCTCGGGCTTCTCAATTAGTGAATGTCGCTCTGATGGCGGCATAACAACATAACAATAATAGAATTTCACTTATTCGGTGTTTCAAGTTTTCCCGCTTTTTATGCTCCGAGTAGGCTGACTTAAATATGTTTCTTTAACATTTGAATTGTTGCTAAAGTTATATCATACAGAGTTATCTACACTCATGAGCTAGCCTATGTGACTGTCAGAGAAACCTTGGATATTTACAACAATTTTTGAAAATGTCACATTGGCAAAGATAAAGATAAATATTTTATAAAGCTTTATGAGTGTGATTAATCGATTGCTTGGAACAACAGAAAATTAGAGCGGCAAATTAGTGGAGACGCGCCATCAATTTGTTTTATCGCAATGTAATTTACGAATCCTGTGTCTACATTTAGATCAGCGAATAACATAAGTTTCCAACTGCGCAAGTTCTTTCATTATACTACGAAAGTTATTTAACACATGCAAGCAAACATTACATCGTGTTTCTTGGGACATTCATCACACCGTTCAATCGGAAAATGAGACCTCAGCTGGAGTCGACGACAACAGTCCTACTATATACATGTAGCACGAGACGCAGACGATAAAAATTGTGAGAATTTGTCCGGGTTTTTTTAGCTCACCTGAGCACGTGTGCTCAGGATGAGCTTTTAGGATCGATGAATGTCCGTCGTCCGTCCGTCCGTCGTCCGTCGTCCACAATTTGTTCGTTTGTACTCTAGCATCTTCATTTTATGAGCAATTATCTTCAAACTTAAAAACAATGTTTATAACCATAAAATCTCGGCCAAGTTCGATTATGGCTGATATCGGAACATTAGGTCAGGAGTTATGCCCCTTTTAAAATTCAAAAAATGCCATATTTCACTTTGTTTACACTCTAGCATCTTCATCTTTTGAGCAATCATCTTCAAACTTTATCAATGTTATGACCATAATGTCTCGATTGAGTTAGATTATGCTGAGATCGTATTAGCAGGAGTTAAGCCCCTTTTAATATAAAAAAAGCCATATTTCACTTTGTTTACACTCTAGCATCTTCATCTTTTGAGCAATCATCTTCAAACTTTATTACAATGTTTATGACCATAAGGTCTCGATTGAGTTCGATTAATGCTGAGATCCGTCAATTAGTTCAGAAGTTATGCCCCTTTTAATATTAAAAAAAGCCATATTTCACATTGTTTACACTCTAGCATCTTCCTTTTTTTAGCAATCATCTTCAAACTTTATGACATTGTTAATGAAAATTGAGTTCAATTGTGGCTGAGATGGGTCATTTAGGTCAGGAGTTATGCCCCTTTTAATACAAAAAATGCAAGATTTCATTTCATTTCTACCAACTTCATTTTTTTAACAATCATTTTTAAACTTTAAGACAATGTTTATGCCCATTATCTCACAATCAGGTTCAATTATAACTGATATTGACTTGTAAATTTAGGAGTTATGCCCATTTCACCATAAAAAAAAGCCAGATTTCACTTTTACACTCAAGCATCTTTATTTCTTGAGCAATCATCTTTCTCAGGTGAGCGACCATTAGGGCCATCTTGGCCCTCTTGTTTATCTTTTTTGGTAAAATCAAGTTCACGTGCTGAAAAACTGTTGGCCCTATTAACGCTTTACTTATCGTGAATTTGAATGAAAAATGACATAAAGTATCGATGGAATGAGTCTTTTGGCCAACCAGTCACAAAAAATACGTCTTCTGTACAATGTGAATTATTTTAAGATACGCATTATTAATCCCCCGCCGCGAAGCGGGAGGGGGGTTATAGGAATGCCCTTCGTCCGTCCGTCCGTCCGTCCGTCAGTCCGTCCGTCAGTCCGTCAGTGTGTCCGAAACACTTTCGTGTCCGCTCCATATCTCATGAACGCTTGGACACATTTTCTTCAAACTCGGCTAAAGTGTTAACCTCATTGAGCTGATGTGCAGAAGGCATGAGGCGGTCACGCTGGCTCAAGGTCAAGGTCATACTTGAAGGTCAAATGTTATTTTCGTGTCCGCTCCATATCTCATGAACGCTTGGACACATTTTCTTCAAACTCGGCTAAAATGTTAACCTCATTGAGCTGATGTGCAGAAGGCATGAGGCGGTCACGCTGGCTCAAGGTCAAGGTCATACTTGAAGGTCAAATGTTATTTTCTTGTCCGCTCCATATCTCATGAATGCTTGGACACATTTTCTTCAAACTCGGCTAAAATGTTAACCTCATTGAGCTGATGTGCAGAAGGCATGAGTCGGTCATGCTGGCTCAAGGTCAAGGTCATACTTGCAGGTCAAATGTTATTTTCGTGTCCGCTCCATATCTCATTCAGGAGTGTTCCCCTTGCCTTACACAGACCACTTCTTGACCTGGATTGCACTTCCACAGTGATTTATTGTACTCAGTAAATAATAGTATGTCATGTTCACAATCATACAAATTATTTCATGATATATAAAGTTTTTAATTGAGTTACACATGTACTTTGTGGTTACCTAACACATCCTATACTTCATTGATGTTCACTTTTTGTACTGTTTCCCATGTAAAACTTGTCAGTAAACTTTTAATATATGTGCCTCCAAATTCTGAGATTCATACATAACTCCGGAAAGTTAAATTGTCTTAAACTGATCTTCTATGTCTGCTACAACCATGCCAGGTTAAGGTGAACATAATCCTATGACCAAACAAATTCTAATATTTGGCCAGCGGCGGGGGATATAGCTGTCCTTTGGACTGCCTTGTGAACTTTAATGTTAACTCTCTTATTCATCCAAACCACTGCATCCCAAACGCTTTTGTTGCAGAGATGTAAGATGGTAAAGTTGGCATGTCTTCGAAATTTGAGCAACGATAACAACAGACGGTAGCGATTCCTGGATACGGTATGGGTATTAATAATTGTATGTGCCTCTATTCATATAAGTGACACATTCTTTAAGCAGTGATCAATTTTAAGCTTAAAGAAGTATGGTAAGCCAGCTTTACCAAGTATTTAAAAACGAATTATTTGTCGTTAAATCATATTCCATGTCTTATTACCGATTAAAATACGAATCTCTGAAATCAGAAATTTGCTTTGTGTTATGAAGGCAAAAGGGTATCACAATTGTCCCCCATTCGCGCGAGCGCGAGGCCAGTGGGAGAGGGGAATAAAAAAGTAGCTTATTATATTATACGAGGCAACCAGTTTTGCGATAATCTGAAAACCATGAAAGCATTATGTTGTACTTAAAAATTAATTACTTTAATTTCTTAAGATGTACCAATTAATATAAAATAAAACCTAAAAATGCCATTCTAGGAAACTAATTACACCCGAATCATTTTCTTTCTTTCTGTGTTCCATTTTCTTCATGGCCGTTTCGTATTCAATACGAAACGGTCATGCTGACTGACGAAGCCCAGACTTGCAGGATGAGGTGAATTGACTGTTCATCTGAACCACCCTGGCTTGTAGCTGTGTCTATCAGGCCTCTTCAGATGATTTCTTTAGGCCACATGCAGTGTCCTGTTCCGAGGCGGACGGTTATTGTTTGGTCACGCATGTTCAGGCTGTGGATGTGGTCCTGGTCTGGGCTGTATCCCCCATTTTTTTTTCTCTTTCCAGGCTGCCTTTAAGCTTTGTTTTAAGAGCGTCTTAGCCTCCCTGTATGAGGTTGGAGGGTGAGGTTGAGGGAGTCTGCTACTTCGATCCTTTGCTAATTTGTCAGCAACCCCATTTCCTAGTATGCCAGCATGAGATGGGGTCCACTGGAAAGTCATATTGTTATATTGACAAAGGACTGTTATGTTTTCCTAGAGCTGTTTCAAAATGGCATCTGTTCGGCCTGAGGAGAGAGTTGCAAGCTGACTGACTGAGAACCTGTCTGGAAACGTAATGAATATTCCTCTTCCTACATTTCTATCCAGCGTTCACTGCTGAACCATCTGTGTATGCTTGGATCCATGTATGTTTTGGATAGCGTTCACAAATCATATTCTGTGTAAGGGATTTAGCATATCCTGATACATGTATTCATCTTTTCCAGATACTTCTAAACGAATCTCGGAAATAAGAGTCTTTGGAATCCAGGGATCTGATTGCAAAGGCTCACTACCTGGTTCTAGGACATCTGCTTTGTCTCTCTTCAGACGCTTCACAATGTGATTGAGTTTTTTTCTTTCCAGCATAGTTTGTTAGGTTTTCCAATTTGTCGGGGATGTGACAGGAGCCTTTTAAGCTTCTCTGCCTGTTGGAATGCCTTGTACTCTCTCCTTGTCCCTAGTGACTCAAATATCTGCTGTCATCTCCATGTCTTGGATTGGAGTTGTTTTCATGGCTCCAAGGATTATCCGGAGTCCTGCATTTTGAACCTTGTCTAATCCATTTTTGGAGGTTTTGGAGGCTGTGATCCACGAAGATGAGGCATATTCAATGATGGGACGAATAGAGCCCACGTAAACCAGGCGAAGTAGTTTCTTGTTTGCCCCCATCTTGTTCCAGCAAGTTTCTTCATGACAGATGGCTTGTTATAGGCTTTTTTCTATTGCTTCAATGTGAGGCTTCCATGTGAAGTAGGAGTCAAATGTGGCAGAGAAGAGTGTTGTCACTGTCTTTGACTTGTTTATGCTTAGTGTCCACTTTTTCCCTAATCAGACACATTTTCTATAGTGTTCTTTGTTGGGCTGTGGCTGTGCTGGATTCTGTACACCATACTGGCAGGTCATTCACATGCAAGATGGGTTTTTTTCACGTTTCTTGGCGAGGTTGAAACCACGTCATTGATGTACATGATGAATATAGTAGGTGAAATTACTTTTCCTTGAGGAATATCTTCTCTCATTTTCACCAGATTGCTCAGAGTGCCATCTAGTGAAACTCTTGCAGTTCTTTGGTACAAGAAGCATGTGATCCATTTGTGCATTTTTCCAACACCAACTCGCAGTAGCTTCAGCAGGAGACCTTCCTGGCATACAGTATCAAAACATTTAAGAGGTCAAAGGAGACTGCAAGGAACTTCTTCTTTTCTTGAAAAGCATCTTCTACATCCTGTATGAAGGAGGCTAGCTGGTCTTTTGTGTTGTGATGTAAACAATAGCCAGGCTGTATTGGCTGGATGAGTTAGTTTAACTCTAGATGATGAAGTCGATTTTTGTTTATGATTCTTTCCATCTGTTTACTAAATGTAGCTTAGTAGGCTTACTGGTCAGTAGTTTTTAGACGGCGATAGCCGTCTTATTCTGAAAAACGAAATCAGGACTTGTTAATTGCCATATTTTCCACAACAATTTTAACTGTACCTCTCCGCGCTTAGTGAGGATCCATGCAATGCGAATCTGCACTAACGAATACGAGTGGAATATGTTACACAGACGTTTAAATCATAACCGTAACCGCTTTTAGTGTGTTATTGTTTGTTACCATGTTTTTTTAGCCATTATTTTGCACTGGAAGCATCAGTTTTAAGCGTGAAAAAAAATATCCGTGACATTTCTAAATCAGAACAGCAACCCATCTTACGTACATGAAGATCTACTCCTGTAAAAAGAAAAAATAGTGCTCCGTATGTATGTAATTGACCTAAAGTAGTCCACACAATATTTTGCATGATGGCGAGTTAGGTTCCTCCCAGGGCATTTCTTAACTTTGAAATAGATAGGCAAACATTCTAATATCTTAAATAATCAAATACCTGGTCAATTTCTACACATACAAAACAACAGATAGAATTCACTAGTACTGGGGAAAGAGAATGACCTACTTAGTATGCAGCTCTTTATGAATGAAAGGTTCATGACCTTTACTCCGGAATGTTATGTTACAAACAGAACCTCTGTAGCAACAGCGGGTGGAGTTTTTGTCGTCATGTGACTGCTTCAATAACTTCAGAAATGCTGGGTTTAGAATGTTAATCCCGTCGCCGTCTCTCAGCGCATTGTGCGCTTTGATTAGGTTTGCCCTTGTTCTTTCTCTTTTTCAGGTTGAGTCTGATGTGGGCTTCTTTCCGAATGGCTGGAAATTTTCCTGAATGCCAGCTGAAATTGAAGATTTGTAGCACAGTTCTCTTAGTTTTACAGCCAAGATGCATCAGTATTTCATTAGTAGTGTCGTCTGTTCCTGACGCCTTCTTCTTTTTTTAGCCCCTTTATTCTGTATCATTTGAACATACGTGCTTCTTATAGCTGCTTAGTCTCTTGTCTGACTTCCCTGGTTCTTTCATGAGATAGGGTGATTGTACTTATAGCTGAAATTGCTAGTTTGTTGGCTGCTGCTTTTCTTGCCACCCAGCCTTCTTCTGTGAAGGTGTTGTCTGTCTGTGTTTGCGGTTATAATCATTTAGCATTTTTGTCCGCAACCATAGCGCAACCATAATTTTGTGTCCTTTTCAAAATTCAATGTTGCAGTTTTTCCTTTCAGTTTTTTTTTCTTTTCTTTTTTTTTGGGGGGGGGGGGGGGGGGGGGTATGTCTTTCTCTTCTTGAACGTGGCTTTTATGGAGTTGTGCTTGGCTTCTGCTGATGGTTCTCTTTCCATCTGATCCCTGGCGTCGCCCAGGTTCTAAGACCTCATTCCAGAAGGGCTTGTAGTCTCGTCTTCTGCCTCTTGGAATTACATTTTTGTGCTGCACTGAGATCAGCCGAGGTACGATATGCGGCTTTAACGATACTCACTATGGATGTCTGGATTGTAGATGTGTTGCCGTCTGTCAAAGTTCCTAACAAGTCCAAGTTTGCCTTCTTGTAGTATCCGAATCAAATTTGTTTGCTATGCCGGACTTTCGAAATAAGTTTGGTTAAAATATTGACGCTTATAATTCAAGGCACGGATCCAGCCACAAATGTAAAATGAGTCCCACCCCCTGTTAATTAAGAGGGTGATAGGAAACTCTATGTTTTAGCACGGTAGGCATGGCGGTAAAAGAGAAAACCCTTTGATCAAGGATCAAATAGGTAGAGTAATATTTTACAAACATTTCGGATGTGTATGCGAGCGCACGCATTCACATCTAAGACCTTAAACAAACAATTATTGATTTAAATTGTATCAGATTGTATTTTGTTCATTATCCCATAAACGTCATAGAACGATGATCAAATTTTCGCTTTAATGGAATAATCAGTGCAACCAAGTGTATACATTCACTGTATAACTATTTAAAAGGACGAGAAAATTTCTTAAAGTCACATACGATATAACAATCACGTGACTCATGACAGAACTGCCATTAGTTTGAACAGTTACAGGTGTGTCTCAAAACGTGACCGTATGCGGAGTAAAACTATGCCTATGAAAACAATTAAAGCAGCCATCCATCATTTCAGTACAGATTTTAGAGTTGGACATATCCCATTGTCATTCGGTCTGAAAAGTCAGTCAGAAGCCAGGTCAACCTGCAAGTTCTTCGAACAGCATATATATAACTATCATGAAGTTAAATTATATCATTGTGAATTAGCCACTTTTTTTGCAAAATTTTTTAAATTAATTTTAAATATGAAAATGATGACAATTAAGTGATAATGATTAGTACATTATAGAATTGTATACATTACAGTAAAGTAGTACATTATAGTATTACATTAACGTGTTTAATGTACACGCCACACATACACACCTCATAGTGACGCTAAATAAAATATGTCAAACTTAGTTCCATATACTGAACTTTAAAAAACCTACACATTTCATTATTCTATTATGCTTGTAAAATAGAGGTACCAATATGTGCAATTCACATAACAATATTTGGCGGCGTCAATTTGTTTCCAGTTTATTTTGAATATATTCATAAATGACAAAGTTAAATGTCTCATATGTCTCTTTGCCAAAATCGTGTAGCAAGACATCATTATCTTTATATGATGTTTATGATATAGACCCATGAATCCGGTATCCAGGTCTTAATTCGCGAGACACATTTTCTTGACATGAGATTTGTGGCAAGCTATTTCAAAATCAATCAGAAATTATTTCGCGAATGTTTTGGGGTTCGAATGGTTTAAAAAAATCCTAGTCTGTAAAAAAGACGATAAAAGGAGTATTTAAGATACTAAATCGTGTAACAATTATACGACTATGCAAGAAAACTGACAAAAGAGATATAGTTTCATTCTGGTCTGGACAATGGACATTATGTCTACTGTATTGTGCTTGTAATAATACATGGTTATTTGTTTATGACATGACGTGTGGAAGTAGCTATGCGTAATGTTTATCTCAAGTTTTAATACGCAACCGTAAAATGAACGTTTGGTGTTGTTAATGCAGTAAAATAGTGAAACTGTGTGGTGCTGATGTTGTTTTGATACAGTTAATTACCTATAAATAACCTCATTTGCACGCATGTTCATCGGTTGTGGAATTAGCTCAATCGGGAAAAGAGCCGTTTAGATGTTTTATGCAAGTTCCCCAGCTGCATGAGACTTTTTTAATTAGAATTCTTATTTTATTAAAAGAAATAGTATAATAAAATTTAATTGAATAAAAATAGCATACATAAATAAAAGAATGAAAGTATTAAGAAGGTTGTTTCAAACGTAACACACTGCAGTCAAAAAGTATTTTAAAATATTTTTGGAAATACTTGCATCGGCTATTATATGGATAGTGTGTTTTAATTTATACTAGTTTTTTTTCTTGTTAATTTGCATTATTTGCTTCCTTTGATTTAAACATAGGGGGGGGGGGGGGGGGGGGCTGTATGCTTATTGTAACCCGTCCATTAAAACATTTCTTGTTTACACGTTTGGTTTACATTCCATTCTTTTTAAAAATGAACTTTTTATAATATGTATTTTATTTCTTCATCATTTGCAAATGAGCCCTGCACATCACAGACCTGTGCTACGCATATACATGTATTACTGTTGCGCCATAATCTCACGAACCTTGAAATGACGTCAAATACCACATGGAATTCACTGGAATCATCTCCCTGATAATATAGTGCATGCTGGCTCTGTTGAGGCATTCAAAAATGCCTTAAAGAGCCACCGCCAATAGTGCGGAGCTCTTCTTCCGTTATGTAAAACTCAGTATTGGGATCTACAACGTATTTGTTTCAGATTCAGATGTTTCAGGTCGCACTCTGGTCGCACGTGAATTTCCGGGTTCCCGCCGAAAACAACATGTGCATTGAACAACAGGAGGGGCAGCCATTTTGTGTGCGTCTGCGCTGAGTTGCTGAGAGCACATTATATTAAATAAGTCTTTCCGTCCGTAAGTATCAGTGAATTTATTTATGAAAATAATTACCTCTTTGATTATCTTGAGTTTATATAAGTCTATTTCTTCTAAGTTTGGCAAACCTATTTATTGCAAAATTGGAATGCTTCACTATCGAAAGTGGAAACCATTTCAGTGGGCAGGTGAGCCTGGAAGTAACTTTGGAAAGTAAAACCCCCTTTTCATAGTTTAAGTTGTTTGTTTCAAGTTGATTTCTCAGAAACCGTCATACGTATTCATTTCTGACTTCGAATACAATTTCAAAAGGGCAAATAAAACATTCTTGGACAGTTATGCCCCTTTACAACTTCTATTTTTCTTTCATGTCATTTATTTAAAAAGAAAAAAAACTCGCTAACTTGATAGGTCAGCATTTTCAATGTAAGTTCTTATCTCAGCAGTGCTGGATCCACAGGGGTCTGGAATGAAAGGGGAGTCCTATATCACTATATACAGTACAACCCCGCTATATCACGGACTGCTATTTCGCGTTGACCAATATATCGCGGTTGATCTATGGACCCAAAAATATATCACGTTATTTGCATATAGGCTTACTTAAAAACTAATCTATCCCCTTCTATATCTATATGTATTTAAAAAAGTTTTGCGTCAGTATTTAACATGATAGTGCACTGACACGCGGAAGTGATAACAATTAAACACCCCAGGTGCTAAGCTATTGTGTTTGGGGGCAGTTGATGATTATGCAATCGAGTGTTAATGATTGGCAACAATGTAGGTTTGTCGGTATAATTATCCAACCACAGTAATCAGCATTTAATTAGTATGGACATTCAATACCAAGCAGATACTCGATAAAATACACAAACGTTGTCAAAAATCCACTGCATAAACCTTAAAGGAATACGCTCGGCTGAAATGAAAATTTAACCATCAACAAACCTTTTAGTGTAGATCACTTTGACATGACTTTCATTTTTATACACGCTATATTTGTGAAGATATAGCTGTTTAAAGTTTGTGATTTCGATCGGCTATGGCCGCCGCCATCTTTGTTCATGCTTACCTTTCTGTGACGTCACAAATACCCATTGAACCATATCCCGATCGATGAGTGTGATTAATAGGGGTTGTGATAAAAGCATTAAAGGAGTACGCTCGGCTGATAACAACTAGGTTTCAACTGAAAGATATTGATGTAAATAAACCAATTAAATTTCTCATTTCATTGAATCAATCGTAATAAAAAAGAAATTGTAAGTTAAAGACGTCTATTTAAACCAATTTGCTCCGCGATATTTTTTATTTCTATAATACATCTTTGTCATTTTTACCGTGAAATGCTTGCAACTGCGGTTATTGAAAAGTTGTGTGGTGTTAAACTGATTGGATAAGAAATCACTGGCAAGTCTTTGTAACAGACTAAGCGTCATATAAAATCGCACCTCAGGGCCATAAAACACGGCCATAAAACGAAGCGTGCGACCGAGTCACCATGTCAACAGACAATTGATGTGCACGTTTTACTGAAACGGACATGTAGAGTATAATCATCACCACAAACATACTAAATGCATTATATAAATATGAAAGAAAAGTGTTGAATCCACGTTTTATATTATAATAATCTATATTTTGGAAAAAGTCTGTTTAAATAAATATATATAAGTAAAAGTATCGTATCGCAATGAGCTCATGTTAGTGTGATATACAGAAAGTAGTTAGCATAATTTACATTATTTTGCTAAATTGCAAGCAATTAGGTGTGTTAATCATAATTACAACACGGTGTCCCTTTGATTCGTCTCTATAGTATTTCACAGTTACCGTCATTGCAATTAGATTTCTACTTACATGATACCGCCCCTTTTATATATTTATATGTTTGATTAAAAACTGTTTAAAAATTGTTGATAATTGCTGTAATGATTTGCGCAATTAAAATAGCGATGTTTGTGAGAATGTGCATAAATGATTGCGTGACAAGGGTATTGACTTTAGTTATGGTTCGATCACTATAGCAGGAAGTTTAATAAAGTTTTTGAGATATTTCTTAAAATGGAGTTTATAGTTCCTTACGACTTTGAGCCCGAATATACTGAGGAAGAGCTGCAACTGCTTCAAGACAATGACGTACGGGAGGAGGAATATTATGTGCTGAGGACTTTTGTCTGTGTGATAACTGTGTTATGATGCCATCCAATATGGAAAATGTATGTTGCAAATCGAGTGACTTGGTTGTTGGAAATTTAGATGAACTTACGTGCATTACGGACCATACGGACTTTCACACCTTAGTTCTGAATGATTCTGTTTTAGAAGTTGCATTCATTACCATTCTGGCATACAAAGGGTATAGGACGAGGGCTCCAGACTCTCTCACTCACGAGTTAGAAAACAATAAAATGATCATAGTTTAATCTTTTAATAATATATTTTCATCATATTCAAATAAAATATACACTTAAAATGTCCTTTAAGTAATTATAATTACTTTTTGCCTTCCTGTTTCTCTTTGGGGTAAAATTTCTCCACAACACACGTAATTCCCTTCTATATTTCAATGTATGTACGCAACCGGAAGTGTGTCTGTGACGTCACGATTGTTGTAAAAAAAGTCTCGCGAGACCACGAGACGTAAACAATGTCTGCGCCCATGTCTCGGAGCAAATTGGTGTAAATGGACGTCTTTAACTTGCAATTTCTTTCTTATTACGATTGAATTGGTTTATTTACATCAATATCTTTCAATTAAAACCTAGTTGTTATCAGCCGAGCGTATTCCTTTAATGTAATTTTGTTTATTATGCTAGTGTGCACAATTTTACCATGGATTAAAAAGTCCCGGAAAATAGCCAATCTTTTTCACTGGAAGTAAACAATAAATGATAATTAGATCAGCGTTACCCGGTAATTTGTTTCATTTAAACATTAACAAGGTTCCTCATATCAATACATCATAATAAGTACACCTCAGCTTAATTTCAAATGGCAATATTTGTAGTGGAATGGCAATTTTCACACCGACATTGTTTTCATAAACAATGGATGGCGTATAATTTATTATAATGAGATATGCTGAAGAGTTACGTAACCACTTCACATCACCATACCATACACACTACTCTCTGAATCCGAATCATCAGCAGTTACAGTACAAAAAAAAAATAAAAAAAATAAAAACAGAAGAAAACCCAGATTCAATGATTGTGGAATTATTTAAAATAACTAAACTGTAAATAAAATAATGTTTATTGCTTTATATTAGGGTTTTTCAAGAATTTATGACTATCACAAAGACACATATAGCATTCTCAAACCTACTACGTGGTCCAATAGAATGGGTATTTGGGCTTGGACCCCAAGAACCGCGATATAGCGGCGTTGCACTGTATAATACAAGGGATACTACTACCAATGCAACTGGCAATTAACCAAGATTCATACTCTCCTTGAAAAAATGCTAATATCTCAGTCATTTATGATGCTATCTAAATACTTTGCAACTATCGCAAACGTTTACATTTATGTAACAGAAAATACAACTTTCTCACCCATGCAAACGTAAGTATCCTGCAAGAAAACCTGCATTTCGAAACTACCCTTCATTTCAAGAATATTGACACAGGTTAGTATCGTGAGTAGTATCCCTCGTATATAATTATATTGATACTACACCGTGCAATTGAGTTTGACTTTTCATTTACACTTCAACAAAAAATCGATATTCCATTTACCTTATCGCCTGTCAAATATGACGTCGTTCAATTGACAAATATATACCACGCCTCTTTAGCGAGAGGAGTTTAAGTTCTATTTTTATAACTTGCAGAACTATGAATTGACTGCAGGTACATGTCACATTGTGTAATCTGTTTCATCACGCTAATTGATACGTTTCACCATGCTGCAGGGAAAGAAAGCAAGTGATGGTCTTTGCTAGATAATAATGAATAATTTTAAACAACTAGGTGGAAACAAAATAGGTGACACTTAACCTCGGGGTGTTTTAGCAAGAGTGAGTTTGTGTCTTGGAATTGATAAAAACGCAGCAAAAGCAGTGTGGCGTAGTTACTGTCAAACAGTGAGCGTGACTCGTCCCTTTGTTACCATGGTCTAGGAACGTGTAGCTTTTAACCACATCTAGCCGTTTTAATTGCAGCACTTCGTTTAAAATCCCCGAATGTCATTTCATAGACTTTCCAATATGTACAAGCAGCACGCACCGCTGACACCCTTGTCGGGTAATGAATACAAGTCAATCGCGGCCAACACTTCCATCAAGAAAGTTAACTGTGAACTGAGAAAAAAATCAAAAACCAGGTGAAGCTAAGGGGCAGAGCTACATTCTGATTGGCCTACACAATGTTTCTTTTTCTACTGAAACAGTGAGTTGACTGCAGTTTTATTTAAAATTATTGGAAAAGTCAAAGTCAAGCGCACGGCGTAGTATATGACTCACTTTTCGTGCCACATCCCTTTGGCTTGATGATGTGAACCACGGAAGATGATATTTTCTTTTTTAAATTTTAACAGTATGACAAAAAGTAAAACTAATTTAACCTTTAAAACCTCTTTTTTTTTGGGGAAACCAATTTTCCAAATCGCCATTTCCGGGTCTTTCAAGAGTTTGTACAATTGAAACAAGTACTTATAACTGCCAGATCACCTTCAATTTAATAATGTACCATGTTTGATACCCAGGGCCCACAATAATATAAGCACAATTTATTTTTTTCCGTTTCTTTACGCTTTCCGCAACCTGCGGAAAACGTATAGGGTTTGTTATGTTTATTCTTATTTTTAGGACTTTCTGCCTAAAGCCCGAAATCCTTTTGGGTTTGTTTTTGTTTTTTTATTCTTCTTTTTAGGGCTTTCTGCCTCAAGCAGAAAGACCTTTTTGGGTTTTTTAGTTTTTAGGGCTTTCTGCCCCAAAGCAGAAAGTCCATTGGGTTTGTCTGTTTAAATTTGGACTTTTTGCCTAAAACAGAAAGTCCCATTGGGTTTGTACTGTTTTTTTTCTTTTTCTTATTAGGACTTTCCCGCCTAAAGCAAAAGTCCTATTGGGTTTTTTTATGTTTAATTTTTATTATTATTATTATTATTATTCTTTTTTTCTTCCCCAACTAAACGCTTATTTTTAATTTGCAATAAATCCCCAGGGCGATGAAATTTTTATGGCTTATTGTCACGTGAGGAAATTTTGATTTTAATGATTTTCAGCACCCTATGACTCACATACTCACAGCTAAAAAAATGAAAAATGGTGTTTTCCCTCTACAAACCGTCATTTTTATGGTCGGATTTTTTTCAAATTTTCACAGATGGTACATCTTGAATCAAAGGTGTGCATATCCTGTCAGCTAACCGAAATTTCCCAAAAACCGAAGTTTTGTGGCTGAAATAAGATTCGAACATAGGACCGAAAAATTTATTTAGGAAAAAAAGAGCTTCAGGATAAAAAAGAAAGTTGAAACTTAAACGTTTGCAGTTCTGCAGAATTTCTACCAAAAATTTTGAGGCGTACGTCATAGACGTCATGTGACGTCATAAGCATACTTCTTAAATTTTTATTTTTGGGAATGAAAAACGAATGATGCCCGTTGTTCCCGAATAATGAAAAATTTTAGAGTTATGAAAGGAAAAATAATTTCCTTTTTTAAAAAAAAGCATCTTCAGCACCCTATGACGTTCCCCATGACGTCACAGCAAAA
>CM037783.1:42060186-42095746 GCA_021229015.1 Solen grandis | reverse complement strand
TTTTTTGATGCCCTTGAAGACACTTCTTAACTTTCTAGTCAATTCCACAAGCTATTTCTGAGATATAAGCTGGATAGTAGCTTGAATGCAAAAATTTAACCAAAATTCTAAGTTAAAAAAAGGTCATAATTTTTAATATATTCCATCAAGTGTTATCTTCCTTTATAGTATGATACCCCTAAACATATTAAAGATGTTTCAAATCAATCCCATGCCTGGACTCTAAGCATGAAAGTACCTTGCATGAAAAACTTTAATCAAAATTTCTAAGGGAAAAAAGGGGCCATAACTTGTAATATATTTCATCAAAAGTTATTTACCTTGATAGTATGATACTCCTAAACATATTAAAAATGTTTAAAATCAAACGCACGCCTGGATACTGAGATATTAGCATGAAAGTAACTTGCATGCAAAATTTTAACCAAAATTTCTAAGGGAAAAAAGGGGCCATAATTTGTAACATAATCATTCAAGAGCTATCTACCATGAAAGTATGATACCCCTAAACATATAAAAGATGTTTCAAATCAATCCCATGCCTGGATACTGAGATATATGCGTGAGAGTATCTTGCATGCAAAACTTTAACCAAAATTTCTAAGTTGAAATTGGGCCATAATTTGTGATATATTCCATCAAGAGTTATCTACCTTGGTTGTCTGATGCCCCTAGACCTATTCATAAACTTTTAAGTAAATACCATGAATGGTAATTGAGATACATACTAGATAGAAGCTTGCACGCAAAACTTTAACCAAATTTTCTATTGCATGCAAAACTTTAACCAAAATTTCTAAGTTAAAAAAGGGCCATAATTCATATTAAATTCAGTCAAGAGTTATCTACCTTGGTTGTCTGATGCCCCTAAACATATTTATAAACTTTCAATTCAATACCATAAATGATTATTGATATATAAGGTTGATAGTAACTTGCACGCAAAAACTTTGACCAAAAGCTGCAACGCCGACGCCGACGCAAGGGCGATTACGATAGCTCTCATATTCTTCGAATAGTCGAGCTAAAATGCGAAAAAAATGAATTTTTTGGATTGACTAAGATGATAATGATGACACTTGTAAGCAACTTATGATCATGTATGAAGATTAATATGCTACATAGAGATAATGTAATGTATGTAATTTTTGTAATAAAGTTACTATATACTGATTATATATCAAAAGAAATCACAAGGAATCAACATAACACATGTATAAAAAAAAACTCTTTAAATGTGTAAGATGTTTCATATGTTGCACTAGCAAATACAAAAATAACACATTGTATGAATATTCTGAGAGCGTAAGATGGTTCATATGATATACCGACATATGTTTTATAAACATATAATTTATGGGGTGTAATAAATTATAGGATAATATGTTAAATTTATAATTAACATGCCTCTTTTTCAAATGAATACATTATGCAGCAAATCTTTTTAATAAATTTATTTTGGAAAACTTCTATACTGAACAAAGAAATGAGAAAATATAGTGGTTTTTTCATTAATATAAATGTTCATTTCAAAAAAGATAAATGGAAGTGAGTATAGGCTCATTGAATGTTAGAGGTTTAGGCAATAATAAGAAAAGATGTCAAATGCTTGAGTGGTTACAAAACAAACAATTATCAATCTGCTTCCTGCAAGAAACGCATTCAACAAATGAAACTAAAGAAAAATGGTCCAGAGAATGGAATGGTAAATCTTATTTCAGTGGAATTAAACCAAATGCTGAAGGAGTCGCAATTTGATTAATAACAGTTTAATTGTAAAATCACAGAACAGGTCGAACTTATTCCAGGGCGTTTATTAGCATTAGCAGTGGAAATAAACAATAGAAATATCATATTAATAAATATATATGGACCAAATAAGGATGACACCAAAGTATTTGAAAAACTATATAAATACATTGATGATAATAGTGAAAAAAACTTTATAATAGGAGGCGACTTCAATACTGTAATAGATGTTAAGGTAGATAAGATAAATAGTACAGTAGATAATCACAGCAAATGTAGAAACATATTGAAGAATATGATGATAAATTTTGAATTAAATGATATATGGAGAGACAAACATCCAGATAAAAAACAAATTACATGGAGATCTAGTGGAAAAAACAATATAGGATCAAGATTGGATTATTTTTTAATTTCAGAAACCATTTGCAATTAGTGAAAGAATGTACTATAAAACCTGGATATAGAACTGATCATTCTGTTGTAATAATGAATGTAAACAAAAAAAAAAAAACAAAATTAAAAAAAAGAAAAAAATAAAAAAAAAAAAAAAAATTAAAAAAAAGGAAAAAAGCAATTATAAGATCAAAAGCAAATAGTGTTGAATACAACGAAAAGAACAGCAAATACTTTGCAAATATGGAAAAAAAACAAGCAGAGAAAAAACATATACAGCAGCTTAATATTAAAAACAAAATAGAAACTGACCCAAAGAAAATACTAAATGAAGAAAAACACTTCTTTGAAAACTTATATAACGAAAGAAAAACATACAACAGTAATATAGATTTTTTTAATGAGAATATAAGTAAACTTACAATAGAAGAACAAGAACTATGTGATGGACTGCTAACTGAATATGAATGTTTACAAGCCTTGCAAGAGATGGGAAATAACAAAAGCCCTGGATCAGATGGAATAACAGTAGAATTTTATAAAACTTTCTGGAAGGATATAAGTAAATATTTATCTGAATCATTAAACTTTTCATATAATAAAGGACAACTTTCTGAAATACAACAACAAAGTATAATCACACTTATTCCAAAACAAATAAAGACTTGACTGACCTATCAAATTGGAGACCACTAAGTTTATTAAATATAGATTACAAAATAGCAACTAAAGCAATTGCGAATAGAATAAAAAAAGTCCTTGAAAAAATCATTTCATACTCACAAACAGGCTTTATGAAGAATCGATATATAGGGGAAAATGTTCGTTTGATATTTGAAATATTAGATTATTTAAATAGGGAAAATAGACCAGGTTTATTATTCTTTTCAGACTTTGAAAAAGCTTTTGATACAATTAATCACGATTTCATGTTTAAATGTCTGAAATACTTTAACTTTGGTGATTCCTTAATAAAATGGATTAAAGTATTTTATAATAATATAAATAGTATTATAATAAATAATGGCCATTTAAGTGAAAGCTTCCCTGTAAAAAGAGGCGTCCGACAAGGATGTCCCCTCTCATCGACATTATTCATAATTTGTATTGAGATACTATCAAACTACATACAGAAAGATAATGAAATTATTGGAATTAAAATAAATGAAACTGAAATAAAACAGACACTATTTGCTGATGATGCTACATTTTTAATGATGGTTCAGAAAAATCACTAAATAGATTAATTCATGTTATAACAAATTTTGGATATTTATCAGGTCTAAAACTTAACAATTCAAAGTGTACCATATTACAGTCTGAATCATTAAAAAATAAAAATCTGAAACTATTGTAAAAATAAAAAAATCAATTTTACATCTATTTCTGCAAAAACATTTAGGTATGACCTTTTTTAATGAAAATAATACAAATGTCATGTACAATACAGAACAAAAAATCGAGGAATTTCAAATTGTTTAAAGCAATGGCAGCATAGAAAACTCACATTCCTAGAAAAATTACTGTAATCAAAACTTTTGCACTTCCAAAACTCATATACCCTTTTACTGTTTTGCCTAATCCTCCAAGTAAAACTATTCAAGAAATAAATAAAATGATATTCAATTTTATATGGCAAAACAAACCGGATGAAATTAAAAGAGATATACTCGAGTCATGGAATCATGTGAAACAGTGTTATGAAAAGGATGAAAATAGAAGAAATATAATATGGAATAACTCAAACATAAGAGTTAATAACAAAACGATTTTCTACAAAAATTGGTTTGACAAAGGAATATTGTTTGTTGATCAATTAATAATCTTAGAACTAATCATATTTTCTCCTTTGAACAATTTCAAAATAGTTTTAACATAGATAAAATGACTACTTAAAATTCCATTCATTGATTAAAAAATATACCTAAACAATGTTAGATACTAAAGATATCAAAGAATATATTTTGAGAAATAAAGGGAATAAAACACTAAAGAACAAAATAGAAAATTCAAAAACTCCAAATAAAACTTTATATAATATACAACTTGAAAATATCAATACAAATTACAAAAAATCAGAAGATAAGTGGTACAATATTTTAAATGATGAAGCCATAGACTGGCCATGTGTATATATGCAACACTTTAAAATAACAAAAAGACACTTATCTACGAGATTTCCAGTATAAATTTTAATGCGAAGAATAGCAACCAACAAATATTTAACAAAAATTCAAATAAAAAACAGCAGTCTATGTGACTTTTGTAATAGCAATATAGAAACAATAGAACATCTTTTTTGGGAGTGCACACATACACAGCAATTTTGGAATGAAATAAGTGTTTTCTTAAAAACAAAATATTTAGATATAAATTTTAATTACAAAATGATATTTCAAGGCATTAAATGCAATACAGAAAATAATGACATCATAAATTTTATCATACTGATAGCAAAATTGTTTATATATCAAATGAAGCTAAAAAACATACTGCCAACTATATATATTTTTAAACAAATTTTAAAATTCAGATTGACAGTTGAACAAACATATATCTTTAACACAAAATAAATTAATATCTTTCAATAATAAGTGGAGACATTTTCTCTAATATTCAATATGAACATTTTAAAAAAACAATAACATAAAAAGTATAAGAAAAAACCACTCCTACCACCTTTTTTTTCAGTACTATTTTTTTTAATTTTTTTTAGGTCTGTGTCTGTGTTTGTTGTTGTTTTTATTATTATAAGTAGTAGTAGTAGTAAAACTGAAACATATTTGAAATCGGATGCTCTTTTACATTGCCTTTCTTAATCAATACTCTGTATATCTTTTCTTCACTTTCTTGTACCTTTTCTACTTTTATTCTGTATACTATTACCTTATTTCAACTCTTCCTTTTCCGCTAATAAAATTTTCTTCGTGGGTTTATAAATTCCATTGTATTAAATTTATACATTGTGTATTGTAATCATGTCATAATATGTAGATGTACTGAATGGAATGAATAAATAAATGAAAAAAAAAGATGATAATGGGTTAGAACCCCGTTGGGGTCAAAAAGGTTTCATGATCTTTTCAGGCGCAAAGTACTGGTCTTACACAGGAACCGTCGAGAAGGATTATTTTAATTTGTTAGAAACTTTTTCCACAATTGATGTTAAAGAAACAATTACTGTTTTTACGTCTACTGTATTAACTAATTTGCTATGCATATTGATGGGACTGATAAAATAATGTGTGTCCTTACTAGGCATGTTGTTTCCAGTAGAAGGTCCATCTCAGTCACCCAATGCGTATCCAAAACAGCATTTACAGTCTTCTATCGGGTCAGTAACGATGGCTTCTACTAAAAACAAAACACGGTGTATGTAAAAAAAGCAAAACAAAAAGTTATTTGTTGTCTTAGGAATTAAATGATTATTTGAAAAGAATGGGTATATATTTTCTCTTTTCCTGTTTACATTTTTCGACATTTCTCAAAATAACTTGTGAAATGAGTAGGAGACGGGCTATTTCCTTCCCGGCAGATATTAATCTCATGTTGCCATATGGTGGGACTTTGTTTTAAGTTTTTGATTATATTCAGAAAAAGATACATATGTCAAGCCTACGATGTGCTTCAGGAACTACAAAAACATTCCCACCAGCCAAACACAGGAGACGTCTCCATGGATTTAAAATTATACCAGGATACCAAAAGATTTGAAATCATCAACACCAAATCTACACAACAGTTCGCCAAAATATCCTTACATACCTTGCAAACGAACAAAGGAGCAACCAATATACAGCAAAATACATGCATGAAAAACTAACTTAACAAAACTGCGTCAATCGAATAAAATCCATACAACAACCAAACACCATGATTTGAAATCCACCAAATTACAATAAATGACAACCACAACCCAAATGGTACATAGAAGGCTTCACTTATTTAAAAATACATCTTTTGATTTCATCTGACATCTGCTGAGAAAAAATAACTGAGCAGTAATCGAGCAAACTGTTAAGTACATGTATAGTCTTCTGATAGTTCGGAATCTATTAAGAAAATAGATGTGATAAATATTTGTTACAAAGTGTCTTTTAATAAATGAAGGGCGCCGTGATCCAGTATTAGATCCCCGAAGGTAACGGGTTCGAAAACCATTAGGAGCAAGGATCTCGGATTTAAAATGCGAAACGTACTGGTCCAAAACCCATGAATCGTTCGAAAGTGATTAGGTATAAGATGTAGGAAATTGTTTCGCAATCGACTTAAAAATTTTATAACAAATTAGTTTGCATATCGATGGAACTGAAAAAAACATGTGGCCTTAAGCATGTGCGTCTAGTAGAAGGTCTGAGTTCATCTCAGTCGGCCACTGCGTATCCGGAT
Source organism: Solen grandis (assembly GCA_021229015.1). Classification (NCBI taxonomy): domain Eukaryota; kingdom Metazoa; phylum Mollusca; class Bivalvia; order Adapedonta; family Solenidae; genus Solen; species Solen grandis. Next base: position 42,089,212 of record CM037783.1, on the reverse strand, counting down.
CAACCTCAACAGTCTTCCGAAAGGTCGGTCACGGTGGCAACTACTATAAAAAATAAATGCATTTGCAAAATAGCGAATAAAAATGAATTTCTGGATTGACTAAGATGATTTGTGGGTTCGAACCCCGTTGGGGTCAAATATGTTTCATGACCGTTTCAGGCGAAAAGTACTGGTCTAACACAAGAACTGTCGAGAGGGATTATTTTAATTTGTAAGAAACTTTTTCCACAATCGATATAAAAGAATAAGTTACTGTATTTAAGCTAATTTATTTGCTATGTAAATTGATGGGACAGAGAATTACATGTGTCCTTATTAAGAATGTGTCCAGTAGAAGGTCATTATGTCCATATAAGTCACCCACTGCATATCCAGGACAATCCTTAACAATCTTCCATCAGCTAGGTAGCGATGGTCTTTACTAAAAAAAACAGATGTTTGTAAAAAGCGAATTTTAACTTAAGAAATACTTAATCATCGTAACATATGTCTAGGCACAATTTTCCTCTTTGCATGCGCGATATAACATTAAAATTGATAATGATAAAATATTTACAGCAGACCCCCACTGATAAAGAATTATTTAGTTTATTTCGAACTGGTCCGGGTACACAGCATTGAGCAAAGACAACCGTCATGTTTAAAAGAAATAGGTTGCTTCTCCTTGTTGAAAATATTTAAAAAAAAAAATTCAATGTCAATGTGTGTTTACCTGTTCTTAATGAATTATTTTTCTATGCACAGAAGTGAAACTGAGAAAGAATATAGCTTTTGCCTTTTTATCCAGTAGAAAGTAGATGTGCCCTTTTTCAGTCATCAACTGTGTAGCCAGGACAGCCTCTAAATACAACCCGAGTCTAGCATTAACCGTCCTTATCGTGTACCGATGACCTATTAGAAATAGAAAATCGATTAGAGACAAATTTAATGTTCCCATTTAATATAATTTTAAAAGACAAATTTGTAATTATTTACCATTTATATCTGTTAAGTGTACAGTAGTAGTGCAACAGAACAAATATTACCACCGTGTTTTAATGAAATGTGTTTCAAATTTAAATCAAATACATAGTCGAAAAAATTTCAAGCTGAAAGTGAAATCTTTGAATAACAACTACCACGTTTTTTTTAATTATTAAAATCAATCTCTTTCTTGACTAAATGTGTATATGAAAATTTCCTGTGATTGTCATAGGCACTGATTAGACACTTTTGGAAGCCATCTTTAGGGTATAAGTTAATGCAGGTCAAAACTTGAGAATACTTACTGTTTTTATTTTCCCGTCTATCTTTCTGACATTTATGTCCAATTGAACAGCAATAATCATTCTAAATAATGAAATTATAGGAAAATGAAGTAATGCCGCCAGGAGTAGGGAAATTCACTGATGTGGAAGCTATTTATATGCTAAGACAGTCAATGTATGCGTTTTCTGTTGATAATGAAGGGCGACGTAGTCCAGTGGAAGCACACCCGTTTATGGATCCGACGGTTATGCGTTTGAACCAAGATATCGTCAAGAGGAATATATTACAGTATAAGTTGCAAGAACTGTTTTAAGTATGAGGTTAAGTAAATATTGATGAAACAGAAAAATATATGTGGCCTTAATGATGTGTATCCTTAAAGAGTTCCATGTGACCATCTCAGTCACCCAATGCGTATCCAGGACAATCTTAACAGTCTTCTAACAGGTCGGTAACGATGGCCTCTACTATAAACAAAAATGAAAAAAAGCTAACAAAAAGTAAACATGAATTTCTATGCATAATGATTTTAATTATAAAGGATAAAGCTTAAGTATGGCTGTTTGGAAGGAAAAGTTTAGTTTTGTCTTATTTTTAACTTTACATTTGTCCAGAAATGGTAGTTTGTTTTTTTTTTCATTCTAAATAAAATTCAAATTGCAAATGTATATTTCCTGTTTATGAATTTTTTTGCTATGCATAATGATTTTAATTATAAAGGATAAATGCTTTAAGTATGGCTCATGTCCAGTAGTAGGGCGATGTAAACTGCTCATCAAGACAACATTCACATGAGTGTTCTTACGTGACATGGTCTAACTGAAGCCGTCCTTATGTAAGAAGTGCTCTACTAGAAATAGAACATATAGGCTTCCTACAAGTCGGGAGTAGCCGAGACCTTTATTGTCGGTAAATAAATAGCCTACTAGCATTAAAAATGGGTGTTTAAAAGCCGGGGGAATGAAATGAATTCCAGGTTTAATCGGAATAAATCTATATTCATAAAAAGCTGAATGTCACTTTTTTCTATACATGTATACAATTTCATGGATGAAATCATTGATTATTTTTCGACCCTTAAGCGTTATAACAGACGATGTGTATCTGTTAATAATGAAGGTCGCCGTCGTCTACGTGACTTCGGATCTGAAGGTTGTGGGTTCGAATACCGTTAAAGACATCATGACATCAGGTGAAAAGTACAAGTAAGAATCGACGTTAAAAATAAGTTTTCACTAAAAATAAACTAATTAATTTACTATGCATATTAATGAAATGAGAAAAGTGTATGTGACCTTAAGAACGCGTGTCCAAAAAAAGGTCCACGTGCCCATCAAGTTACCCACTTCGTATCATGGACAATGGATGAGTATATAATTTGCAAAATTCGACGATAAATAATCAACTGAACTTAAACGGATTATTTTGCTATGAAAAAATATACTAGTATGGCCTTAAGCATGTGTGCCCAGAAAAAGGTCCACGTGCCCGTCTCTATAATCCACTGCGTATCCAGGACAACCTCCAGTCATCAAACAATTCGGTAACGTTGGCCTCTACTAACAAAAAAAAACTGGATATATGAAAAAGCGGAGTAATACAAATGTGGGTTTCTTTATCCTGTAAATTTTCTTGTTATTATTGCTTAAATAATTAAATCTAAATTATTTAAATTAGAGCAATGCGTGTCTTTATCCTTTCTATGTCCAGTAGTAGGTCCTTGTGCACTTATCAATCATCCACTATTTATCAGGAAATAATTTACATAAGTATTTTTTACACGACAGTCTAACTGAAGCTATCATGTAAAGGTATACTCCACACGAAAATGACAATCGATGTTAAAATCGTGGAAAAATTAAGTTCAATGTATTTATAAATTAAGGTGAATATATAGGGAATTATTTAGTCTTTATTTTGAACTGAAAGATGGTATCGATAATTTCTATTGAAAATAGAAAAAATGGACGTTAAAAAATGGGGACAAAACCGAAGTTAAGTTAAATTGAAATATAGGAAGGAAACATTACCACTGGGCTTTAATGAAATGTGCTAGTCCTTACTCTAAGAAGAATCACAAATTTAATCAAAACTACAAATGTGTCCAAAGGAAACAGATGCCCCCACCCGTCGCATTTTCAAAAACAAAGGCCAACACCTAAGTGAGCAAGTCATGTCCTGACTAATATCTCCGTGAAGTTAAAGTCTGTAGCACAAATATCTTCAGAGTCACCGGTGTCACAGTTTTGGGATGGATGGACGGACGGACAAAGGCAAATCTGGTGTGTGTGGGGGGGGGGGGGGTAAAATGAACTGGCAAATGAGGAGAGCACAACAATAAAAACTGGCAAATTAAAATGCCCAGATGAACAAGTGTATGCCCTGAATAATATATCCATGAAGCTTTACGTTTGTAATATAAATACTTTTGGAGTTGTGGGCTCCATTAAATTAAAATTCCTTATTTTCCTAAACAAGGCCCATAGTTCTGTCAGTTGTCAACGGTGATCCGATACAAAAATACCCATGTGCACAAGTTCATGTCTTGAATAATATATTCGTGAAGTTTAAAGTCTGTAGCATAAATACTTTCAGAGTTTCGTGCGTCACAAGCATAAAATTGCCTATTTTCTTTCAAAAACAAAGGTCCATAACTATCAACTTCAACAAAAGTACGATAAAAAATACCCAGGTGCACAAGTTCATGTACTAAATAATATATCCATGACGTTTCAAATCTGTAGTACAAATACTTTCAGAGCTATGCGTGTCACAACGTTTCGGGACGGTCGGACAAAGGCAAATCTAAATCCCCCCATTTTTTGGTGGGGCATGAAAAGTCAATACATATTTAAACGAAATTAATTTCAAACTGAAAGATTATTCAAATGATTATTTCAAAACACGCATAAATATTATTTTCTTATTGTTTCGACTTTACATTATTAGATACGTCTAGAAATAGCAGTCCCACTCACTCTAAATGATATTTCTTAAGTCATCATTGTGGGTTTCCTGTTTATATTTTTCTTTTTGCAATGCATAATGGTGAAAATTAGAGCAATATGTTTAGCCTTGACCTTTACCTTTATGTGTCCAGTAATCGATCCATGTTCCCTCATCACTCATTCACTGCCAATCTGGATAAATTTTACATAAGTTTTTTTACATGAAACCCCGTCTTCATCATGTAACGATAACCTCTACAAAAATTGAAAATACCGAAAAATGAAGCTTAAGGTAAATATTTATAAATATAAAGTATTATAAAGAAAAATAGTTTTTCTGGATTTCGAGCTGAAAATAGCTTGGGTATACAACGGAAAAAAGACTACCACCGGCGTTTGAGGAAATGTGTGGCTACTCCTTACTCTTAATATTTACACTGTTTACAAAAGAAAATTTGACTTAACCTGTATAGTGGTGGAAACCAGAAAAAATGTGTTACCTTTGCCTTCTATTATCCTAGCGTACCAAGTTTACGTCAGGGTTATAGTCTAGCTGAAGCCGTCTGCATGTTACGATGCCCTCTACTAGAAATAGAAAATGAATCCTGACGCAAATATGAAATCAGCAGCTTTCAGGGTGATATATGTGCCATTCTCACTTAATTCGTCCAACTAAGGTCGTCTTTTTGGGGCATTGATGACTTCTAGAAAAAGAAAATTAACGTTTAAAAATGGGGGACAAAATCGAAATGTTAAGTTAATCTAAATGCTTTCTAATGACTATGTAAAAAGATAAAACACACACAAAAAAAAATCTTTTAAATACCCAACTCAAAAGTTAAATTGAGGTATGGGTATACAACACAAGGGAGACATTATCACCGGGTTTTAATGAAGTGTGCCGCTAGCCCTTACACTTAAATGGGGTTTGTGTTAATACTATGCATAATGATTAAAATAGCTTTCACGATGATATGTACTTTTTACCCGAAGTGCGTCAAGTAGATGGTTCATCGCTCTAAGTCATCCACTGCTTACCCAGGACAACCTTCATTTATAGCTTTCCTACAAATCGGAGTAGCTGACATCGTTTTGTCGTTTAATGAATTTTCTACAAGTAACAGAAAACTAGTAAATACTAGATTAAATCTAGATAAATCAAAAGCATATTTAAAAGAAATCGATGTCAAGCTGAAGGCCAGGTCGTTGTTTATATATAAACTTTCTACCACAGTTTTTAATGTAATCATTGACTAGTCTTTTTGACACAAAATGTACGCACAAACACACTCAGTATATATTTTTTGTTTACAATGAAGGACGCCACGGTCTAGTAGTAACACACCCCACCGCGGATCCGAACTTTAAGGGTTCGAACCCCGTTGGACGCAAAAATTGTTTTACGATCTTCCTAGGTGCAAAGTACTGGCCCAACGCAGGATTCATCGATGAAGAACTTATTTCCCAGTCGTCGTTTAAAATAAGTTTAAACAAAACTGCTACGTATATTGAATGAACTAAGAGAAATATATGTAGCCCTAAGCACGTATGACCAGCAGAAAGTCCATGTGCCAATCTCAGTCAGCCACTTCGTATGCTGAACAACAGAGTCTTCCATTAGGTCGGTATCGATGATAACCTTTAACAGAACAAAATAGATGTATGAAAACAAAAACGATTACAACACCGACGACCGAAGTTATTGGTCGACTTAAATGAATCAAAGGAATTAAAAAAATCAAATTATTTAAAGAAACGCATATGTATTCTTTCGTTGTTTTTTGTTTTTTTTTGGGGGGGGGGGGTTGGACTTTACATTATAAGATTTGGTCTAGAAGTGACTACTGCCGTGAAATGTGTTAAAAACGGGCTATTTTCTTCGCAGCAGATACTAAATATCATATTGCCATATGATCGGGAATTTTTATTGACTTGTTCTTACTAAGAAAAATATACAAATGTAAAGCTTACAATGTACTATAGAAACAAATCTGCATCATTCCACCAGTCAAACACAGGAGACGTCTCCACGAATCTTAGACTACACTAGGATACCACATGACAACCTCAAAACATCTCAGACCTAAATCTGCAAAACACAACCTGTAATAAAGAAGCAACAAAAACCCAACCTTCAATAATAAACATCAAAAACCAAAAAAAAAAAAAACCCCAAAAAAAAAAATTAACCCATACAAAACAAAACAAAAAACAAACACTGATAATATCATTTGGCCTCAGCTGGGAAAAAATAACACACTGATTGAACAAGCTGTCAATTAAGTACAATTTAGCTCCACACTAAAAAAGAAATGTTTTACCCATATGTAGTCAAGCATCAGCATGCATGCACGTTATTTGTATTGATACTCACAGCTCCTGATCAAACGTGCATCCCTTTCAAACACTTTTGTTCAACCCTCGGAAAGACATTGCCGGATGTAAATAAAAATGAAATGCACAAAATTATAATGTCAACAATGTCGTATAAGCGTAATAAAAAAGTTATTGTTTCCACTAACCCGACCGACCTTATTTTTGTACCGATCCTAAACTTTTCGTAGCATTCGGGCTATTACGGTTTCAAAACACTTTTTTCGTCACTTCCTCTAAAAACTTAGTCAAAAAGGGAAAAAAAGTTCAGCCGACCTACCGGCCCTATTCCTTTCGGAGATATTAGTGGAAACAAACTTTTTTTTTCGCCTTAGACATAGAATAGCTTAGTTTGTATTGTTAAAGTATTCCATATAATGACACGCATTTAATATGAAATGCAGAAAAGTACAGTCTTAAAGTGTTATTGTGTGAGGAGTTTACCGTCGATGAGACGGTGTTTCAGTCATACAGCATATTACAGATATGTTGAAGTACTGAAGTTGGTTCATTTCTTTGCTATCATTATACCCTTATTATTATTCCTTTTATATTCTTACCCTGAAAAACTGCCCACATCGGTACCTGGTACATTTAGCGGGCCTTCCTAGTATTGTTTGGAAAACACCACAGCTTGACACTCATGGCACAGGGTTGGTTAATGATCAGTGCTGAAAATTAGATTTACTCCCTCTAAGAAAATCAACTATCAAGCAATATGCTTTTTTAGCTTAGTAGTTTAATGTTAGTGTTTACTATTTGTAGAGTTGTGACAATGTATTGAACATGAACATGTTTGAAATCGTTTGACCTCAACAAAAAATTAAACCAACACAAAATTTCTAAATCGAAAAAGGCGCATAACCATGAAAATTGAATTTTAGGGTTACTTCTTTTGAAATGGGTTCCCTTTTTCATAATGAACATGTATTCCAAGCTATTAGTGAATATGCCTGACGGCTTAAAAGAAATGGGTCTGAACGCCGAGGGTCCATGATGTTAATTAAAAACATGAAATTGCAAGGTTCTGCATTCAGATATGGAACAGACTACTGAAACTATTTGTGAATAGGTTTTATCTTAAGTTAAGAAACATTGCAAATGCATCAATTCTTAGCGTTTCAAAATTTGTAATCATTTCTAACAAAATTTGTTTCACCAAACCCTTTCATATAACACATACATTTGATGGTAGAGTCCTATAATTTAGTTTCATGCTGCAAAAAATGGTACCTTTTGTCTATTTTTTTTCCCTTAATGCTTACATATAAAAGTTTCTGTTTTGGATATTTTGATTCTTATTACTCACATTTAAATTTTATACTCTATATGCTCAGTCAGAGGTCTTGAGCGGAATTGTTTTAAGGCCAGTACTATTTGTTTTATTAATTAACGATTTTTAAGTCGCTGTAGATTCTTTCAAATTATTTGCTGATAATACTAAACTGTACTCATCAGTCGTCAGTGAAGAAGACTTGTCTCAAACTTCAAAGAGGTATAGAAAACCTATCAAACTGGTTTAACAAATGACTTCTTAAATTTTCATATTAGGTAATGTAAATCTATGCATATAGGGCGACATAACACTAGACATGTATACCATATGAAGGTAGATGGATTGAATGTTAGTATATTTCGGGTCACTGAAGAAGACTACATTGGTCTATTTGATGAACGAATGGAATTTGTTATTCATGTGTCAGCAATTGTTAATAGAACAAATCAAAGAGTTTGCTTAATAAGCTTTGACTATTTAGGCAAGGGTATGTTTTTGATTTTAGACAAAACACTGATTAGTACGCTACTGTAATTTTGTCACCATGGTAGAAGATATAGTTTCCATAGAACAAGTACAGCGCAGAGCAACTAGACTGATTAGGAAGACTCGTCATTTATCATATGGAGGGAGACTTAGGGTGTTTGGACTTCCTACATTAATCTACCGAAGAGAGACCTGATACGATTCCATTGTTCAAAGCATTGTATGGCTTTGACGAAATACATATAAAAAACAACAACTGAAAAGCAGCCACAAATAAATGATTAGAGGTCAAACAAGCGGATTGATATTTCCAACAAACTGGATCCAACAAGTTGTTTGATCAATACTTTTCAAACTAATAATCAAAATTTCCTAAAATTACTCAACTTACAATACTTTTTAGGCGGCCCACCTTCATCCTCACTGCTGAGTAAACCGAGTTGTTCGCTCTCAGGGTTTGAAGAGCTAGCCGAGCCTCAAATGACCTGAAAGTATACCCCTGCATGATTAGAATGCATTTAAAGTGACCAAATACAGTGTACAATCTGCCACTCTCTAAAACAGTTGAATGTGACCTTAGACTTGACTGAGAAATCTGATCAGGGTTTTATTTTGTTGCAAATATAATAAGTTATTTTGGGCATAATTTTCATGTATATTTCAAATTTGGGTTTTGGCCAAAACCTACCCAGATAGCAATATATAAGGGACCCATATGGGTCCCATATGGTTTCCCACATGGGCCCCATATGGGCTACCCACATGGGACCCATGTCGAAAGTGCAACCTGTATTGGCCTGGGTCCCATATGGGCAGCCCACCAAGATCCAATATGGGCCCCTCAAGGGTCCCATACTTGCACCCCATTTGCATGTAATATGGCTCCATACCACTGCACTGTCTGAATGTGCAGTCAAATGTGGAAAACTGGTACCAACAGCCTCTGAAAATCTGCCGCTCCAAAAAAATATTACTAAAATCAAATACTTTCATCAAATACAAATACATTTTTTTTTTTTTTAATTTTTTTCATTTTCAATGTGCTATTTAAAGTTTAAAATTTATTTCCTAGCCATAAGACAATTTCTTATGCAACAAAAACAAACACTTAAAGATTGCATATCTTTAACACTGCACATAAACTCAACAACTTATTATACAAAAATGCATACTATTGAATAAAGAAAATAACTAGCATAACAAGACTAGACTAATAAATGCATCACAATCACACACATAAAATTTTTTTAAAGTACTTGAAATATGAAATGACATTAAAATTCAAAATAAAAAGGCTAACTGTAATGATGGATTACTTCAGCAGTACTATTAAAATACTTAAATCAACCATATCAAACTGGATGGTGAAAATATAATTATACAGACTAAGCAGACTATCTTGTTCAGCCAAGTGATACATGGGTATGTGAAAATATAATTTATATAAAACATATAGATTGTTGGCATAGCATGTTTAACAATGTGAAAAATAATCTGAATTAATCTTATCAACAATTCTCATGCACATACTAGTAGTCCAATCTCCACAAAACTGTTAGTTACAGAACAGATTCTTTTAAAGCTTAATAAAAGAAATATAGTATACTTAATTTAAAGTTTGGCGTGTCTGAAAAATAATGGACTGATATTCAACTATTCAAAACTATATTCTAAACTATTCACTATGAATCTGTCCCTCCACTTATTGAGAGTGTCTCCTGTTGGAATTCCTACATTGAAGACTTGTCTGACTTTTGCTGCACTGTTTTCTTCCCCCTTCCCTGTTCAGTACCACCTGCCAGTCATTTATAGACCTCTTACTCAGCGTCCTCAGTGGTGTGGTTCTGAAAGTTCAAAAGGTATAAAATATATCTTAAGGAAGCAAACCAAACAATGTTGGGACTGTTAAACTTGGCATTGAAACTAAAAAATATAACTGATGAGAATAAAGTATCATTTTTTTCATATGTGTTCCACTGAATAATGCATTTTATAAATAAATCATAATGTAGGTGATGTGTGTTATCAGCTCAAGCCTCTGGGTTCTATTTAATCTTAACATAGCTTTCTTGTAAATGATATAAAAATTGAATAATTCCAAGGCATTGACTATGACTTCATTACATTTAAGACTTGGCTAGAGTTTATTGCAGCAAATCTTACTGTAAAATTCATCCATGATATGCAGTTTGGTAAATGGCAGCATCTCCTTCAGTCCATGGAAGTTGTAGTTTACATCCAGCTCATTTCCATTCAGAAAACTCCTCACAACGTCCCAGAGATTTGAATTAAACAGGTTGACAGGTATTCTGGTATTCTATCTACAATTACACAAAGCGTATACATTATGAATCATCTAGTTCTATATGTCAGAGATGTGAATCCTTAATTAATACAAGTGATTTATAACAGTGCTTTATGATACAGAAATAAATAAATACATGATAATAGTAAACACAGATTTGTTGCAGGATTTGTTATCTTGTAGGAATACCATATGGAATGTATACCAGAAAATTGCCAATGACAGTACGTAACGTTATCATTATTATTCAACAATACAGTAAATAATGCAAAAAGTAACAATAAAATTTATCTAACTTTTGATCGAAATTATTGATCCTTTGGTCCTCAAACTAAAAGTTATAGCAGATAAAAGTAAATTCTAGACTTAGACACCTTGAATTTGAACTACCAGTACATACAATATACGATAAACAAGTCGAACTCAACTCGCGAAAATACGTTACAAACCAATTCCTTATTCATAATCAGAATTATTTTCAAAAAAAGCAAGACTTAATTATTAGAAAGGCATCTTAATCAATGTTATACATACGTATTTCACGTTTTGAATAGGCTAATAATGTTCGTCTGGCTGTCACTCTGAAGAAAAGCTAAGTAGGTTAACATCGCGTTGTGTTGTTGACCGTTGGTTTGAATATTGCGGTTAACCGGAAATGTAGAATGCGCATATGTAAAATAGTATATCTGGGACCCATATGGGTCCCACATAGTCGAACCCATATAGGCATATCCAGATACAGCCCATGTGGGTCCAGTATGGGAAAGAAAGCTCTGTATATGGGACCCACATGGGTCCCAAATAGGCAAACCCATATAGGCATACCCAGATACAGCCCATATGGGTCCCATATACCCTTGCTATCTGGGTAATGAAGAATGAAAGGGTGGACATCAAAGTCATATTTTCCCCAGAAAACACTGAATAACTGCAACACATTTAGCCTGTGTGGTGAGATACATGTATTTTTGACCAACAACTTGCATTTAATAGTTGCATTAAGGGATTACTTTCCTACAGGATGTTGGGAGAGCTGCAGAGGTAATGCTACGGAAGCCTATTAGGGCCATTGTCTTAGGCGTTTTGTGTTCTGAGTCAGGTATTATACGTTATGGGCTAGATCTTATGACTTTGTCCTTAGGTCTTAGGCCTTACGCGATAAAAAGGCAAAACACTTGCAACATGACAAAACGATTGCGGACGGGTCCTCAACTATTAAAAAATTTCAAAGGGAATGAACAGAACAGAATAGAACATATCTTTTATTTGCAGATGTAACAACATGTGGGTTGAACATAAAATAATAAATACGGTACAATTATCAACGGTGAGTGATGATCAGTGGGGACAGTGGGTTAAAGGTTAAATTAATAGTATTTACAAGAGAATAAAAAAAGTCCTAAAAGATATCATACTTACGCGATTTATCGATTGCTTATGTCAGTTTTTGAATCTCTCTCTCTCTCCCTCTCTCTCTCTCTCATCCCCTCTCTAAACACAATCAACAACAATGACATGATTCAATTAGTACATGCGTTCTGTACATTTCAAAATAATACGATTGTTAACATTTCCATCATAAGCAATTTAAAAGTTTGAGAAAGAAAAAAAATAAAATAAAATGAAGATCTACATAGATAAATGAATGAAAAAAAATTATTACATTCACAAAAGACAAGAGAAAGAAAAATGTACATAATTTCGTCATCTATTTTTAGTTCAGTTAAAAATAGCCTTAACAACCAGACACTACATTCCGTCCACGTGCTCCTGGAAAAATTTGCGGCACAGGACAAACTTGATAGTTCACGTGCAAAACTAGTCGAGATAGTTTACAACGTTGACGTAGTAAGGAATAAGGTTTAAAAGTCACTATGATATGTTTACTAATTCTCTCTCTCTCTCTCTCTCTCTGCATGCTTGTGCCTCCATGTTTCTGTTCTTCGCTTATTTAAGGTACAGTACTTCATTAAATGCTTAACAAATAAACTTACATTTGGTAAAATTTGTTTTTGATCAGTAGATAGTTCTTTAAATTTATGAATATCTGGTCTTATTAGATATTTTGCTGGTATAAGTTGTTGTCGTTTATAACTGAAATATTGGCATGAAAGCAAATAGTGTAGTTCGTCCCCTAGTTCTTTCGAACTACATAGTATGCATTTTTCGGTTTGAGTGTGATCTGAATTGTTGTTTCCAGCGTCCAACTTCGATAGGAAACCTATGATTACAAGTTCTGAAATGGAGTAAAGGGGTTCTTAAAGCTGTCGGTAAGATGTTTAATTAAAGTTCAAATTCTAGATTTGTCTTAAGATAACTATAAGAAATACTTTTATTAGATTCTGAAAGTTTTGAAAACCATTCCTGTTTAAATTGGTCAATTAGATTGAGCTTTATTAATTTATGCAAGTTAGCAGGTTTTGATCCAGATTGTTTAAGCCAGTAAATAGAGCTTTATGTCCTACTTATTCAGTAACATCTATGAATTTCCCGTGAAAAAAAATCCAAAAAATAACAGGATATATCGAAGTTTCATAAATGATGCGTTTTAGAGTTCTCGAGTACATTCTTAGCTCCCTTTTTTTAATTTCCTTTTATTCCTGTATATTATATGAACTATTTGTCCGATTTCAGAAACACCTTAAGACTTTCCTATGTTCATTATGTTTTATAGGTCATTACATCATTATCTGAAGTGCAATCGGCGAAAAGTAGGAGTTGTATGTGTTACAAACACTAGAAACAATTTCAGGTGTCAGTCTGAAAAGTCGATCATTACGATTATTTAAAAAAAAATGCAAGTTTCTGTAATAAACAGATGATATAAGTCTGGCATAAGTGTTTGATATGTTATGGATTTGTGAAATATGACTTCTGAAGGAAATGGTCGTTTTCTTACTATATTCTTGAATCATTTAAAAATAGATCATTTCCACGAATGAGCCATGTCTTTGCAAGGCCGCTAATAAAGAAAAAGAAATATTTAAAAATGTGGTCGGGGAGTGATAGGTTGATTGGCTATCTCCTTGATTCTAATAATGTCCGTGTAATTAAAATGTTTTCTAATACCTAGTAACGATTTCACTTACCTTTTTCAAAGCGATTGGCGCCATTTTGTTCAACTCCGCCAAGGTCAGGTTAAAATTGCTTGTCAATACCTTCTAAAGCACTGTGTATTCTTAAGTTGATCGACTGCCAGTTGAACGTATGAATTAGATATTAACATTTCATATCTTGGCGTCCGCAGATAAAAAAAAATCTAACTTTAAGAAAAAGTCAACCGCCGCCTTCAGAGTCGATCACTGCAATACAGTCGAGCGCGCTTTTTCGCAACATGATTCGCACGAGAATATTGAGTGATCACGTGAATATTGAGTTATCGTGATCGGAAATTTTCGGACATCCTGCAGTAAGTCACACCACTGAGGTTCCGTGCGGGGGAAATAAAATAACATGTTAAAATCTTTATTTCAGTTTTGCCAATTACTAATAATTATCCCGTGAGGTACCCCAGGCATTGTAAGCACTTGTTATTTTCCGATGGAGGCCCTGCTTAGAGGATTTTCGTTCTATTGCTGGTTTGTTTCGTTTGAGTTTACGTCCCACCGACAATATTTTAGTCGTTTGTATTAGATATATAGTGCTGCCTCACTGCGGTATCACACCGTAGACAAGTGACATGATACCAGACCCAGTCACATTATCCTGACATCGGGACAACCAATCCTGGAACACCTTTTTATTACAAAATCTATTCTAAGCAATGTATTTAATGCATGTACTTTCTTTACATACCAAAATCAAGTTTTGTTTTATCTATTGTTTGTTTGGTATTACTCTACATAGATATTATTTCATGAAACTGATGAACAAACTTCCGTCGGCTCAGGCAAAAATAGTTGTGTTTCTAGTAACATGACAAAAACAGCAACAAAAGAGGATGGAGTCTGTAGGCAGTTTATTTTTTTATTTTTTTTTATTGTTATTACCATGTTCATATAATATACATCATGTGTAATATTTAATTGTTCTCTACCAAAACTACTGTATATTACTTTGACTTTAAAGTTTTTCAAAACGCCCCGGGAACATATATGTCTATCGGTACTCGGCTATTCCCGTTCGAACCCGTTAGATATCGAATAAATGATGGAAGTGCATTTTGCAAAATATAAAAATTCTTCACCATACGTGACATAAATTATATTTTAACCTGGTTTTCAACGAAGTTGTTTTAATATATGATCCTAGTTTACCATACTAAGCATTACGTACTTAAGGACAGGTTTTAGGTTTGGTATAAACTAAAATGAGGCAACACTATCATAGTCCAATAGACATCTGACGGAAGACTCAAGGTACATACATAATTATGGTTATTATAATGACATGATATGCAAGCTGGCGTCGAGTCTCTTTATAACCTCGTATTTTAGCTGCCTTTTCAACTTTCTGATATAATATCAGCAAGAGTGTTCTTTGGAACACGTGTGTCACCTTCTGAAGCGTGACGGAAAAAAATGTGACGGACGGCCGGAAAAGTGATCCCTATGTGTCACAACTGCTTAAAGCAGATACAATAAATATGTGTTGGTTTTGTCAAAGTATCAATTGCGATACTACAGCATGTACAGTACATCTGTAAATTTTGGTGCCTATGTGTACAGAATGGATGTCTCATAACGTTTTCAAGCGTCCCCTTTTTACGTTGCCGTGCGGTAACTTTAAACACATTTTCAATCTCCTCTCCCTTGGAACATAAAAGTTAACTTTTTTTTCAAATGCCTTCCGATGGATTAACTTTCTCTCTTCCAGGAACTTAAAATTTAAATGCCCCCACATTTTTTTTTTCTTTTATTTTTTTTTGAAAACGTTTACAAATTTCCCTGGGGTATAACAAGAAAACGCTTTTTATAGTTCTGGCTTGATTACTATTCCGGGATAGGGTATTTGGAAATGTGTGGAGGAATCTCAAAACGTTTTCAAGGTAACGTCCATTATATACGTTGTAACCAGATTAAATGGTCACCGCATGGATCTTCGCGTATTGTCTGGCAATATTAACCTGAGCCATCTTAATATTCAGTGACCTTTCTTTGGCAATTGTCGGTTTCCGAAGTAAAACACGTGGATTTAAAGTATGGTATATATATATTACTTTGAAGCACATGCGTATCACCTGCCCTGCTAGCCTCAATGACAATTTTGCTTGAGTACGAAGTTGCAGGTTGTGGTTTCGAATCTAGCAAAGACCACAAATAGTGTACATATTTTTGTTGAATTTTATGTTTTAAAATATACTACATGCAAATCACACGATTATATCGAATTATTCTGGTTACACGAGATGCTTTACTTATAAGGAAGTAAAGAAGAAGAAGAAAACAAATAAAAAGACAACAACAATTCAACAAATTATTCATTCATCCACTTTAATGCAAATAATTAAACTAAAATTGATAATTGAAAATAATTATGTATTAAAAATGAATGTTTGCATTGAGGATTTGAACCTGCAACTTCGTGATTATAAGACCGCTGAGCTTACCACTGGGCCAGATAATTAATAATTTAAAAAACCAACTTGTTTACTAGCTCTAAAAACAAATGTTTGGATTGTAATAAACACGGAAATTAACGAAGATCATCCCGGAGATTAAACAGTCTCCGGTCAATATCCGGACGTTGTGCTCAGGTGAGCTTAACATGATCACTCTTCAAATAGATTTTCCTTATTTCATTAGGAGCAGATTACCTTAAGTAAATATATGTATTCGAAAAGCTTATATTTCTCAAGAAATTAGTGTTTGACAGCCTTTTCACTACGAATACATTTCGGAAGTATTGTTTGTTTGTTTGTTTGTTTGTTTGTTAGGATTAACGTCCCACCAACAGTATTTCAGTCATTTGGAGACGACGTCTACTTGAGACATATATTGTGCTGCCACTCTGCAGTATCACGCCGTAGACATGTGGCATGATACCACACCCAGTCACATTATCCTGACACCGGGCCAACCGGTCCTCATGTCCTGCAACTACCCTTATATGCTGAACGCCAAGCGATTAGGAAGTATTTCTAAGATATATGATAATTCATAATCCCATTATATTTGTCTGCTTCTAAAATTATATAGTATTTGCTTCCGCGATGCAAACACATAACATTAATCAGTACCATTGTTCTGTTCGAAAGTACACTAGTGTGATACCATGTGAGGACATTTTTTTCTTCCTTTAATGTTTTTTTTCTCACACACACTGAATACTTTTCCCTCTCAAACACAGACCAGCCCTGATTGTCGTGTGGTTAGAGCGTCCGCCACCTAACCGGGATATCGTGGGTTCGATATACCGAATCGTTTAACATTGTACCGGAGTATCTCCCTTCAAGTTATAATTGACGCTTAGCAGATAACATCCAAGTCTGATCGATCCAGTGTCATGATAATGTGAGGAGATGTGATATCATGCAGTCACGTGTCTAACGCGAGATGAAAAATTATATCCCATGTAGACATAATTATTGAAATGCTAGATAGATACTTAGATAGATTTCAGAATACAATGTTAACATAACCGATATTAAAACAAAATAAATATACATTCACTTAAAAAAGGAAAAACAAACATATCTGAATTACACAAATAAGCCATGTTAACCATCATTATTTATCAAGGCTTGCCAATCCTTTCCTTAACCCCCCCCCCCCCCCCTCCACCATACACACACACACACACACACACACACACACACACTCCGGTCTCACAGACCGCGAACCGCACCACTACTACAAAATGGGGGAGTGGGGGAGGGAACAGGGCCTTTTTATCAGGAAAATTCACAATTTGACTGAATTTGGAACTAAGAATTTTCATAAAGCTTTAGCAACACATACATTATTATTTTACTGGTGTTGAGGTTGCAGGATGCCGACATCGTCTTCTTCAATAAAATATTGACATACTGGTATCTAAATTGCGCTGATATTAAAATTTAAGATAAATTTCACTGGAAAATCTGTAAATTTTCTCAAATTTAATTAATATTTTCTGCTGTTTAGTGTTACAAGTACATGTATAGAGCTAAATATCTTATTTAAAAATCAATTTATTACAGGAATACTATTTCATTAGAAAATATTTCACTGTGGATTAAAAGAGGATCTTTACCTTCCTTTTCAAATCCTTTGAAGATTTCGTTGATAATGTAGCAGAATTTCTTATCCAGAAATGAATGCTGGCTGCATTTTAACATCTACCCAAAATACTAAAAATGCGATGCAAAGTCAACGAAGATCGGAAATGTGGTCATTAGATATCATTTAGGTTATTTTACAATCTCGTTCAATTGCGTAGCATTTCTGGTATTGAATTTTTCGGCCGTTAGGTCGTTTATTTTCACCCTGACTTCCTGTGAAACACACAGTAATGAAGCGGAATAAAATTAGGCTTTTCATTGGTTATTAAAAACTTTGCTAAATTCCCATTGGTCATTGTAAAATTAGACAAAAGAAAAGAAAGGAGTTGCGGAAACGAGTTCTTTAGATCTCTGTTTGTTTTAAAAGTTGAAGTTTTCTCCCCCTGCGAAAGATTTGTCCCGAATAGTAAGACACTGCACCTTTTTAAGGTAAACTGAAAGAGTAGAACGCTAAAAAATAGGAAACGCATAGATTTCGGAATTGATTGTTCGACATTGACAGATGCTTTATTCAACAAAAATGTAACATCCTGTTTCGTTTTGTAGCTCGCGAAACGAAGCCTAATGTGCAGATGTTTTAAGGCTGTAAGTGTCTACCAAGATTGTACACATTTGGATCTGTGGTATTTCAAAGAGCTGCACTGACACAGGAATTATACAACTATTAAACCAATAACAAAATCTATTGCATGTTAAACCATTCAGACACTAATAATCAAGCTGGTTACCACGGCCGAGTATCTTTTTAGAGATACTTCTTGTTTACAATCTCTGAGAAATAATGGACCCTTAAAGCAAAAAATTCACTCATCGATATAAGCTGATCAAAATTGCCGACAGGTCCTCGGGCGGGTGGGATACCGTCAGAGAATACGAGATTGACGATTTAGCCTCAGACGAAACTCAGTAGTGCCACGAGTACAGCGTTGGTCAGGAAACAGGCTTGACTACATAAAGAAAACTGGTTACGAGAATTCTCAGACCGATAATGCCAGTGATACTAATGGTGTTTCTTCCGTTTCTTTTTACATCCCTGCCGGGAACGCTTTTTTTTGTCCCTTAAGCGAGGAGTTAGGATGCTTCAATGTTACTACTGTGGAGGATGGGGCCACGTCAGAGCGGACTGACCACTTCGAAGACAATGACCATGAGTCATACTGGCGTCCTTCTATGGTTCTATTTTCAGGCATTGGCGTCCAGAAACAGATAAGCAGTCCGTGCCGCTGACCATTAAAATACTGTATTGCAGGTGACATATCCTTTACAGTTGTTTGTTTTTCTATTTGCCTGTGGGTGTAAGAGTGGTTAGGGGATAAATATTTTATTTACGCTTGAGAGTGGCGAATTAGGAAATAATCAGTATTAAACAACACTTGTAGCCAAATGCCAACAATTCTTAACTTTTCTGATAAGTCCATTCGACCAAGACTAGAACAAAAGCAGTTGGTGGTTAAACAACACATGCTTTGGATAGACAAGCTAATGATAAACTGGGTAATTTTATTTAAAAATTTATTTTTACATAGTGCAGATTCGGCATTTAGTAGCAATGTTTAAACAATCAAACTAAACTAAATTAAATGGTACTCGTATTAAATTAAATTAAAAAGTACTGTATTTACAAATAGTAGACAATAAATGTTTGTTACTTTTTTAATTCCTTAAACCTAAATGTCACGTTAGAAGGTATGATATGTAACATTGCTGCATCCATTTGTATTTGATATTTATAGGATGTTAAAAAGAGGAACCTTGAAAAGTTTTAAAATTCCCTCTAAGCAGTTTAAGCCTTTTATTTATAGAGCGTGATGTAGATTTATTTAGTCAGCATGATACCAAACTTGGGCGGGCTAAAATGAAGAACGGAGGACAGTTCTGAATTTACTAAAGTTTAATCAAGTAATTTGAAGTCAAATTCAAGTAGAGATAGAAATAAAATGGTAAAAGGTAATTCACAACTAATCTGATAATCCGAGTCTCTCAAAGCTAATCTATTTCTATAATGAAACATGTACATAAAGTCATCATAAATTAGCAGTTAATTAGAAGCTTTATCAGTGTGTGTGTCTTTTTTTTTCATTGTTACACCTTTCTGTTTTCGATTTTAAAATGTACAAAATAGATTGATCTATTAAAATAATTTCTTGCCATAATTTCAGGGTGAGTTCTAAGTCGGATAGAAGTCTTTTTAGACATTTCTCGAAACAATACAAGCCTATGCTCACGTCGGCCTTCTGTTGTCTCTAAATTGACTCTATCCTATACATCTAGTTTTATGTATCCAATGAAATAACTTTTTTTACTAGAAATAAGAGTACAATCTAACGCACAGATCTATTGTAACTGACACAGACGTCAAGAACTTTAAATATGACTTTCATTGAAAACGAAAGAAAACATAAATAAAAATTATAAAAAAAATGGCGTTGTACGAACGCTAATTAGCCCGATTATTGGGAACAACAGGTTTGATACCAAATTTACAACAAACGCGTCATCCATTACAAATGACGTCAAATTTACAACAGATAGCGAGAAATCCAGCAAGCGGTTGGATGAATCCAACTTTTTTATCTTTAACCTTTTCACTATAATATTTTTTTTTCTTATTTTTTAGAGGTAATGACGAATAAACAGCATTTTGCAATTGTGATAATCCGAATGCTAGGAAAAAAAAGTTAAGAATCGGTACAAATCGTGTTAGAGGAAAGATGTAACTTTTTATTACGCCTAGTGGAAACAAGTAACATAATTGATTTTATTACGACTAACTAAGCGGGTTTAAGCAGTTCTAAAATGTGCACATATTCAAGTGACTAAGCCTTCGGTATAGAGGTGTCTTTTTAAGCACACTTTTTAATGTAAGTATCCATGTCGTCGGAGTAGGCCATGTCGTCTGCTGATACGTCAATTGGGGTCACATTCATCAGTTGACATTTGTTAGCCAGATCTTTTTTTCCGAACTCGAAGCCTCTGCACGTGTCATCATTGTTGCAATACCTTTCACATGCGGAGACCGTGGTTTCGTAGTAAAAATCAGTGTTGTGTCCCCATATACTCGTATCAGGGTAGTGTTGATAAGTGTCACCATATGTTAGGCAGACTGAAATACAATGGAAAAGTCCTATTAAAAAATAGGTCATAGGTTGTCTTTATCAAGGTAATCGATCCATAATGCAATTATGACCATGGTCCATCAAGTGATCGTGGAAATTTTAAAGTCAGTAAATGCAAATACATACATACTTTAAGCAAAAAAGCATAGAAATCCAATCAATGCATGCATGCATCTGCACTGATTTTTTTTTAAGCATTTGAAGGTTCATGATAACAATTTAATGATGGATAAATTACCTTAAACGAGGTTTAGAAATGAAAAAGAATCATTATATCTGTTAAATGGTAAATAAATCAAAATCACTGCTCGCCGATATTGTGACGAATTCCGGCAGGGTCATTCGGATTGTTCAAATGTGGAGGCTTTACGGCTGACATGTGGTGGGTCGGTGGTTCGACCCAGGGGGACACAGTGCACTTTGGGTCGTAAACCGGATGTAGCTATATATCTGAAATACAATAAAATAAACTTTTATCAGATTCCACGAAATTTAATGTCTACAAAATTATTAAATGAAATACTGTCGCAATGACGGAAACCTCCAACACAATACAACAACAATCATTAAATACACATAAATCCCAAAGAAAACTCTTCATTTGACAGATTCTAATTTTCTAGAACATAAATCTACGAATATATGTTACAATGAAATAAACTTTATATCAGATTCCACGAAATTTAATGTCTCGAAAATTAATTATTAAATAATGAGAAAACAACTAAACAATAGAATGTATTCACATTTTGCATTTATGATTATGATATAAGAATATTTCATTTGTAATAATATAATTGTAATTACCAGGATATAGTACATAGTGTTGGAAATTCGGGTTATAAGTAACTCCAGTTGTCCTGCATCCAATGCATTCGTCAGGTCCATGACTGAAACATCGACATTCGTCGATTGCGCTACATTTTGCTGCACACGTAATAAGTGACTCACGTGGCGCAATAAACAAAACACTTGCGCAGGAATAATCTGCATACGAGTATTTTGCTACCTGATTCGAAGAAAGGCAGCTATGTTTGATCCAGTGATGACCGAGAAGAGAAATGTCGTGCAACAAAGCATTGACTGCATCTTAATGAAATTACTGTTGTGACAAAATGAAATGAAAATTAGTTTTACGTTTTCTCTTCAGGTTCTTCCTACAAAATATTCCTGATGCACAAATATAGATAAAGTTTGAATTTTAATCTAAGCAGAAACGATCCGATCTGCACGCAGATGTTCCAAAACCTACACTAACATAGTCACCGTACCCGGAAAAACTCGTATAATTGTATTTTACTTCATGCATTATTTACTGAGCTTTAAATGCTCCATTAGCGTTATCCGATATTGTACGGTAATGGTCTTTTAAAATTATTTTTTTGCAATATTTAAACATGGACAGAAAGCAACACATTATCAGTATTTTGTTTTATTTAGTATTTGTTTCACACATCGTTTATTCTGCATTATGAAACGAACAGAATCTAAGTATGTATTGGTATTCGATCTTTTTCATTAATACTAATTGCTTTTTGACGTTAATCGCTTAAATTGTTTATAAAAATAATATAATGGAAAAAGTTAAGGGTTGAAAAGTTCAGCAAAATCACGTAACATCAAGTTTTTAAGTGTGTGAGAGAGAAAACGTTTTTTCTTTTTTTATTTATGGCAGGAGCGCTTATCAGACATGCATCTGTACCTCATTTAAAGTATTCAACTTCAAACAAAATTAATAAAAAAACAGATTAATAATGTACTGTTATATGTTTGTAGATATTGCCGCCCTCGGGGACTTACACCTAAAAACTAATTTTTACACTCGATCTCGCCATTACTTTTTTTTTATTAAGAATCCCCTTGAACCTGAGTAGGTTATATGAGTTTGAGCTTGTGGTTAGTTTTTTGGAAACTAGTTATGCTGCTTTTTGAAATTTGATATAAGAATAAGCGTAGAAATGTTTTTAAGCTGAAATTTAAATCTCTCATTTTTTCACATGTTTTATTATTAAAATATTGGTTAAAATTTTAGACAAAATATCAGATACATTACTAACTATTTTATGCTTTTTTAATATCTTATTTTAAATGAATAAAACAAATAATTTTAAATTTAACCATGATATTTTTGTATATTTCGCTGATATATAGCGCATTCTAACCAGGATAGAGTGCCCAACTACACGCTTATCTTCTAAGTGGGTTTAGAGTGACAAACTGTCAAACTACACGCTTATGTTCTAAGTGGGTTAGAGTGCCCAACTACCGGCCTATCTTCTAAGTGGATTAGAGTGCACAACTACACGCTTATCTTCTAAGTGGGTTAGAGTGCCCAACTAGCGGCTTATCTTTTAAGTGGGTTAGAGTGCCCAACTACCGGCCTATCTTCTAAGTGGGTTAGCGTGCACAACTACACGCTAATCTTCTAAGTGGTTAGAGTGCCCAACTAAAGGCCTATCTTCTAAGTGTGTTAGAGTGCACAACTGCACGCTTATCTTTTAAGTGGGTTAGAGTGCACAACTGCACGCTTATCTTCTAAGTGGGTTAGAGTGCACAATTCCACGCTTATCTTTTAAGTGGGTTAGACTGCCCAACTACCGACCTATCTTCTAAGTGGGTTAGCTTGCACAACTACACGCTTATCTTCTAAGTAGGTTAGAGTGACCAACTAGCGGCTTATCTTTTAAATTGGTTAGAGTATACAATTATGAACAGCAAAATGGAAAACCTCATAAGCGTAACCTCATTAGCCATGCAGGACTATTTTCGGCGGCCATTTTTTTTAACGCAAGTGTGATGAGTGTAAAATCGGAATAGAAATATAAAATCAGATCAGTAAATGGATGATAAATAGTGTTACAATTTTATGTGAAATCAAATCAAACTTATACATAAGTGGCTAACACCTCATAGATACTATGTATTGTATAATTTGTAAAAGTGAGAGGTTTATGAATTGTATATGCATTTATATATTTGACTTATGACCTTTATTGTTCGAAATATTAAGATATTTGTATTTTTTTCTTTATATTGTATTGTAAGAATATATGCTGTGAGTAATTTACTCAGTAGTAAAATGATCATTATAGTTGTGCACATGAGTTGTTTGCAAATATAATATCATTTCATTATAGCATTTTCAAAAACTGTGAAACAATGTGATTGGAAATTTTTTTCATGACCTGAAAGTGGTTTCCATACTGGCTGCTTTTTGAGCCGATCTTGTTAGCGTGTTAATACTAAAGTGGCGGTCAGAGATCCCCACTTTTATCCAGGCGTCTCATCGGTGTCCTCCGTATTGGCAGATAAGACCAGTGATTCGCCCGCTATCATCTGAATACAAAAATGAGAAATAAAGGTGTGAATATAACTGCTTACATAAAGAATTTGAAATTAAAAAATGAAAATTAAAAATAAAACCAGAGGGCCTAGATGGTCCTGAAGATGCTCACCTGAGAAATATTGCCTATTTCCTGTACAAGGTACTGTACTATAGCATTGTTGTACCAATACATAATCCATGCAGAAATACAGATATTCCACAAACCAAACAGTATATGTGGCCAAAATTTGAAGGCTGTAGCATAAAAAAAAATCATAAGTAAAATCAAAGGGGTTTTTAAATACTGGCCTGAAATTAGCCATAATTGAAATAAGCCGAGGGATTATGTCTATCAAATGAATACATTAAATTGTCACAAAATTTGATAGATGATTGCTTAACCCTTTCCCTCATATAGACTCATTTTGACGCACTCAATAGGTACCACACAAAGCCTGATCTGCAGAAAACCACAGCTAAACCTTACCAAATTTAATTACAAAATCCTCATTTCCAGACCACTGAGGAAACAGCGAACGCATAAAACCTGATCAGCCTGCGAGTTACTCGCAGGGTGATCTGGTTTTATGTTGTTCACATAGGTCTTTTCTGGTTTCCTCTATAAGGGGGAAAGGGTTTAAAAAATGAAGATGTTTAGAGTGATTTTGGGGCATTTTTAATTTTAAAAAGGGGCCATGACTCTTGACCTTATTAGGCGATTTTCGGACCGTCCCGGGGGCCCCGAGTGGTTAGAGCGTCTGCCTCGGGGGGCAGGGGGGCTTGGGTTCGTCCAGGGGCCGCGATATACCAAAGGCGTAAAAAATGGTATTTTTATAGCTCAGCCCCCTTGCTTGGCGCTCGCATTAAGGGTAGCTGCAGGATGGTTGGCCCGGTGTCAGAAAATTTTGGGACTTGGTGTGGTATCGTGCCCAAATCTACGGGGGGTGAAAATTTTCAGTTTTGGCAGCATATTTCTGCCCAAAAGTAGACATCGTCCCCAAATGACTAAAATTAATGTCGGTGGCCCCTTAAAACCCCAAAACAAAAAAAAAAACAATTTTGGGACGATATCACCCATAGCCCCAAATTGGCCGAGTTTTTTATGGCAAAAAAACATTGTCATGAAGTTTGAAGATTATTGTTTTAAAAAAATAATAAAAAGATGAAATTTAAACCATTCAGTAGTTGTATTTTTTGTTTTTTAAAAATAAATAAAATTGCACAATTTGCGAAAATTTAGGGGGAAAATCCATCGAAATTGGAATATCAAAAAAAAAGCAAAAATAGTAATATTTCTTGGGAACCCCTTTTGGGTTATTTGGGTTTTTCTTTATTGTTCGAAAAAAAAGTTATTCTTCTGGGGAAATCTCCCCCAGCATCGCAGCCCCCGTTTAAAAAAAGTGTTACAAAAAGCATGAACGGTTTTTTTATCCCTTTTTAAAACTTTTACGGGCCCAAAAAAATTTTTTTTTGGGGATTATCCGATTTTTTCTAACCTTTCGAATTTATGTTGTGTGGCTTTTATACGAAAAATCGATGGGGGGACGCTGTAGTTTGGCGTGCGTATAAACCATTTATGTTCACGCATTCATAAAGCAAAAGGTACACGTAAAAAAGCTGGTATATGGCCCTAGGCTAAGACAATTTCTTAGCTGGTGCAGTATTAAGTGGGGCTTTTGGCGTCATTCATACCCGTCTTTAATATTGCCACCCCAAATAACGGCAACGGATTTTACACCCCAAGTTTAACTTGTGCTTTTTTGCTAGCATTTTCCCCCCGGTTCCAAAAATATTTAAAAACGATCTCGGGCTAAAAATATGAATACCATACTCAAATCCCTTTTGGGGAAACAATGGGCATAGTTTTAGTATAGGTATAAAAATCATACAAAGGGACCGTCTTTATATTCGTAAAACACAGGACCATATTTTAAAGACTCAGTTTTTTGGGGATCTTTTTATCCCCTAAAAGGGGAAAACAGTTTGGCCATTTCCCTAAAACTTTTTTCCCGGGATTCGGGACTGTACTAAAATTTTTAGCACGCTTTCTCTGTATTTTAAGTCCACCCGGTGGAATACGAAGAACCATCAGAAAAAAAATTGTAACTTCAAGTCATTCAAGAGGGAAACCGTCCCCAAAACCCAAAAATGCATGGGGGCGAACCCAAACAACCCTCGGCTTCACAGCCAAGTGCCACCAACCCGGGTTTTTGATTTTGGTAAAACCCTTGTCCTTACCCTTTGTGGTTGGCCAGTGGAAAAAAAAATTTCCGGACGAATCCCAACATAAGGCCGGTTTCCTATTTCCCGTATTTTGCTTTATGTCCGTGAGAAAACCCTTTTCCCAAAAAGTCCGTTACAAGATCCGTGATAAGTTCCGTATATAAATGCGAAAATCAAAGTCTAGATGTATATTTCATTTTGAAAAGTAAAATAACGAAGACGTCGCTTTCCAAGGAGTGGAGATCAATCACTGACTCACGTACGGGTTAGAATTGATTGAACTTCAGCAAAGAAAAAAAAGAAAAAAAAAAAGAAAAGAAAAAAGGTTTCGACTAATATACAGGAGAAGACTTTTAAAACCCCCCCTTTTCTATATATAGTAACCAATGATATATATATATATTTTAAAATATATATATATATTTATTTTAATATATATATATGCTGGAAATAATGTCATCCCCATGTTAGTAAAAAACATGCGCCGATTTTAAAAATTTTTAGTGCATACATGTGGGAAAACACAAAGAATACGAAAACCCTTTCAATGCATGTTTTAGCAAACCTCAGTATAACCCTGCTTTCATCAGGGCGAGACCTAGGTTAAATTTTATATGAGAAATTTAAAAAATGCTTACAAGCGGAATTTGCGCAAAAGCTTGGTTCTATAATAAATTTTTTAAATTGGGGGATTACAGATCTTGGACTTCTTCTTAAAAAATTTTAAAAATTTTGACAAAGTTTCGATTCTTTTTGCTATTTTGTTTTTGAGTATAGTGTTTTTGTACTTATTCTAAGGGAAAAATTTTTCTTTTAAATCACAACCCAAAACATTCACATATATTTTTTAAAAAAGTCTATCATGCACTTAAATGCCCAAAAAAAGCTTGTTTTAAAAATGTGTACCAAAAATGGGCTACTCACAAAAAAACCCTTTTTTAAATACGTGTACCAAAAATGACCCACTACAATAAATTTTTTAAATACGGGGTTTCCAAAAAGACTACTCCCCAATCCTTTGTAAATACGTGTACCCAAAAATTTACTACTCACAATCAGCTTTGTTAAATACGTGTAAAAAAATACTATCACAATCAAACTTTTTTAAATCGTGTACCAAAAAAAAAATACTCACAATCAGCTTTTTTAAATACGTGTACCAAAAATGATACTCACAATCAGCTTTGTTAAATACGTGTACCAAAAATTTACTACTCACAATCGCTTTGCTAAAACTGTACCAAAAATTTACTAAATCACTTTAGCTTTTTTTAAATTCGTGTACCAAAAAAAACTAAAAACCCGCCCTCGGTGAATTTATGGAACGTCGGTTTTTTCATAAACTTAAAGCGACACTAATGCCTATTTCACATTAACCCCTATATTTTCTGAAAGAACATTTTTTTTTCCCGTTTCCAAAAATAGTTCTTCAAGAAAATCCATCCATTTAAAAAAAAAAGTACAGCGTTTTTTAAAAAACAACATCTCCCATCGGAATTCGCTCCGACAACGAAAAGATCGATGGGGAAACCCGTCCTTTTTCGGAAATTTCCGATCGAATTTCAAAAGTCCGACCGGAGAAAAACGATCGTTTTTTTTCGATGCCTTCTTTATTTTTCAGAAACATTGGGTGGTTGTTAATTGTATCACCTAACTTAGATTGCAAAATAATTATTGATTTTGGGTGACGATGATGACGTTATTTGCGTGAATTATTCGTGTGATTAATTATAGTGTAATCGGGGTAAAAACCAAAAAAAGAGGTAGAGCGTCTACCGATTCTGAAGTAACATAAATGTTTTTAACGGAAAAAACCCCAAACATTTTCTTATTTTTGACTTAAACGTAACCTATTTTTACTTTTTAATGTATGTCACTGCCTCTCCTCTTCTCTCCCCCCCACTTTCCTCTTTCTCTTTTTTGTTGCATATAAAATAATGATATATATAAAGTAGGAAAATCGATTGTTTTTTCCCCCCATCGCTTTCCTCCGACGAAAAAAACAATCGATTTTTTCTCAATAGACCTTTAACTGATGGGTTATTTTCTCTTCCTCTCATCATTTGAGATTATTTCCGGTATCTTCTAATGTATCTCTCTCTCTCTCTCTCTGTTTTGTTATGAAAATATTCGCACCTTTTTTCTTTCTTTCTATCTATCTCTTGAAATTCAGTCTTGTTCTCTTTCTCTCCCTCTCTCTATGCAAGAGCATTTGCGGAATTTATCCATAAATACATCAGTTATTTTTGTTAGATTCAAAACAGTAATGTTATTGTTTCTTTTGTAATTTAGTTTTCTAGATCTACAATTATGTATTTATCTTACTCTCCATTTTTTGGTCTACAAGTGTTACCAAATTCCCATTTAGATGACTCATGCTTTTGAGTCCATTTCTTCTATAGATTTTTTTGCTGATTGTTTCTAGAGCTTGTCAAGAAAGAAACCTACTTTTCACAGGTGAAAAAAGTGCAGCCTGGCTGAGACTCAAACACGGAGCCTACACTTACACGAGCACCAGTGGGGCA
>CM037783.1:42010086-42060086 GCA_021229015.1 Solen grandis | reverse complement strand
AAAAGTTATCCTCCTTAGTTTTCTGATGCCCTTGATAACACTTCTTAACTTTGTATTCAATTCTACAAGCAATTTCTGAGATATAAGCTGAATAGTAGCTTGAATGCAAAATTTAACCAAAATTTCTAAGTTTCTAAGTTTAACCAAAGTTAAAAGGGGGTCATAATTTGTAATATATTCCATCAAGACATAAACATGAAAGTACCTTTAACTAACTTTAACCAAAATTTCTAAGGTAAAAAAGGGACCATAACTTGTAATATATTTCATCAAAAGTTATTTACCTTGATAGTATGATACTCCTAAACATATTAAAGATGTTTCAAATCAAACGCATGCCTGGATACTGAAATATCATGAAAGTAACTTGCATGCAAAACTTTAACCAAAATTTCTAAGTTAAAAAGGGGCCATAATTTGTAACAATCTATCAAGAGTTTTCTACCATGAAAGTACGATACCCCTAAACATATAAAAGATGTTTCATATCAATCCCATCCCTGGATACTGAGATATTAGCATGAAAGTACCTTGCATGCAAAACTTTAACCAAAATTTCTAAGTTAAAAAGGGGCCATAATTTGTAACATAATCCATCAAGAGTTTTCTACCATGAAAGTACGATACCCCTAAACATATAAAAGATGTTTCATATCAATCCCATGCCTGGATACTGAGATATTAGCATGAAAGTACCTTGCATGCAAAACTTTAACCAAAATTTCTAAGTTAAAAAGGGGCCATAATTTGTAACATATTCCATCAAGAGTTATCTACCATGAAAGTATGATACCCCTAAACATATTAAAGATGTTTCAAATCAATTGCATGCCTGGATACTGAGATATATGCATAAGAGTAACTTGCATGCAAAACTTTAACCAAAATTTCTAAGTTGAAAAGGGGCCATAATTTGTAATATATTCCATCAAGAGTTATCTGCCTTGGTTGTCTGATGCCCCTAAATATATTCATAAACTTTCAAGTCAATACCATAAATGGTTATTGATATATAAGGTTGATAGCAACTTGCACGCAAAACATTAACCAAAAGCTGCAACGCCAACGCCGACGCCGACGCAAGGGCGACTAAAATAACTCCTATTCTTCGAATAGTCGAGCTAAAAATGCGAAAAAAAATGAATTTTTGATTGACTAAGATGATAATGGGTTCGAACCCCGTTGGGGTCAAAAAGGTTTCATGACCTTTTCAGGCGCAAAGTACTGGTCCTACACAGGAACCGTCGAGGAGGATTATTTTAATTTGTTAGAAACTTTTTCCACAACTGATGTTAAAGAATAAATTACTGTTTTTACGTCTACTGTATTTAAACTTATTTGCTATGCATATTGATGGGACTGAGAAAATAATGTGTGTCCTTATTAGGCATGTTGTTTCCAGTAGAAGGTCCATCTCAGTCACCCAATGCGTATCCAAAACAGCATTTACATAGTCTTCTATCGGGTCAGTAACGATGGCTTCCACTAAAGACAAAACACGGTGTATGTAAAAAAGCAAAACAAAAAGTTATTTTTTGTCTTAGGATTTAAATGATTATTTGAAAAGAATGGGTATATATTTTCTCTTTTCCTGTTTACATTTTTCGACATTTCTCAAAATGACTTGTGAAATGAGTAGGAGACGGGCTATTTCCTTCCCCGCAGATATTAATCTCATGTTGCCATATGGTGGGGACTTTGTTTTAAGTTTTTGATTATATTCAGAAAAAGATACATATGTCAAGCTTACGATGTGTTTCAGGAACTACAAAAACATTCCACCAGCCAAACACAGTAGACGTCTCCATGAATTTAAAATTATACCAGGATACCAAAAGACTTGAAATCATCAACTCCAAATCTACACAACAGTTCCGCCAAAATACCCTTACACACCTTGCAAACGAACAAAGGAGCAACCAATATATGTATAGCAAAATACATTCATGAAACTAAACACAACTGCGTCAATCGAATAAAATCCATACAACAACCGAAACACCACGATTTGAAATCCACCAATTACAATAAATGACAACCACAACCCAAATGGTACATAGAAGGCTTCACTTATTTAAAAAAATACATATTTTGATTTCATCTGACATCTGCTAGGAAAAAATAACTGAGCAGTAATCGAGCAAGCTGTTAAGTACATGTATAGTCTTCTGATAGGTCGGAATCTACTAAAGAAAATAGATGTGATAAAGTTTTGTCACAAAGTGTCTTAATAATGAAGGGCGCCGTGATCCAGTATTAGATCCGAAGGTAACGGGTTCGAAAACCATTAGGAGCAAGGATCTCCGACTTAAAATGCGAAACGTAGAAACGTACTGGTCCAACCCATGAATCGTCGAAAGTGATTAGGTATAAGATGTAGGAAATTGTTTTGCAATCGACTTAAAAAAAAATTATTATTTTGCATATCGATGGAACTGAGAAAAACATGTGGCCTTAAGCATGTGCGTCTAGTAGAAGGTCCGAGTTCATCTCAGTCGGCCACTGCGTATCCGGATCAACCTCAACAGTCTTCCGAAAGGTCGGTCACGGTGGCATCTACTATAAAAAAATGCATTTGCAAAATAGCGAATAAAAATGAATTTCTTGATTGACTAAGATGATTTATTGTGGGCTCGAACCCCGTTGGGGTCAAAGATGTTTCATGACCGTTTCAGGCGCAAAGTACTGGTCTAACACAAGAACTGTCGAGAGGGATTATTTTAATTTGTAAGAACCTTTTTCCACAATCGATATTAAAGAATAAGTTACTGTATTTAAGCTAATTTATTTGCTATGTAAATTGATGGGACTGACAGAATTACATGTGTCCTTATTAAGCACGTGTGTCCAGTAGAAGGTCCTTCTGTCCATCTCAGTCACACACTGCGTATCCAGGACAGTCCTTAACAGTCTTCCAACAGGTTGGTAACGATGGCCTTAACTAAAAAAGAAAATAGGTGTTTGTAAAAAGCGAATTGTAACACAAAATGCTTAATCATCGTGACATATGTCTAGGGCACAATTTTCCTCTTTGCATGCGCGATATAACATTAAAATTGATAATGATAAAATATTTACAGCAGACCCCCACTGATAAAGAATTATTTAGTTTATTTCGAACTGAAAGATGGTCCGGGTATACAGCATTGAGCAAAGACAACCGTCATGTTTAAAAGAAATAGGTTGCTTCTCCTTGTTCTAAATATTTTTTTTTTCAATGTCAATGTGTGTTTACCAGTTCTTACTTTTTTTTCTATGCACAGAAGTGAAACTGAGAGAATATAGCTTTTGCCTTTTTGTCCAGTAGAAAGTAGATGTGCCCTTTATCAGTCATCAACTGTGTAGCCAGGACAGCCTCTAAATACAGCCAGAGTCTAGCCTTAACCGTCCTTATCGTGTACCGATGACCTATTAGAAATAGAAAATCGATTAGAGACAAATTTAATGTTCCCATTTAATATAAGTTTAAAAGACAAATTTGTAATTATTTACCATTTTCTACATTTATATCTGTTAAGTGTACAGTAGTAGTGCAACAGAACAAATATTGCCACCGTGTTTTAATGAAATGTGTTTCAAGTCTAAATCAAATACATAGTCGAAAGAATTTCAAGCTGAAAGTGAAATCTTTGAATAACAACTACCACGTTTTTTTTTAATTATTAAAATCAATCTCTTTCTTGACTAAATGTGTATATAAAGTTTCCCTGTGATTGTCATAGGCACTGATTAGACAATTTTTGGAAGCCATCTTTAGGGTATAAGTTAATGCAGGTCAAAAATTGAGAATACTTGCTGTTTTTATTTTCCCGTCTATCTTTCTGACATTTATGTCCAATTGAACAGCAATAATCATTCTGAATAATGAAATTATAGGAAAATGAAGTAATGCCGCCAGGAGTAGGGAAATTCACTGATGTGGAAGCTATTTATATGCTAAGACAGTCAATGTGTGCGTTTTCTGTTGATAATGAAGGGCGACGTAGTCCAGTGGAAGCACACCCGTCCGACGGTTGTGCGTTTGAACCAAGAAATCGTCAAGAGGAATATATTACAGTATAAGTTGCAAGAACTTTTTTAAGTATGAGGTTAAGTAAATATTGCTGAAACAGAAAAATATATGTGGCCTTAATGATGTGTATCCTTAAAGAGTTCTATGTGACCATCTCAGTCACCCAATGCGTATCCAGGACAACCTCAACAGTCTTCCAACAGGTCGGTAACGATGGCCTCTACTATAAACAAAAATGAAAAAGCTAACAAAAAGTAAACATTGAATTTCTGGGTTGACAAACTGCTTTGATCATGGAAGGAAAAGTTTAGTTTTGTCTTATTTTTAACTTTACATTTGTCCAGAAATGGTAGTTTTTTGGTTTTTTTTCATTCTAAATAAAATTCAAATTGCAAATGTATATTTCCTGTTTATGAATTTTTTTGCTATGCATAATGATTTTAATTATAAAGGATAAAGCTTCAAGTATGGCTCTATGTCCAGTAGTAGGGCGATGTAAACTGCTCATCAAGACAACATTCACATGAGTGTTCTTACGTGACATGGTCTAACTGAAGCCGTCCTTATGTAAGAAGTGCTCTGCTAGAAATAGAACATATAGGCTTCCTACAAGTTGGGAGTAGCCGAGACCTTTATTGTCGGTAAATAAATAGCCTACTAGCATTAAAAATGGGTATTTAAAAGCTGGGGGGATGAAATGAATTCCAGGTTTAATTGGAATAAATCTATATTCATAAAAAGCTGAATGTCACTTTTTTCTATACATGTATACAATTTCATTGTTGATATTATTAATTTTCTGACCCTTAATGCAAATGCGTTACAACAGACGATATGTGGATATGTTAATAATGAAGGTCGCCGTCGTCTACGTGACTTCGGATCTGAAGGTTGTGGGTTCGAATACCGTTAAAGACATCAGGTGAAAAGTACAAGTAAGAATCGATGTTAAAAATAAGTTTTAACTAAAAATAAACTAATTTATTTACTATGCATATTAATGAAATGAGAAAAGTGTATGTGACCTTAAGAACGCGTGTCCAGAAAAAGGTCCACGTGCCCATCAAGTTACCCACTTCGTATCCTGGACAATGGATGAGTATATAATTTGCAAAATTCGACGATAAATAATTAACTGAACTTTAACGGATTATTTTGCTATGAAAAAAATATACTAGTATGGCCTTAAGCATGTGTGCCCAGAAAAGGGTCCACGTGCCCGTCTCTATCATCCACTGCGTATCCAGGACAACCTCCAGTCACGTTGGCCTCTACTAACAAAAAAAACTGGCTATATGAAAACACGGAACAATACAAATATTGAATTTCTGGGTTAAAACAATGATTTATCATTTCATTTCTTTAAAAGTGTTGATGTTACATAATCTGGTCTAGAGATGGCAGTCCTCATTCTAAATAGATTTTTAAAGTTGTAAATGTAAATTTTCTTGTTATTATTATGCCCAGTAGTAGCTCCTTGTGCACTTATCAATCATCCACTATTTATCAGGGCATAATTTACATAAGTATTGTTTACACGACAGAGTCTAACTGAAGCTATCATATAAAGGTATACTCCACACGAAAATGACAATCGATGTTAAAATCGTGGAAAAAGTTAAGTTCAATGTATTTCTTTATAAATTAAGATGAATATATAGGGAATTATTTAGTCTCTATTTCGAACTGAAAGATGGTATCGATAATTTCTATTGAAAATAGAAAAAATGGACGCTAAAAAATGGGGACAAAACCGAAGTTAAATTGAAATATAGGAAGGAAACATTACCACTGGGCTTTAATGAAATGTGCTAGTCCTTACTCTAAGAAGAATCACAAATTTAATTTAAACTACAAATTTGTCCAAAGGAAACAGATGCCCCCACCCGTCGCTTTTTCAAAAACAAAGGCCAACACCTAAGTGAGCAAGTCATGTCCTGACTAATATCTCCATGAAGTTAAAGTCTGTAGCACAAATATCTTCAGAGTCACCGGTGTCACAGTTTTTGGATGGACGGACGGACAAAGGCAAATCTGGTGTGTGTGTGGGGGGGGGGGTGTTAAAATGCACTGGCAAATGAAGAGGAGAGCACAACAATAAAAACTGGCAAATTAAAATGCCCAGATGAACAAGTGTATGCCCTGAATAATATCCATGAAGCTTTACGTTTGTAATATAAATACTTTTGGAGTTGTGGGCTCCATTAAATTAAAATTCCTTATTTTTCCTAAACTAAGGCCCATAGTTCTGTCAGTTGTCAACGGTGATCCGATACAAAATACCCAGGTGCACAAGTTCATGTCTTGAATAATATACAATGTATTCGTGAAGTTTAAAGTCTGTAGTATAAATACTTTCATAGTTTCGTGCGTCACAAACATAAAATTGCATATTTTTTCAAAAACAAAGGTCCATAACTATCAACTTCAACAAAAGTACGATAAAAAATACCCAGGTGTACAGGTTCATGTACTAAATAATATATCCATGACGTTTCAAATCTGTAGTACAAATACTTTCAGAGCTATGCGTGTCACAACGTTTCGGGACGGTCGGACAAAGGCAAATCTATATCCCCCCATTTTTTTGGTGGGGCATGAAAAGTCAATACATATTTAAATGAAATTAATTTCAAACTGAAAGATGATTCAAATGATTTCAAAACACGCATAAATATTATTTTCTTATTGTTTCGATTTTACATTATTAGATACGTCTAGAAATAGCAGTCCCATTCACTCTAAATGATATTTCTTAGGTCATTAATGTGGGTTTCCTGTTGATATTTTTCTTTTTGCAATGCATAATGATGAAAATTAGAGCAATATGTTTAGCCTTGACCTTTACCTTTATGTGTCCAGTAATCGATCCATGTGCCCTCATCACTCATTCACTGCCAATCTGGATAAATTTTACATAAGTTTTTTTACATGAAACCCCGTCTCCATCATGTAACGATAACCTCTACAAGAAATTGAAAATACCGAAAAATGAAGCTTAAGGTAAATATTTATAAATATAAAGTATTATAAAGAATAATAGTTTTTCTTGATTTCGAGCTGAAAAATAGCTTGGGTATACAACGGAAAAAAAGACTACCACCGGCGTTTGAGGAAATGTGTGGCTACTCCTTACTCTTAATATTTACACTGTTTACAAAAGAAAATTTGACATAACCTGTAAAGTGGTGGAAACGAGAAAAGTATTACCTTTGCCTTCTATTGTCCTTGCGTACCAAGTTTACGTCAGGGTTATAGTCTAGCTGAAGTCGTCTTCATGTTAGATGCCCTCTACTAGAAATAGAAAATGAATCCTGACGCAAGTATGAAATCAGCAGCTTTCAGGGTGATATATGTGCCATTCTCACTTAATTCATCCAATTAAGGTCGTCTTTTTGGGTATTGATGACTTCTAGAAATAGAAAATTAACTTTTAAAAAAGGGGGACAAAATCGAAATGTTAAGTTAATCTAAATGATTTCTAATGACTATGTAAAAAGATAAAATAAAACACACACACACACAAATTCTTTTAAATACCCAACTCAAAAGTTAAATTGAGGTATGGGTATACAACAAAAGGGAGACATTATCACCGGGTTTTAATGAAGTGTGCCGCTAGCCCTTACACTTAAATGGGGTTTGTGTTAATACTATGCATAATGATTAAAATAGCTTTCACGATGATATGTACTGTTTACCCGAAGTGCGTCAAGTAGATGGTTCATCGCTCTAAGTCATTCACTGCTTATCCAGGACAACCTTCATATATAGCTTTCCTACAAATCGGAGTAGCTGACATCGTTTTGTCGTTTAATGAATTTTCTACAAGTAACAGAAAACTAGTAAATACTAGATTAAATCTAGATAAATCAACAGCATATTTAAAAGAAATCGATGTCAAGCTGAAGGCCAAGTCGTTGTTTATACATAAACTTTCTACCACAGTTTTTAATGTAATCATTGACTAGTCTTTTTGACCCTAAATGTACGCACAAACACACTCAGTATATATTTTTTCTGTTTACAATGAAGGACGCCACGGTCTAGTAGTAACATACCCCACCGCGGATCCGAACTTTAAGGGTTCGAACCCCGTTGGACGCAAAAATTGTTTACGATCTTCCTAGGTGCAAAGTACTGGCCCAACGCAGGATTCATCGATGAAGATCTTATTTACCAGTCGTCGTTAAAATAAGTTTAACCAAAACTTTAAACAAAAATTATTTTGCTACGTATATTGGTTGAACTAAGAGAAATATGTGTAGCCCTAAGCACGTATGACCAGTAGAAATTCCATGTGCCCATCTCAGTCAGCCACTTCGTATGCTGAACAACATAGTCTTCCATGAGGTCGGTATCGATAACCTTTAACAGAACAAAATAGATGTATGGAAAAAAAAAAACGATTACAAACACGGACGACCGAAGTTATTGGTCGACTTAAATGAATCAAAGGAATTTAAAGAATCAAATTATCTAAAGAAACGCATATGTATTCTTTAGTTGTTTTTTTTTGTTTTTTTGTTGTTGTTTTTTTGGTTGTTTTTTGTTGTTGTTGTTTTTGACTTTACATTATTAGATTTGGTCTAGAAATGACTACTGCCGTGAAATGTGTTAAAAACGGGCTATTTTCTTCGCAGCAGATACTAAATATCATATTGCCATATAATCGGGAATTTTTATTGACTTGTTCTTACTAAGAAAAATATACAAATGTAAAGCTTACAATGTACTATAGAAACAAATCTGCATCATTCCACCAGTCAAACACAGGAGACGTCTCCACGAATCTTAGACTACACTAGGATACCACATGACAACCTCAAAACATCTCAGACCTAAATCTGCAAAACACTACCTGTAATAAAGAAGCAACAAATCCTACACACCTTGCTAAAATAGCAAAAATCACGCAAGAAAAATCAAAGACGAACTAATAAAAACAATTGCGTCGACCAAATATAAACTACAAAACCCAAATGCAACAAAACAACTATAAACCACCAAATTGCAAAAAAGCAACTTCAACACAGAGAGTACACCTAAGGCTTTACATTTAAAAAAACAAAACAAAACAAAAAACAAACACTGATAATATCATTTGGCCTCAGCTGGGAAAAAATAACACACTGATTGAACAAGCTGTCAATTAAGTACAATTTAGCTCCACACTAAAAAAGAAATGTTTTACCCATATGTAGTCAGCATCAGCATGCATGCACGTAATTTGTGAATGCAGCTTCTATTCATACTCACAGCTCCTGATCAAACGTGCGTCCCCTTCAAACACATACTTTTGTTCAACTCTCTAAAAGACATTGCCGGATATAAAGAACATACAAAAATGAAATGCACAAAATTATAATGTCAACAATGTCACATAAGCGTAATAAAAAAGTTATTGTTTCTACTAACCCGACCTTATTTTTGTACCGATCCTAAACTCGTTTCGTAGAATTCGGGCTAATACGGTTTTAAAACACTTTTTTCGTCACTTCCTCTAAAAACTTAGTCAAAAAGGGAAAAAAATTCAGCCGACCTACCGGCCCTATTCCTCTCGGAGATATTAGTGGAAACAAACTTTTTTTTCGCCTTAGACATAGCTTAGTTTGTATTGTATATAATGTATTCCATATAATGACACGCATTTAATATGAAATGCGGAAAAATACAGTCTTAAAGTGTTATTGTGTAAGGAGTTTACCGTCGATGAGACGGTGTTTCAGTCATACAGCTAATTACATATTATATGTTGAAGTACTGAAGTTGGTTCATTTCTTTGCTATCATTATACCTTTATTATTATCCCTTTTATTCTTACCCTGAAAAACTGCCCACATCGGTACCTGGTACATTTAGCGGGCCTTCCTAGTATTGTTTGGAAAACACCACAGCTTGACGTTCACGGCACAGGGTTGGTTAATGATCAGGCACTGCTGAAAATCAGATTTACTCCCGCTAAGAAAATCAACTATCAAGCAATATGCTTTTTTAGCTTAGTAGTTTAATGTTAGTGTTTATTATTTGTAGAGTTGTGACAATGTATTGAACATGAACATAAGTTTGAAATCGTTTGACCTCAACATAAAATTAAACCCAACACAAAATTTCTAAAACGAAAAAGGGGCATAACCATGAAAATTGAATTTT
Source organism: Solen grandis (assembly GCA_021229015.1). NCBI lineage: Eukaryota > Metazoa > Mollusca > Bivalvia > Adapedonta > Solenidae > Solen > Solen grandis. The sequence goes on along the minus strand of CM037783.1, from coordinate 42,049,921 downwards.
AGGGTTACTTCTATTGAAATGGGTTTCCTTTTTCATAATGAACATGTATTCAAAGCTATTAGTGAATATGCCTGACGGCTTTAAAGAAATGGGCCTGAACGCCGAGGGTCCATGATGTTAATTAAAAACATGAAATTGCAAGGTTCTGCATTCAGATATGGAACAGACTACTGAAACTATTTGTGAATAGGTTTTATCTTAAGAAACATTGCAAATGCACCAATTCTTAGCGTTTCAAAATTTGTAATCATTTCTAACAAAATTTGTTTCACCAAACCCTTTCATATAACACATACATTTGATGGTAGAGTCCTATAATTTAGTTTCATGCTGCAAAAAGGGTACCTTTTGTCTGATTTTTTCCCTTAATGTTTACATATAAAAGTTTCTAAAAGTTTCTGTATTGGATATTTTGATTCTTATTACTCACATTTAAATTTTATACTCTATATTCTCAGTCAGAGGTCTTGAGCGGAATCCCACAAGGTTTTGTTTTAAGGCCAGTACTATTCGTTTTATTAATTAACGACTTTTAAGTCGCTGTAGATTCTTTCAAATTATTTGCAGATGATACTAAACTGTACTCATCAGTCGTCAGTGAAGAAGACTTGTCTTAAACTTCAAAGAGATATAGAAAACCTATCAAACTGGTTTAACAAATGACTTCTTAAATTTTCATATTAGGTAATGTAAATCTAAGCATATAGGGCGACATAACACTAGACATGTATACCATATGAAGGTAGATGGATTGAAGGTTACTAATAGTATATTTCGGGTCACTGAAGACGATGACATTGCATTGGTCTATTTGATGAACGAATGGAATTTGTTATTCATGTGTCAGCAATTGTTAATAGAGCAAATCAAAGAGTTTGCTTAATAAGAAGCTTTGATTATTTAGATAAGTGTATGTTTTTGATTTTAGACAAAACACTGGTTAGTACGCTACTGTAATTTTGTCACCATGGTAGAAGATATAGTTTCCATAGAACAAGTACAGATAGTGCGCATGCGTCGTGCAACTAACAGCTGATTTTTTTCTCTCCCATTTCAGATCGCTAAAACAACTAAATTAAATTACTTTTTGCTTTCAGGGACAGTTCATACTGCTGAAGAAAGGGTTCTAAGTATATTTTGAAATTTGTTTCATTGATCTTTTTCGTATTTTTGCAGATTACAAAGAAATTGACAAATATTTTCTTGCATTTAGATCCCGACCTTGACCTTTGCTACCGAACGCGCCATATTTGTTTTGAAAAAGAAAATGATTACAGGTTTGTTATTTCCTCTCGTCATTACAGCTTTCTATCTTAGTTTTCAGACAGAGCAAGCTTCAACACCTGATTATCAACCCGTGGCATTTAAGACCCCAAATAATTTTAAACCTGACGGAACGTATGCCTGTGCATGTTTACTAAAATCTACCCGGTGGTCAATACCAAACATAAAATGTTCCAGAAATGCTTCTCTAACTTATCTGTGCTTTCTTCTACTGTCATTATCTTCAGATGTTGAAACAAATCCAGGACCTGATTTTCCCTGCGGTTCTTGTGGATATGAAGTGCTTGACGATGACAACGCCATTGAATGTGATGCTTGTTTGAAATGGTTCCACATAAAATGCCAGGACATTACTAATGAAACTTATTTTGATCTTGCAGCTCGTGATGTTTCATTCTCCTGGACCTGCACTATTTGTGATGCTCAAAATTTTTCAAAACATTCAAATCTGTCTCTTTCATCATTGTCATTGCAGAATAGCTACAGTTCACTGAGCGACCAGATTGACCAGACCTACACACAAACTTCAAGCTCCAGTTCAATAAGATCAACCAGAAGAAAAACTAGAAATACTAATGGTAAACTTTTTCCGTCACAGCTGAAAGTTATCTCTGTAAATTGTCAGTCCATCGTAAACAAAAAAGCAGAATTTATTGGCATGATTGATCACCACCAACCTGATATAATTGTAGGTACTGAATCTTGGTTAAATAATAATCATAAAGACTGTGAATTTTTTCCAAAATCTCTAGGTTACACACCATTTCGACAAGACAGATCAAGCAAGGGCGGAGGAGTGTTCATCCTGGTCAAAGATACTTTCCTTGCCACAGAACAGAAACAACTGAAGACAGACTGTGAAATCATCTGGATTAAGTTGCATATTAAATCCTGTAAACCTCTCTATATTGCAGCCTACTACAGACCAAAAGAATCAGACAGCTACAGCTTTAATGAACTCAAAAGATCTTTAGAACTGACCAAAAACCTTAAAGGAACATTCTGGATACTTGGTGACTTTAATTTCCCAAAACTCTCTTGGGGCAGTGATCATGTACCAGAAATAAAACCAGGTTGTAGCCTTACTAACTTATATGAAGATTTTGTTGATTTACTTTCAGATTTGAATCTTACCCAGATGGTCACTGAAAGCACCAGAGGAGAAAACACACTGGACCTTTTTCTAACCTCAAATTATACTTTAATTAAAAATGTAAAATGTCTCCCTGGTATTGCAGATCACAGTATTGTCTCTATTTTTGCAGATATAAAGCCGCAGGAGATAAAACAACCTCCCAGACATGTTCCCCTCTACAAGAAAGCAGACTGGGATAGTTTTAAAAATTACATGGACCTGGTAAAAAATGATATTTTGAAACACCATGTATCTAAATCAGTGGAAGAAATTTGGTTAGAATTTTCAAATGCTATTTCAACTGGTATAGAAAAATTTATTCCCATAAAAAGAATAGGCAACAAGAGGTCACTTCCATGGATCACCCAGTCTATAAAAAGGTTAATGAGAAAAAGAGATAAAATTTATTTCAGACTCAAGAAGGAAGGGAACAACAAGACGAGGGCGGCTTTTCTAAAAATGAAAAATCACATAAAAAAAACAAATTAAACTGTCTTATAATAAATACATTGAATATATTTTAGGCCTGGAAGACAACATAGACGACAAAGAAAAGAACAGCTTTAATTCAAAAAAACTTTTCAGCCTTATCAAAAACGCCAAGCAGGATGCAACAGGCATTCCCCCACTATTTGACAAAATTTCAGGTTCCATCAAATCAGACAACAGTGAAAAAGCAGATATTTTGAACAGACAGTTTCAGTCAGTATTCACTCAGATGACACCTATCTCACTTGCTCAATCTTGCTTCGCAGCTATTCGAAATATTAATACACAAGATTTTTTTTTTACAGGAAGTACCCAATCATGCCTGAAATTACCATAAACATCAGTGGAGTGGAAAAACTTATATCAAATTTAAGACCAGATAAAGCTGCTGGACCAGACAACATCAAACCATTAATTTTAAAAAATCTTTGTCAACAAATCTCACCAATCTTGCTAATACTATTCCAAAAGTCTCTTGATACAGGTACCCTCCCCAAGGTATGGACATCTGCAAACGTGACCCCTCTATTCAAGAAAGGAAACAAAGAAGATCCAGCAAATTATAGACCAATATCTTTAACATGTATTCTTTGTAAGGTGCTTGAACATATTGTAGCTTCAAATTTAACAAAGCACTTCAATAAGCATAATATACTTTATGACTTACAGCATGGTTTCAGAGAAAAACGTTCCTGTGAAACACAACTCCTGCAACTTACTGACCAACTAGCGAGAAATCTTGTTAATGGACAACAGACTGATTTAGTTCTTTTAGATTTTAGTAAAGCTTTTGACAAGGTCAGCCACTTAAAGTTATTGTACAAATTACAGGAACATGGAGTCAATAATTCAACCCTGTTGTGGATAAAATCTTTTCTCATAGGCAGAACACAAAAAGTCGTTTTGGATGGAGGATGCTCATCAGAAGTCCCAGTAACATCAGGAGTACCTCAGGGATCTGTACTTGGCCCACTTCTCTTTCTGTTATATATAAATGATCTTCCAGATACCATAACTTCTCAAGTTCGTTTATTTGCAGATGACACTGCCGTTTACCTAGCTATAAACAACAAGCAGGACTGTATTACACTTCAGAAAGACCTCGACAAGCTGGTGCAGTGGGAAAAGAAATGGGAAATGGAATTTAATCCCAGTAAATGCATTGTTTTAAATATTACTAAAAAGAAGAAAGCACTTTCCTTTGATTACAGATTACATGGACAAGCTTTAGAAACAGTGGATAATGCCAAATACTTAGGAGTTACAATATCAAAAGATCTCTCTTGGAATAAACATATTGACAACATTACTTCTTCTGCTAATAAAACTCTTGGTTTCCTCCACAGAAACATCCAGACAAAGAATAAGGAAGTTAGAGAAGCAGCTTACAAAGCATTGGTTAGACCTCAAGTAGAATATGCCTCTACAGTCTGGAGTCCTCATACACAGACATATATAGATAAAATAGAAAAAGTACAACGCAGAGCAGTCCGATGGGTTAATAATAACTATTCTTATTACGACAGTGTCACCAGCATGCAGAAGGAACTTGACTGGCAAACCCTTCAGTACAGACGTGATGTCACCAGACTTCTTATGTTTTACAAAATAGTAAATAACCTTGTTGCTGTCCCATTACCTGCATATCTTGAAAGACCAGCGAGGATATCCCGCCACTTACACTCTTTATCTTACAGGCAAATTCATACTCCAGCTAGCTACTTTAAATATTCCTTTTTTCCTTATACAGTGATACTTTGGAACAGCTTACCAGAAAATATAGTCTCACAAAATGATCTTTTAGCATTTAAACAAAAGCTCCTCTCGTTTCAGATAGTAGACCGTCCCTGAATCAACAAAAAGATGTTTTTACCAGATCTTAAACCTAACATATTCACCTTTTTTTCAGAAAATTTTCTCACCCTAACAAAATTTTTATTTTAACAGTTTTATCCTTGCACAGACGCGCACCTGCCAGTAATACCCGAAAGGGGAGTTTGTGCAGTATATATAGATAGATAGTACAGCGCATAGCAACTAGACTGATTAGGAAGACTCGTCATTTATCATATGGAGGGAGACTTAGGGTGTTTGGACTTCCTACATTAATCTACCGAAGAGAGACCTGATACGATTCCATTGTTCAAAGCATTGTATGGCTTTGACGAAATACATATAAAAAAAAACAACTGAAAAGCAGCCACAAATAAATGATTAGAGGTCAAACAAGCGGATGGATATTTCCAACAAACTGGATCCAACAAGTTGTTTGATCAATACTTTTCAAACTAATAATCAAAATTTCCTAAAATTACTCAACTTACAATACTTTTTAGGCGGCCCACCTTCATCCTCACTGCTGAGTAAACCGAGTTGTTCGCTCTCAGGGTTTGAAGAGCTAGCCGAGCCTCAAATGACCTGAAAGTATACCCCTGCATGATTAGAATGCATTTAAAGTGACCAAATACAGTGTACAATCTGCCACTCTCTAAAACAGTTGAATGTGACCTTAGACTTGACTGAGAAATCTGATCAGGGTTTTATTTTGTTGCAAATATAATAAGTTATTTTGGGCATAATTTTCATGTATATTTCAAATTTGGGTTTTATATAGGTGTCACGCCACTATCAAAGTACTTCCGGGTCGTAGGGTGCTGAAGTAGTACCTAATGAAAAATGAAAGGGTGGACATCAAAGTCATATTTTCCCCAGAAAACACTGAATAACTGCAACACATTTAGCCTGTGTGGTGAGATACATGTATTTTTGACCAACAACTTGCATTTAATAGTTGCATTAAGGGATTACTTTCCTACAGGATGTTGGGAGAGCTGCAGAGGTAATGCTACGGAAGCCTATTAGGGCCATTATCTTAGGCGTTTTGTGTTCTGAGTCAGGTATTATACGTTATGGGCTAGATCTTATGACTTTGTCCTTAGGTCTTAGGCCTTACGCGATAAAAAGGCAAAACACTTGCAACATGACAAAACGATGGCGGACGGGTCCTCAATTTCAAAGGGAATGAACAGAACAGAATAGAACATATCTTTTATTTGCAGATGTAACAACATGTGGGTTGAACATAAAATAATAAATACGGTACAATTATCAACGGTGAGTGATGATCAGTGGGGACAGTGGGTTAAAGGTTAAATTAATAGTATTTACAAGAGAATAAAAAAAGTCCTAAAAGATATCATATTTACGCGATTTATCGATTGCTTATGTCAGTTTTCGAATCTCTCTCTCTCTCTCTCTCTCTCTCTCTCTCTCTCATCCCCTCTCTAAACACAATCAACAACAATGACATGATTCAATTAGTACATGTGTTCTGTACATTTCAAAATAATACGATTGTTAACATTTCCATCATAAGCAATTTAAAAGTTTGAGAAAGAAAAAAAATAAAATAAAATGAAGATCTACATAGATAAATGAATGGAAAAAAAAAATTACATTCACAAAAGACAGAGAAAGAAAAATGTACATAATTTCGTCATCTATTTTTAGTTCAGTTAAAAATAGCCACCAGACAACCAGACACTACATTCCGTCCACGTGCTCCTGGAAAAATTTGCGGCACAGGACAAACTTGATAGTTCACGTGCAAAACGAGTCGAGATAGTTTACAATGTAGACGTAGTAAGGAATAAGGTTTAAAAGTCACTATGATATGTTTACTAATTCTCTCTCTCTCTCTCTCTCTCTCTCTGCATGCTTGTGCCTCCATGTTTCTGTTCTTCGCTTATTTAAGGTACAGTACTTCATTAAATGCTTAACAAATAAACTTACATTTGGTAAAATTTGTTTTTGATCAGTAGATAGTAGTTCTTTAAATTTATGAATATCTGGTCTTATTAGATATTTTGCTGGTATAAGTTGTTGTCGTTTATAACTGAAATATTGGCATGACAGCAAATAGTGTAGTTCGTCCCCTAGTTCTTTCGAACTACATAGTATGCATTTTTCGGTTTGAGTGTGATCTGAATTGTTTCCAGCGTCCAACTTCGATAGGAAACCTATGATTACAAGTTCTGAAATGGAGTAAAGGGGTTCTTAAAGCTGTCGGTAAGATGTTTAATTAAAGTTCAAAAAATTTTAGTGAGCTTTATTAATTTATGCAGGTTAGCAGGTTTTGATCCAGATTGTTTAAGCCAGTAAATAGAGCTTTATGTCCTACTTATCCAGTAACATCTATGAATTTCCCGTGAAAAAAATCCCAAAAATAACAGGATATATCGAAGTTTCATAAATGATGCGTTTTAGAGTTCTCGAGTACATTCTTAGCTCCCTTTTTTTAATTTCCTTTTATTCCTGTATATTATATGAACTATTTGTCCGATTTCAGAAACACCTTAAGACTTTCCTATGTTCATTATGTTTTATAGGTCATTGCATCATTATCTGAAGTGCAATCAGCGAAAAGTAGGAGTTGTATGTTTTACAAACACTAGAAACAATTATTTTTCTTTGACCATAATGTACTCCGACCTTCTATAAGTAAAGAATTTCAGGTGTCAGTCTGAAAACTCGATCATTACGATTATTTAAAAATAAATGCAAGTTTCTGTAATAAACAGATATAAATCTGGCATAAGTGTTTGATATGTTATGGATTTGTGAAATATGACTTCTGAAGGAAATGGTGGTTTCCTTACTATATTCTTGAATCATTTATAAATAGATCATTTCCACGAATGAGCCATGTCTTTGCAAGACCGCTAATAAAGAAAAAAATGTGGTCGGGGAGTGATAGGTTGATTGGCTATCTCCTTGATTCTAATAATGTCCGTGTAATTAAAATGTTTTCTAATACCTAGTAAAGATTTCACTTACCTTTTAACCCGCGTCGGTGAATTTATGGAACGTCGGTTTTTTCCATAAACTTTAAGCGACACTAATGCCTATACACTATTAACCCATATATATTCTGAAAGAACATAGTTTCCAGTTTCCAAAAATAGTATCTTCAAGAAAATCCATCCATAAATAAAAAAGATACAGCGATTTAAAAATCAGCATCTCCGATCGGAATTCGCTCCGACAACGAAAAGATCGATCGGTACCTGTCCGTTGTCGGAAATTTCCGATCGAATTTCAACAGTCCGACCGGAGAAAAACGATCGTTTTTTCTCGATACCTTCTAACATTGGGTGGTTGTTTATTGTTATCTCCTGAACTTAGAATGCAAAATAATTATTGATTTTGATGACGATGATGACGTTATTTGCGTGAATTTATTCGTGTGATTAATTATAGTGTAATCGGGGTAAAACAAAGACAGATATTTAAAGCGTCTACCGATACTGAAGTAACATACGGTTTTAAACGGAAAATATCTAAACATTTTCTCATTTTTGACTTAAACAGTAACCTATTTTTACTTTTTAATGTATCTCACTGTCTCTCCTCTTCTCTCTCCTCACTTTATCTCTTTCTCTGTTTTGTTGCATATAAAATAATGTATCTATAAAGTTGGAAAATCGATTGTTTTTCCCCGATCGCTTTTCTCCGATCGGAAAAAAACAATCGATTTTTTTTTCTCAATAGACCTTTAACTGATGTTATTTTTCATACGCAAGACGTTACTTAATGCATCTCGCCCTCTCTCTCTCTGTTTTGTTATGAAAATATTCGCACCTTTTTTTTTTCTTTCTATATATCTCTTGAAATTCAGTCTTGTTTCTCTCTTTCTCTCCCTCTCTCTCTGCAAGAGCATTTGCGGAATTCATCCATAATACATCAGTTATTGTTTTTTTAGATTCAAAACAGTAATGTTATTGTTTCTTTTGTAATTTAGTTGTTTAGATCTACATCTACTTATTTATTTATCTTACTCTCCATATTTTAGTCTACAAGTGTTACCAAATTTCAATTTAGATGACTCTCATGCTTTTGAGTCCATTTCTTATCTGTAGATTTCTTTTGCTGATTGTTTACTAGAGCTTGCCAAGAATTAAACCTACTTGTCACAGGGTGAAAAATGTGCAGCCTGGCTGAGACTCAAACTTGGAGCCTTTACTTACCAACTGAGCTACCAGTGGTGGCAGCTTACACATGATTCTCATCTATTGTGAGTTATTGGTACCGTGACATACTTCCAAATGGATCCAGAGAACCTCACAGCACTTAAGCACGGACCTATATAGGTCTGTGACTTAAGCCATTGCTGAAATTGTGTTCCAAATGTCACAGGTTGAGAAAAATGTGCAGCCTGACTGAGATGCTTTACTGGGACCTTTCCCAGGCGACCCTATCAGATGAGCCTCCTGGCCTCATAGACATGATTCTCTTCTATTGTGAGTTATTGCTAATGATTCAAATGAGATGTAACAGACCACACCAGGATTTGAATCTGAGATCCTTGATCAAAGGGATGGGTAAGCTACAGGATCACATACAGAAATCTACCATAGATAAATGTTATGGTGAGAAAAATGTACCTCCTGCCTGGGAACTGAACACGGGGCCTTACCCTTAAAAGGTAATTACCTGTACTGACGGAACTACCTGATCGTTTACACACAGTGTAATGATTTCTTCCCTGTTGTGAGTTATTGGGTACCATGTCATACTCCCTGCCAAACTGAACAAGATGAATATGATCTCTGATCACATGCAGCCCGGTGATGTTGGGCTTCATATGTCACAAGTTAAGAAAAATGTGCAGTCTGACCAAGACATGAACCCAGGACCTTTGGATATCAGGAATGCTTTACCAACAGAGCTATCCAGTCACTTATGCATAGTTTTCTCCTGTTATGAGTTATTTGTACCATGACAAAGAGTTACTAGTACCAATCTCAGATCGACAGTATGTGCTATCACTCTCCTGGGATATGATATTTATATAGTGTACCAGAGCAGGATTTGAACCCAAGATCCCTGGCTTATAAGGGGTTGGGCTAACAGACTGTTCACACAAATCTCTTTCTAATAATGGTTACCAGTTCTTAAATATTTAGGCCTTTATATATGCCTTTGCATATTTTGATTTTCCTCAGGCCAGAATTCATAGAACAGCACAAATTACTATGTTCTTGACAAACCCAAGGGTGATTTATTTGAGAGAAATACTCTAACCACTTGGCCACTGCAGCCGGTTTCTCTTCTTTATTGCTCTGTATATATAAGACAGTTCACCAATATCATGCCACTTATCTAATGGCATGACATCACAGACATGTTTGTATCATGAGATGTTGACAATGTGAATTTCAGACATGATGAAATTTCCCTGATTGAGATTACTTTAATGACATATTAACTTTTGGCTTCACATACACTGTATTTGTTAAAAAGAACTTTTATAGACTGATTGATGGATTTGTAAATTCAGAGAGTACTGTGCATGTGCACCCCAAGCACTCTAAGGGGAAAGCTAAATGTTTTGTGCCCATAAAGACCTTGTGCACTAGAAAAAGTTCCAACAGACAGCAGATCTTTGAAAAAAAAATGTTTAAAAAGTAATTTTGCAAGTTATATGGAATGATATAATACTGTTAATTAATACCTGTCCAGACTGCTTGCAAATGTTTAATATTTTTAAGGTCTGTCTTAGTGTTCCTATCAATATTTTGCCCCAGGAGGGGTAAAGGCTAACCTGACAGGGGAACTTGACTTTTTTTTCTTTCATCACCAAAGAGCAATAGAAATTTGTCAAATGGATATGCTTTGCAGTTTGCACAGGATTCTGGCCTGTTGAGAACATTCTTCTGTCAAAAGTCCCATGTATGTCCCCTCCCCACAAACCCTGGGGCAAAATATTGATAGGTGCATTGGAAACTCTGAATTCAAAGAGTTACATAATTACTTTAAAGCAGCATAACACCGGCCTATGTCATAATCCAATAGCAATTTGTTTGATGCTAAATGTTTTTTGGGAAAAAATGTTCAGTAGCCATGGGAGTCAAACACAAGACCCCTGGTATACTCTAGGAATGTGAAGTGAATTGTACTGTGACACTATATTCATATTATAAATCCTCCTTGAGCAACAGATTCAAAGAGATTGCAACATGAATTCTTTCACCTGTTTTTCTGGTGTAAGTTGATAGTTTATATATGGCAAAGTAATGGAATGAAAGATGAATTTGCTGAAAATTTTATTGTTCTCCTTTTGTAACCTGACTGAAAAGTGAATCTTTTAGAATTGTGCATACTTATATACTGTAGTTTATAGTTTTATGCAACTTGGTTCTCATTTTTGTCAGGCACTTCTGTAGAATATTCATTGAGTTTGTGCTATGGCTATTCCATTTAGAAATGTTTTGGTTCCTGCAGTTTCAGATGTAAAGTGAAGCAAACTGTGCTGGACAAATTGGTGAATTTGCTTTGTTTTATGAAATGATTTCTTGTTGTATGTTGTGGTATGTATTCATGATCAAAGACTGGTTACTGTCAAGGCATTGTTTACATACCATTTTTACTATTGTGATGCAGCATCTTTATTTTTTGCCTCAGATGCATAGGTAAACAGAGCAGGTATCTTCTGTTTGTTCATGTGCATAAAACAATGTAAATCATATTCTAAAAAATATGTTTTCATAGACCATTTTAAGTTGGATAAATGAATACTCAACAAGTCAAAAAAAAATGTAAATGAATATCTATGAGGTTCATACATGTACAGCTTTAATGGAGGAGTTCCTATGACACATTTGTTACATGTACTTATAAACATATTTTGATGATCTATCTCCCTCTCTATCAGGCATGCAACAAAACATATGCGCATGTTTTACTTTCTCGGTTTATTGACAACTTTTCATTTTAATGACATAAGAAAATTGAAATTATAATTTTATGACAGCTTTTGTATTATATAGGTTTCTCTCTGACTTGGAACCTTACCAAGGTCCCTATTACAGATATAAATTCCCTTTTTCCTCACCTTGGAAATCATTTGAAAGGGAAAAACTTTATGTTCATGTAATGTGCAGCTCCCAAAGTTGTTACATTGAAGTGTACCATTATGATTTTTGTAATGCATCGAAAGAGGATCAGTGATAGACTTTCACCTTGTAGGACAGCCCTCTTTATGGGGAATGAGGTTCATTTTAAAATAGTTATTTGAAGAGCCAGCAACATAAAATTTTAACAATAAGCAAAGCTAACCCCCCCCCCCCCCCCCCCCCCCCCTCCTCCCCTCGAGAAAAAAAGTTGAGGTCATCAATCTGATTTCGGTGTCATTGGCGTTGTCGTCGGAAAACCTTGGCCATAACTTCTAAACTATTAAAGCTTCTGTCATCGAACTTCACATATACTTGTTCACTAAAACAAGGGGTATATTTCTGTAAAGGGTCATAACTCTTAAGTCCATTTTGACCAATTAATCTCCTTTTTTTTTTTTTTTTTTTTTAAATGTATACAGTGAAAAACTTTAACCCTGACCATAACTTCTAAACAAATAAATCATCTTCTCACATAATTGTTGTCGAGCCCGCTTGGGGAGCTTGACATAGTCATCACAATGTCCTCACGGTGTATGTGCATTATAGTTCATCAAGTCATCCAGATTTCATTGTCGGGGCTGTAACTTAGACATGGTTAGCAGGATTTCCTAATAACTTGGCAGTAATATGTATCTCAATGAGCTGAAGTGTCATGCACAAGAATTAGGTTCCAAGCTCAGATGTCAAGGTCAAAGGTGGACAGAGCTGAATTTGATTGTTCAGACATGGAACATTGGATGTTCAAATAATTTGACAGTTATGTTAACGTCAATGTGGCAGAGTGCTGCATGCAAGAGTTAGGTCAGCAGCTCTTAGGTCAAGGTCACACTTTAAGTCTTTGAGAGGTCAAAGGTCATTTGCTTGTCCGGACAAAATGCAGATAAATGTTTTGAACCAAGGTATTTTGAATCTTACAGGATCATGAAATCTTGACCACAAATACACACTGACTTTTATTTTATACATTATGATGGTTGTTGTAATGTGTGTCGTAATTTAATTGACAGCATGACATTAACTAAATTTTAGGCAAAATGAGACGGTTTTAAACTCTACAGGCCTTACTTTTTTTTTTGACAGATTTGCATAAAATTTACACTAAAGGCGCAGAATTTGTCCATCTGTACAATTGGCCCTTCTGGAGGACTGTCACTTCTTTTTCTGGAAAATCATAAATGTCATGGCCTTAGAGGCATACCTGCACAAAGCAGTGATTCATGCAAAGTTTTAGAAAATTCTCATGGATAGTTTTAATGTTCCTTCTTTGTCTATATAGAAAATAACTGCATTGTTCACGTTTGCCTTTAACTATCTCAAAAACAATGAATTTTCTATCAAAGTACTATGGGCATAATTTGTAGTCCTTTAAAGGATCTTTCAAATGACATTTAGATTTTGAAAATAAGGGTTAAATCAGTTGAGTTATGGCAGAAAAAAGGAAAATTATGTTACCCCAAGTAAATCTAGCTGCTTTAATCTCAAAATTGATTTTTGTAGATAAGAGTATGAACATAATTTGAAGAACTATTCCTTGTTTATTTTATTTGTATTTAAATTTTAACTTGATGTATTGCTTTTATAATGTTTTGTATGTTTAAATGATCAGGTTATTATTTCAAAGCTGTTGGTGGAGAAAAAGTATTTGACATAGGCATGTTTTTGCCGTTTTGCTTGGGTTTGACCATTCATTTTTCAAAATCCGTCAAAAGATAGGTCAAACATAAAGCCATCGAAATGTTGGGAATCTGAAGACCTTTCTAATGGTACCTAGGTTTTTTTTAAATAGGACCTAATATAAGCAAGTTACATGAAAAATAAGAATATCTGAATACTGGTTTTTCAAATGCCTCTGCATTTGGTCCCATGCTTTGTTCCAGCTTTTCTTCTATTACATTGTAGTTATAATGTGCTGTTGTGATTTGTCCAAATGCCATATGCTCACTTTAAAGTTCAGGAAAAAAATATATGTAAAAAAAACTGTTTGGTAGGAAAAGAACCTTTTTTTGCATGTAAAGAGGACTGGCGGTAGTTCACAGCCTTGTGGTACACCAATTTTGAGAATTATTGAGGTTCATTTTAAAGAGGGTTCCTTGAAGAGCCAGCATCATGAAATTGTAACAAGGGGCAAGCTCTTTAGTTTCCTTTGATTACATTGATTTCCATTTTTATATGACATCATTTGACGTCAAAATTTGCATCTGCTATCAAATTATTTTGTGCTCTACAGCTTTCAATTCTTGATGGATTTTGTTCAATTTTTACAGATAATGTATTGCAAGATGATTATGTAATGGTTTTTTAAGGTTTGCTATGGTTTGCAGAGCAGAAAGCCCTATCATTTGTTCAGACAAACAAAATTTAGTTACTGGTTTTCATTCTTCTTCATTTTGAGGTTCAAATTAAAACAGGTTTCCTATGAGCCAATATAATGAAATTTCAACAGCAATTAACGTGACTTTGTCCCTTTTGAATGCAGTAAATTGCGTTCTTATGTGACCCCATATGACATCAGGGTTAAAATTAGCTACCAAATATTGTTCGCATTCTACAGCCATCATTTCTTCTATGTAATTTTCACAGAATGTATTCAGTACATTGTAGATGTGCGCTTCCGTATACGTTTTTTCCAGACTTGGAAAGACCAGGTTCTATGGTTGATCCAAGTTTCGAACTTTGGATCTTAAAAAGGATTTAAATTATTACCAAGCTTTGGATCTGAAAAAGAATAAAATTGATGCGAAGCTTCCAGATAAGCTCATATTTTTACAGGATGTGTGCTTCAACATTTTCTATCGGTTTTGTAAAGATTGACAGCATTTGATATAGCGTGTTGGAAACTTTCAATGGAAAATATCTGTGTGTGTGTGTGTGTGTGTGTGCTACCACGAAGCTACATTCAGATGTCTGGTGCTGCATTCCTTAGTTTTTGACTGATTCACATGGAAATTTCACTGAATGTTCAGCATATTGTATATTGTCGCATTGTCTTAGCCAATTCTGTTTTCGGAAAATCGCATAGGTCAATGCTATATTTTTTCATGTCATTTATTTCTTCGGCCTTAAATATCTCAAAAACTATTTGATATGGTTACATAGCAGAATTCACTATCGTTTGTTCAGAACAAAGGAAAATCTTGTTTCTTATCGCATTCGTTACATGTATGTTGTAAATATTTTGTTGCCATGTTCAAAGTGTTACATTTGTGGAGGAAATAAAGGTATATTCATTGTATTCATTTGGGTCACAAAATATCCGTCGTCCATAATGCATTTGAAGACGCGGCCTGGAGACCGGGGTATTAAATTTGATCGAGATTTACCAAATTCATATATAAATTGGTATGATAATTTCATCATAAATGACACCCATTGTGGAAGTATATTTTCCGTGACCCGTGATTTATAGTGTACGGGAAGATCTGTCGCGGGTATTAGTTACGTACTGTTACGTAATATTGAAGTTTACATCACGAGCAAGCGTTTCATTGACCCGGGGTACGGACAAAAGCCCACTAGGACAAAAGCCCACTAGGACATAAGCCCATAGGACAAAAGCCCATAGGACAAAACCCCACACCTATTTTTGACAAGGGGGACAAAAGCCCACTTTTTTTTTTTTTTTGTAAACTTAATTATGGGAAGAAAAAAAGGGATATAAGAATATTAATATAAAGAACTTCTTAACACAATTAAATACAATTATTAAGGAGTTCACACCTAATCTCTTTAAAGTCTTCATATATCACACCTCTATTCTTTAATCTTGTTGTCTTTGCCTTGTTTGTTTTATTTTGTTGTGCAATTTCGATAATGATGTAGTAATTATTTGTAATTATTGCATATTTGTTTTACAATTGATCATTTAAGAAGGTTGCAGCATCAAAGTATGTATGCAGCCAAACTGAGGCAAACTTTGTTCAGTTTGTATTACTCATGTATCAAGTGTTTTATATATATTCTACCAAAATTATTAAAAGTGGGCTTATGTCCTAATGGGCTTATGTCCTAGTGGGGTTATGTCCTAGTGGGCTTATGTCCTATGGGCTTTTGTCCTAGTGGGCTTATGTCCTAGTGGGCTTTTGTCCTACACCCCATTGACCCTGATCAAAATCATGCTCACATGCAAGCTTCCAATCGATCATGATCTGGGTCAGTAAAATTACGTGTGCAATCATCTTGAAGAGCAGTCTATAAATAGACTGACGTGTTGACACATTGCGAGGTATTTTTTACCCTAGGTATTGGACGAAGTGTTCCGAATGTGTAATGGAGATCACACTCGGACTCTGGACAATTCTTTTCTAAATCAATAATATGAATTTATAACAATATTTTCTACATATGTCACTTTTTTATAATCATTATGATTTGGATTTAAATACTTAGAAAGTGTATGTGCCACAAAGTTCTATAAATCTATATGCCGTGTTTTGTAAATAAATCATTTGAAAACTATAAACAAAGATGTGTGTGTGTAAATTGCGGAGATAGTTCTAGATCACTTAATTAGGAATGTTTGAATTTTGATAAAGCATCCCGCCGTACATAATCTTTAAAGGCATTTATAAAAAGCTGTCCCAGGTGTGAAATGGTGTCAGAACCAGTCATAAGGAAATTGTAGTTACATTATAACAGTCTTAATTGGTAATGATTAGAAGGAGTATGTTAAAATAAAGTTTTGTGTAAACTTTGCGCGTGTGTTGTATATATCCGATAATCGTGTATTCAGATCTAATGTCCCCATCACAGTTTCTTGTGACTTTGTTGTGTAACCTCTGCTTACAGCAGGTGACACATAGGGATCCTTTATCCGTCGTCTGTCCGTCCGTCTGAGACGGGTCTTTTTCCGCAACGTTTCAGCAAGTGGCACACGTGTTCCAGAGAACAGTCTTGTTTACACATCTATTTGTTTATAAGATGCTTAATGAGGGTCCATCTACAGTATTAACTGTTTTATGGTTCGGACACAGGAGTGTGACCCAAACTCCTTAAAGATGAATTTGTATGCCGAAATAGGTCGAATTTTGAAAAGCCTCACAGGTGTGAGGTAAGTACTTAATAAAATCAAGAATGTTGAAGCCAACGTGGGAATGACATACTCGGCTAATTCAGCCTAGATGTTGTCATCCCCTGTGACAAAGGTGAAGGGAGGAGGTGGTCCTGAAAAGGACTGGGTCAGCTGCCAGAGCAGACTGGTTAACACATCTACTCGCTCCGTAGGGTTTTATGTAAACCCCACATGCTGCAGGCCAGTGACACGTGATAAGCACTACCTACACAAATTTGCAACAGACAAAAATACCACGTAGATAAGCAACTGATACTAGCGCACATGCATATTGAGAGACCAAAATTACTCATTTTGTTGCAGTAATATAACTTTGTAGAATATAAACATTTTAAACTACTTCTTAAAAGTTTCGAAATTCCCTCTTTGAACTTACTGAATTTAACTATCTGATTAGGTTTTATAGTGTACATTTGTCATTCGTTTACTGTTACCCGATCTCAGTATTTATCTTTAGAGATGAGAAGGGAAGATTCATCTGGAGTGCAGAATGCTAGCTATTAGTGAGTTTGATCTAGCATTTTTTTCAATTCATTTATATATTTTTTTAAATGTATGTATAGAACTTGCTGATTATCACCCTTGTTACAGTGCAGAATGTGAATGTAATTTTATTGAGTTATATCATTTTTTTTTTTTTTTTCAGTTAGTATTTATTGCAGGGTAAACAATAAATGGTTTGATTCCTGGCTGCGACATACCAAAGTCATAAAAAATGGTACTGGTATAGCTCTCTTCCTTGGCGCTCAGCATATAAAGATAGTTCCAGAACTGGTTAACCTTGTGTCAGGGTAATGTGACTGAGTGTGGTAACATTCTTAATGTCGATCTACAGTGTTATACTGCAGTGTAGCAGCACTTTATCTGTCTCAAGTAGACATAGTCTCAAAATGACTGAAATACTGTTGGTTGGACGTTAAACCCAACAAACAGTTAAAAGAATGGGATCCATCTGTGTTGCAGCAAGCAACTGAATATCTGAATTTACTGAATCATTATAGTATGTATACATGACTTCAAATACAAAGGTAGTGAATTTTAACCTTTTCTTTTTGTGTGTGTGTGGGGGGGGGGAGCATACACAGTTCATATGAATGTTAATGAAAACATAATATTTACAGAAAACTTAGTTCTGTTAATATTATCATGATTTGCATTTTGTATTAATTTGATAGTTTTCTTATGGCAAAATACTGCTATTGATTCTAATTGTGAAGTCACTTTGAAGTTACTTTGGGACATACAATCATGTATGCACATGTATTTTAAGATACTGCTATTGTAACTAGAATGGTATTGATTAATTTATTTAGTTAAACTCATTGGTTATGTGAAATCTCCTAAGTTCAATATTAAGTTATTTTAACTTTATATAACGAGATCCTGAATTTACACATCTACTAAGTAACTTGATTCATGCATGCAGTCATTGAATGATGTTATCTTAGATATACTGTCAGTCACATTTATTTTCAAAAAACCATCATATCCACATAAAACTGTGCAACACTACAGATTCAAACTCCTGATCTTACCACTAGTCTTAATCATACATGGAAATGATCTGAACAACAAGTATTAAATCAGATTAGTCTGAAAGTCTATTAAAGGAGGTTGATCAGGTTTTATGTTTGCTACTCCTCAGTGAGTTCAGGTATTTACCAAAAATTAAAAATTTTTGGCAATCATTTTTTTCTCTCTGTCATGAGTAATGGAAATTATCTCTCTTTTAATGAATAAATTCTCTTTCTCTCTCTGTCACAAGTAAAACTCCCCCCCCCCACCTTCTCTCTCAGTCATGAGTAAACTCTTTTCTTCCCCCCCTTTCCCTCTCCTTAAACTCCCCCACCCTTTTATCTCTGTCATGAGTAAACTCTCTCCCCCCTTTCACTCTCTCTGTCATGAGTAAACTCCCTCCACCCCCCTTCTCTCTCTTCTCTCTCTCTCTCTCTCTCTGTCATGAGTAAACTCTCCTCCTCCCTTCTATCTCTGTCTTGAGTAAACTCTCCCCCCACCCCCTTTCTCTCTCTCTGTCCCTCTCTTAATGAGTAAATTCTCTCTCTCTCTCTCTATCTCTCTTATGATGAATACTCACATGATGTCATATTGAGAGAAAACAATCTTTCTCTTCCATAATGAGTTCATAACACATTGTACTCAGTTAATAAAATGATAATTATTTGAAGTAATTTCATTGTAAATAACAGCTTCAACAATCCAATGTAGTGAAATATTTGAGTATAAATTACAGAGGCATCAACATTGGAACATAGAATAATTAAAAGCTGAAATGGTTTGGTATATTTATGGAGTTTTATTTCTTTTCTTTTGTTTCAGTTCTTAAAGGATATGCACATTGTACTTAAAGTATGAAAACTGTTACTGTAAAAAGTTGTAATGAGTTCAAAGAATAAAGATTTGCAATGACTTGGTCATTTTGCTGACAGTTTTAATCAGTCTTAGGACTTGAAGGTTTTTAAAAAATATTTCGCATGTTACAGGGTCAGAAAAATGTGCAGCCTGATTTGGAGCAATAAGTTTGCTACATGAGTTTGAATTTGTGTCTCAACAACAAGACCTCAGACCTTTTATATAAAGGGCAAATGCTCAGTACCAACTGAGCTACAGCTACACCAATGATTTCAGAATGAAAAATAAAAAATAAGAAGCAGCTCAGCCTTCAGTTCTCTCTTGCTTTGATAGTGAAACAAATAAACAAATTTGATCTTATTAAATAGATGATGAACAATCTCAGACTTATCTCCCCCTTCTCAGGGCTGTGGTCTCAATCCGAGAAATAGAGTAAGAACCCAAAGCCTCAATACATTGAGGCATTTACTTATGGAGTTCTCTGTCCCCCTGTCAATTTGCCATTGCTAGTTAGATTCAAAATTTGCACAATGCACAAAATTGTCCATCCAGAGTCATTTCAATGTCACCTATGATCTAATTGTTTGCCTATTTGTTTACTTGGATTTACACTGACATTATGTTGGTAATCTTGGGTCTTTGTTTACATTAGGCAGGTATATAGTTCTGCATCACTGTGATATCACACATAGAAGACATGTGGTATAATAACACCACAGTTATTGATCATTATATTACCCTAACAGTGGGTCTACCAGTTTTAAACAAAACCAAAGAACATTATTGTTAATGAGTTAATAATCTTTTATAACCATGGATTGGCTGGAACAGCTCCAACCATGCACTCAGCCAAAGGAACTGGTTTTAATTCAGCTGATTATGTAAACATTTCAATAAAGTATGTCTTAACATACTGTCAAACCTGTCTTAAGTGGTCATTCAAGAGTATAAGAGAAAGGGACTACTTATCAGAGGTGGCTGCATAAATGAAGGTTAAACAAAACAAAATGCTAGTTTGGTAATATTAAAATTGACCACTGTATATAGGTTGACCGCTTAATACAGGTGGCCACTAAAATGATTCAACTGTGTAATTATATGATTTATAAGGATCATTTTCAGTTATTATGAATCTAAATTTTACCAGGATGATTTCCCTAAAACTTGAAAAATGTGTTCTTAAATAAGGGTTTGGATTTTTAAGAAGGATTTTTAAGAAAAAATGAAGAATTACACCTCAGTTATACCAGAGATATTAAATATTTTCAAAATGGAACAACTAGAACTAATCATAGGTATGAATAATGGATCTAGATAAATAATTATGTATTATCAAAATGCTTGTATATACATAACACATGAAGGTTGTTTAGCATAATAAAAAAAGCTAGAATGTTATAATTATAATGATGATGTATGCCCAGTTTGGTAAGGATAACTACCTTTATAATACATCAGTTGAATAAATAAAAAATATATATGCATAACAGCCAATGGCTTTATTGTTTGTGTTTGACTTGAATATACTTATAATTTTTTTTTTGGGTGCATATGTGCAATTTGATCAGGTTGAATTAAGTTAAAGTAGGTTGAATTAAGTTCAACTTTAAATGGATGAAACAAATGATGGAAGATAGCTCAAAAGCTCATTGAATAAATTTCTGGCACTGAGAGTGTACCAGAGGCCATGATTTTTTTTAGAGTTTCCAGGATGTTATGTTTTTCAACAAAAATGACAACATGCATAATTATCTGTGCCTGAGTGCAAATGAATTGTTAAAGCTGCAAGAAATTTTCTTCAATCATTATGAAATGTAACAGCTTAACTTGTAGCCTTAAAGTTGAAAGGTTTAAGTGGTTATGTAGATGCACTGGTAGAGAATTTGCCATGTAAGTGAGGGCTCTCGAGTTAGAGTCCTGGCCCCGTGTTCTTGAAAATACTTAAGTACAAACTCTGGCTTTAATTTGAGTAACATACTTAAATCCCTATCGAAACTAATGGGCGTAGTTTGAGTATAAGTATGAAAATCATACAAGTTAAAGTACCATTTTAATGTTTGGGATCACAGGGCCTGGTCTGTTTGCACATTTTTATAGATTGGTTACAATGTGGGGCTGTTACATTTCCTATTTTTCAGTATATTACTGCTCTTTGGATTATAGTTTGTTCTTTTTCCTGTGAATTCAGGGATTACATGTTATTCTAAATTGGTTGTGGATTATGTAACAGTCTATAAGTATTTCTTATTAGAGATTTGTGTACATGGTCCAATTGCTCAATTCATAGAGCACTGGCCATGCATGTAAGCAAGGGTACAGGAAATTACTGGTTACACATTTATCTCACCTAATTACAAATTTAACTTTTATTTCATTTTGATTTTTATTGTTTGTGTAGGTAGGAAAATCTGTCCAGTTAGGCCAGGCGGTAGAGTAGCATGGTGGCGTCAGTTGTGGGTTTGGGAGAAGTGTAGTGTGTATGAAAAGGAATATAGATCTGTCCTGTTAATGTTATATTTATTTTTGGAACTCCACGACAGCAGGAGTCGTTGGTTTGAGTCATGCACCATCAGTAGGCACACTTAGAATTTTCTGGTGCTTATTTTATTTTCATTATATTGCAGTCTTTTTTGGTAACCAAAGTCTGAGGAATTTGTATAAACAAATCGAAAGTTATATTAATTATTGTGTTGACTGGAGTTTACTGTCACTGCAACTGTGAGTATTCCAGTTATATAGTGATCCATGTCCAGCTAATAAAATGGATGAGTACACATAGGCAACCGGACAGAACCACCAACCTACCACAAGCGAGCTGGATGGCTTACTTAGATGAAGAAAGTGACACTGCAAGGAATCGAACCCACAATTGAAAGAAGTTACGTGATTGCATCTCTGCAGTTGTAACAAATAAGCCACAAAAAACATTCATTTTTAACAAACCAATATAAATAGATAGATTTTTTAATTTACCATCAAGCATCCAGGTAGAACCACCAACCTACTGCAAGCCAGCTGGAAGGCTTCCTCACATGAAAATCCAAATGACCCAGCCGGGATTCGAACCCATGCAGTGAGGGGCAGAGTGAGTGTTAAAGTGTCTTGGCAACGGGGGTCCCATATTAAAAATATAATTCATTTATGCTCTACTTTTGCATTATATGAAAAGAACAAAAATTAAATGGTAATTTTTCATTTAAATAATATATATATATAAATTATTGTTATTGTAATGGCCATTAAGTTTTACCCTAAACATTGAGGAATAAGTGTAAGTGACTTGTCCAGCTCAGTCAGTAGAGCATTTGCCCTGAAAGCATATGGCCCCTAGTTGCGTCCTGGTCAGGCTGGACACATATATTTTTAGCCCTGATGTCATTATTGTGTTTATATATATAATAAACTCACCACACACCCAGACCTAATGTATATATATAATACACTCACCACACACCCAGACCTAATGTTATTTTTTCATAAACATTTAATCTTAAGCATTTTGTATCAAAACTTAATTTTTATTCTAAAAATCAACGTACTGTAGACCACCGTCTGATAAAAAATGTAGAACTTGGATTAACTAAAATTATTTATACAGCCAAAAGATAAAAAATTCAGTATCTGGTTCATGATATGGTTCGTTGAAGATCACCATAATGATATTATACTAGTCTAAAACAACGGATGTACCGTTAATGCATTTTGTAAACAAACGTGCGATTTTAAACACTAGTTTCTTCCTTTAACTACAAATAAATCAAACAATTTCCAAATAAAACCCGTCTTATGTTTGATTTTTTCGACTGGATATGAACGTTCGGCATTTTCCGATAGAAACAAAGCGATCGTTATTTTCCGATAGGAGGTCAGCTGTTACCGATCGTTTTTTCTCGACAGGTAATAATCGATCGATTTTTAGAGGATTCCGATCGTTTATCAGCTGTTTCCGGTCGGAAATGTGTTATTTTCAAGGTACAAAATGCACGATATCTCAGCTAATATAAATGTGTTTTTCGAAAACAAGACATAATTAGAATTGGGAAACAATGCTCTTTTATTATCAATAATAAAAATATATGTAAGAACTGTGGTTTTTAAAAAAGTTTATGGAAAAAACCGACGTTCCATAAATTCACCGACGCGGGTTTTTTTCAAAGCGATTGGCGCCATTTTGTTCAACTCCGTCCAAGGTCAGGTTAAAATTGCTTGTCAATACCTTCTAAAGCACTGTGTATTCTTAAGTTGATCGACTGCCAGTTGAATGTATGAATTAACATTTCATATCTTGGCGTCCGCAGATAAAAAAAAATCTAACTTTAAAAAAAATATCAACCGCCGCCTTCAGAGTCGATCACTGCAATACAGTCGAGCGCGCCTTTTCCCAACATGATTCGCACGAGAATATTGAGTGATCACGTGAATATTGAGTTGTCGTGATCGGAAATTTTCGGACATCCTGCAGTAAGTCACACCACTGAGGTTCCGTGCGGGGGAAATTAAATAACATGTTAAAATCTTTATTTCAGTTTTGCCAATTACTAATAATTATCCCGTGAGGTACCCCAGGCATTGTAAGCACTTGTTATTTTCCGATGGAGGCCCTGCTTAGGGGATTTCCATTCTATTGTTGGTTTGTTTCGTTTGAGTTTACGTCCCACCGACAATATTTTAGTCATTTGTATTAGACATATAGTGCTGCCTCACTGCGGTATCACACCGTAGACAAGTGACATGATACCACACCCAGTCACATTATCCTGACACCGGGCCAACCAGTCCTGGAACACCTTTTTATTGCAAAATCTATACTAAGCACTGTATTTAATGCATGTACTTTCTTTACAGACCAAAATCAAGTTTCGATTTATTTATTGTTTGTTTGGTATTACATAGATATTATTTCATGAAAAACTTCCGTCGGCTCATGCAAAAATAGTTGTGTTTCTAGTAACATGACAAAAACAGCAACAAAAGAGGGTGGAGTCTGTAGGTTGGCTTTTTTATTGTTATTACCATGTTCATATAATATGCATCATGTGTAATATTTAATTGTTCTCTACCAAAACTACTGTATATTACTTTGACTATAAAAGTTTTTCAAAACACCCCGGGAACATATTTGTCATAATCACATTAAATCGCATCTATCGGTACTCGGCTATTCCCGTTCGAACCCGTTAGATATCGAATAAATGATGGAAGTGCATTTTGCAAAATGTAAAAATTCTTCACCATACGTGACATAAATTATATTTTAACCTGGTTTTCAACGAAGTTGTTTTAATATATGATCCTAGTTTACCATACTAAGCATTACGTACTTAAGGACAGGTTTTAGGTTTGGTATAAACTAAAATGAGGTAACACTGTCATAGTCCAATAGACATCTGACGGAAGACTCAAGGTACATACATAATTATGGTCATTATAATGACATGATATGCCAAGCTGGCGTCGAGTCTCTTTATAACCTCGTATTTTAGCTGCCTTTTCAACTTTCTCATATAATATCAACAAGAGTCTTCTTTGGATCACGTGTGTCACCTTCTGAAGCGTGACGGAAAAAAGTGTGACGGACGGCCGGAAAAGTGATCCCTATGTGTCACAACTGCTTAAAGCAGGTACAATAAATATGTGTTGGTTTTGTCAAAGTATCAATTGCGATACTACAGCATGTACAGTACATCTGTAAATTTTGGTGTCTATGTGTACAGAATGGATGTCTCATAACGTTTTCAAGCGTCCCCTTTTTACGTTACCGTGCGGTAACTTTAAACACATTTTCAATCTCCCCTCCCTTGGAACATAAAAGTTAACTTTTTTTGCAAATGCCTTCCGATGGATTAACTTTCCCTCTTCCAGGAACTTAAAAACTTTTTTAAATGCCCCCACATTTTTTTTCTTTTCTTTTTTTTTTTGAAAACGTTTACAAATTTCCCTGGGGTATAACAAGAAAACGCTTTTTATAGTTCTGGCTTGATTACTATTCCGGGATAGGGTATTTGGAAATGTGTGGAGGAATCTCAAAACGTTTTCAAGGTAACGTCCATTATACACGTTGTAACCAGATTAAATGGTCACCGCATGGATCTTCGCGTATTGTCTGGCAATATTAACATGAGCCATCTTAATATTCAGTGGCCTTTCTTTGGCAATCGTCGGTTTCCGAAGTAAAACACGTGGATTTAAAGTATGGTATATATATTACTTTGAAGCACATGCGTATCACCTGCCCTGCTAGCCTCAATGACAATTTTGCTTGAGTACGAAGTTGCAGGTTGTGGTTTCGAATCTAGCAAAGACCACAAATAGTGTACATATTTTTGTTGAATTTTATGTTTTAAAATATACTACATGCAAATCACACGATTATATCGAATTATTCTGGTTACACGAGATGCTTTACTTATTAGGAAGCAAAGAAGAAGAAGAAAACAAATAAAAAGACAACAACAATTCAACAAATTATTCATTCATCCACTTTAATGCAAATAATTAAACTAAAATTGATAATTGAAAATAATTATGTATTAAAAATGAATGTTTGGATTGAGGATTTGAACCTGCAACTTCGTGATTATAAGACCGCTGAGCTTACCACTGGGCCATCCGGAAGATGCATATAGTCAATAGCAAACCATACTAGCACTGAAAACAAATGTTTGGATTGTAATAAACACGGAAAATAACGAAGATCATCCCGGAGATTAAACAGTCTCCGGTCAATATTGCCTGATAATATCTATCTATGGGGGGCCACTTAACATATTTACATCGGTACTTTTTTTTATGAGAATCCCGTGCAAAACATGGCGACACGACAAGCAGTTGCAGATCCCTCGTAATGTTGGTCATGGTCTTATCTTGGATGATACTACAAAGTACCGTGATATAATGTAGTTTATAAAACGTTTATATTATTCATCTAGTAGTTATACATATGTAGTTTTAATGCGAATTGCTATGGATATATTTACCAACATGATCGCAGACACACCCAGCACTAACTCATTTTAATAAATTTAACTGCTAGTCAGATTAATCAATTGGTCACATGAACATCGTGAATGCTTTTAGAATGAGTCAAAGAAAATACATATTTTTATTTAGCATGCTGTTGGGGGATATTAAATAACACTATTTTGTTATTGTTCGCCAGTGATCAGCGGGACCTGTTTCAAAAAAGGCGGGTAAAATGGACTCATAGATTCATAATATAACAGTATCAGTTTCTCTAATGTTGTGACATTACATGCGCATGTACACTTTGTTTCTTAAAACGGTGAGTCCGAAGCCCGTCGTTTCTTTTTCTAGTCGATATGAATATTTTATTTTTATGCCCCTGGTTTATATAAGATCTGACATGAATTGTCATTTCATATCTTTTTTGCTAAACGAGCTCATGAAAATGCTACTAAGCGAGCCTCTGGTGGACTATTTTAATCTTACACCAAGAAAATGGCACCAAACAATAGCTCAAGATAACGATTTAATGTGTGTATTTCTCAAACATTATCAACATAACAATAATCAATACATATTTTCAATCAAAGTTAGTCCCATCAAACACATTTAAACCAGTTCTTTGAGTTCATCACAAAATGCATATAAACTACACGGGCGTGGCGCGGAGTAATAAAGTAATTCGTTCTATAAGTTATATGTAACGATGATTATACGGAAACGGAAATAGCTGTTTATGTCTAATGTCATAATGCGATGCGAATTGAATGTAAAGACAAATGTCCATATATTTAATAAGACTTAGTTATTTCTGTTACACGGACTATACACAATAAACACAAGGAATAATGGATCACAATAGTCCTAAAACAATGAGGAATGTTTTCCCTTTTTGCCATCTTTTGGCGTCGAGGACGTCTATTTGAAAAATGCCACTGAGCAGGAGTCTGGGTAGGAAATATACACAGCAAGTGTTTAATGACATTTCAAAATAACAGTATATAAACGCAATCATTATAACATGTCTTGCAAGCCCTTACATTTCAATTTATACCCTGTCTTACGATTACAAGCACTTACTACTTCCGATCACTGTACTTTTCTTAGGAGCTTATATATTTTAACTTGTACCTTTCTTGAGAAAACAGGAAGTAGACTCGTTTTTATACTGTGAGAGTACCCGTATACTTTGATATGATTTGGTCATATGAATTAAATAATAAAACATTAAAAAATGGAAAAAAACAGACAAAAATTATTTATTCACCCCGCTGAGTATCGACCTCGCATTACTATGACTTGATTTGACTATTTGAGTTTAAGGTCGCGTCGACAGTATTTCAGTCATATAGCGACGTGTAGCTAATTACAGGTGGAGGAAGACCCCGAATGCACGGAGGCATCCGGGTGAACCACCGACCTACCGCAAGCCAGCTGGAAGGCTTCCTCACATGAAAATCCGAATGACCCTGCCGGGATTCGAACCCATTTCATTTTATTTGTTTTTGTTTCAAGAAGTATGCTTTAAACACTTAATTAACATCCGTAGTAGGCAAAGAACATGTAAAACAAGCGACCTCTAGGGCGGGGCTAATTTTAATTCAATGGTCACGATTTGAAAATAAAAGCTTGGTAGAGGTCTACTAGATAATGCTACACACCAAATATCAAAGCTCTAGGCATTGCGGTTTTGGAGAAGCTTGCATGTTTAAAATTTATTATTAGCCCCTGTGACCTACTTTTTCAACCAATCAAAACAATTTTGAACAATGTTGATGAGGGTCTCATAAGGGTTAATCAGTTTGTGGGGTTTGTTAAAATCCATTCAGCGGTTTTGGAGATGTTGTTATAAGTAAATTGATAACGACGGACGGACGCCTGACACATGGCCATTCCGTGCACGTTGTGCTCAGGTGAGCTTAACATGATCACTCTTCAAATAGATTTTCCTTATTTCATTAGGAGTAGATTACCTTAAGTAAATCTATGTATTCGAAAAGCTTATATTTCTCAAGAAAATAGTGTTTGACAGCCTTTTCACTACGAATACATTTCGGAAGTATTGTTTGTTTGTTTGTTTGTTTGTTTGTTAGGGTTAACGTCCCACCAACAGTATTTCAGTCACTTGGAGACGACGTCTACTTGAGACATATATTGTGCTGCCACTCTGCAGTAACACGCCGTAGACATGTGGCATGATACCACACCCAATCACATTATCCTGTCACCGAGCCAACCGGTCCTCATGTCCTGCAACTACATGTACCCTTATATGCTGAACGCCAAGCGATTAGAAGTATTTCTAAGATAAATGATAATTCATATTCCCATTATATTTGTCTGCTTCACAAATTATATAGTATTTGCTTCCGCGATGCAAACACATAACATTAATCAGTACCATTGCTCTTTTCGAAAGTACACTAGTGTGATACCATGTGAGGACATTTTTTTTCTTCGGATTCCTTTTTTTTTTCTTTCTCACACACACTGAATACTTTTCCCTCTCAAACACAGACCAGCCCTGATTGTCGTGTGGTTAGAGCGTCCGCTACCTAACCGGGATATCGTGGGTTCGATATACCGAATCGTTTAACATTGTACCGGAGTATCTCCCTTCAAGTTATAATTGACGCTTAGCAGATAACATCCAAGTCTGATCGATCCACTGTCAGGATAATGTGAGGAGATGTGATATCATGCAGTCACGTGTCTAACGCGAGATGAAAAATTATATCCCATGTAGACATAATTATTGAAATGCTAGATAGATACTTAGATATATTTCAGAATACAATGTTAACATACCCGATATTAAAACAAAATAAATGTACATTCACTTAAAAAAGGAAAAAAACAAACATATCTGAATTACACAAATAAGCCATGTTAACCATCATTATTTATCAAGGCTTGCCAATCCTTTCCTTAACCCCCCCCCCCCCCCCCCCTCCCCTCCACCACACACACACACACACACACACACACTCCGGTCTCACAGACCGCGAACCGCACCACTACTACAAAATGGGGGAGTGGGGGAGGGAACAGGGCCTTTTTATCAGGAAAATTCACAATTTGACTGAATTTGGAACAAAGAATTTTCATAAAGCTTTAGCAACACATACATTATTATTTTACTGGTGTTGAGGTTGCAGGACGCCGACATCGTCTTCTTCAATAAAATATGATTAAAATTCAAATAACATACTGGTATCTAAATTGCGCTGATATTAAAATTTAAGATAAATTTCACTGGAAAATCTGTAAATTTTCTCAAATTTAATTAATATTTTCTGCTGTTTAGTGTTACAAGTACATGTATAGAGCTAAATATCTTATTTAAAAATCAATTTATTACAGGAATACTATTTCATTAGAAAATATTTCACTGTGGATTAAAAGAGGATCTTTACCTTCCTTTTCAAATCCTTTGAAGATTTCTTGATAATTAAATTTCTTCCAAAAAATTTTATCTACCCAAATTAAAAATGCGAAGCAAAGTCAACGAAGATCGGAAATGTGGTCATTAGATATCATTTAGGTTATTTTACAATCTCGTTCAATTGCGTAGCATTTCTGGTATTGAATTTTTCGGCCGTTAGGCCGTTTATTTTCACCCTGACTTCCTGTGAAACACACAGTAATGCAGCGGAATAAAATTAGGCTTTTCATTGGTTATTAAAAACTTTGCTAAATTCCCATTGGTCATTGTAAAATTAGACAAAAGAAAAGAAAGGAGTTGCGGAAACGAGTTCTTTAGATCTCTGTTTGTTTTAAAAGTTGAAGTTTTCTCCCCCTGCGAAAGATTTGTCCCGAATAGTAAGACACTGCACCTTTTTAAGGTAAGCTGAAAGAGTAGAACGCTAAAAAATAGGAAACGCATAGATTTCGGAATTGATTGTTCGACATTGACAGATGCTTTATTCAACAAAAACGTAACATCCTGTTTCGTTTTGTAGCTCGCGAAACGAAGCCTAATGCGCAGATGTTTTAAGACTGTAAGTGTTTACCAAGATTGTACACATTTGGATCTGTGGTATTTCAAAGAGCTGCACTGACACAGGAATTATACAACTATTAAACCAATAACAAAATCTATTGCATGTTAAACCATTCAGACACTAATAATCAAGCTGGTTACCACGGCCGAGTATCTTTTTAGAGATACTTCTTGTTTACAATCTCTGAGAAATAATGGACCCTTAAAGCAAAAAATTCACTCATCGAAATAAGCTGATCAAAATTGCCGACAGGTCCTCGGGCGGGTGGGATACCGTCAGAGAATACGAGATTGACGATTTAGCCTCAGACGAAACTCAGTAGTGCCACGAGTACAGCGTTGGTCAGGAAACAGGCTTGACTACATAAAGAAAACTGGTTACGAGAATTCTCAGACCGATAGTGCCAGTGATACTAATGGTGTTTCTTCCGTTTCTTTTTACATCCCTGCCGGGAACGCTTTTTTTGTCCCTTAAGCGAGGAGTTGGGATGCTTCAATGTTACTACTGTGGAGGATGGGGCCACGTCAGAGCGGACTGACCCCTTCGAAGACAATGACCATGAGTCATACTGGCGTCCTTCTATGGTTCTAGTTTCAGGCATTGGCGTCCAGAAACAGATAAGCAGTCCGTGCCGCTGACCATTAAAATACTGTATTGCGGTGACATATCCTTTACAGTTGTTTGTTTTTCTATTTGCCTGTGGGTGTAAGAGTGGTTAGGGGATAAATATTTTATTTACGTTTGAGAGTGGCGAATTAGGAAATAATCAGTATTAAACAACACTTGTAGTCAAATGCCAACAATTCTTAACTTTTCCGATAAGTCCATTCGACCAAGACTTGAACAAAAGCAATTGGTGGTTAAACAACACATGCTTGGATAGACAAGCTAATGATAAACTGGGCAATTTTATTTAAAAATTTATTTTTACATAGTGCAGATTCGGCATTTAGTAGCAATGTTAAACAATCAAACTAAACTAAATTAAATCATGGTACTCGTATTAAATTAAATTAAAAAGTACTGTATTTACAAATAGTAGACAATAAAAGTCACGTTAGAAAGTATGATATGTATCATTGCTGCATCCATTTGTATTCGATATCTATAGGATGTTAAAAAGAGGAACCTTGAAAAGTTTTAAAATTCCCTCTTAGCAGTTTAAGCCTTTTATTTATAGAGCGTGATGTAGATTTATTTAGTCAGCATGATACCAAACTTGGGCGGGCTAAAATGAAGAACGGAGGACAGTTCTGAATTTACTAAAATTTAATCAAGTAATTTGAAATTAAATTCAAGTAGAGATACAAATAAAATGGTAAAGGATAATTCACAACTAATCTCATAATCCGGATCTCTCAAAGCTAATCTATTTCTATAATGAAACATGTACATAAAGTCATCATAAATTAGCAGTTAATTAGAAGCTTTATCAGTGTGTGTGTCTTTTTTTTTCATTGTTACACCTTTCTGTTTTCGATTTTAAAATGTACAAAATAGATTGATCTATTAAAACAATTTCTTGCCATAATTTCAGGGTGAGTTCTAAGTCGGATAGAAGTCTTTTTAGACATTTCTCGAAACAATACAAGCCTATGCTCACGTCGGCCTTCTGTTGTCTCTAAATTGACTCTATCCTATACATCTAGTTTTATGTATCCAATGAAATATCTTTTTTTACTAGAAATAAGAGTACAATCTAACGCACAGATCTATTGTAACTGACACAGACGTCAAGAACTTTAAATATGACTTTCATTGAAAACGAAAGAAAACATAAATAAAAATTATAAAAAAATGGCGTTGTACGAACGCTAATTAGCCCGATTATTGGGAACAACAGGTTTGATACCAAATTTACAACAAACGCGTCATCCATTACAAATGACGTCAAATTTACAACAGATAGCGAGAAATCCAGCAAGCGGTTGGATGAATCCAACTTTTTTATCTTTAACCTTTTCACTATAATATTTTTTTTTTCTTATTTTTTAGAGGTAATGACGAATAAACAGCATTTTGCAATTGTGATAATCCGAATGCTAGGAAAAAAAAGTTAAGAATCGGTACAAATCGTGTTAGTGGAAAGATGTAACTTTTTATTACGCCTAGTGGAAACAAGTAACATAATTGATTTTATTACGACTAACTAAGCGGGTTTAAGCAGTTCTAAAATGTGCACATATTCAAGTATTCGGTAAGCCTTCGGTATAGAGGTGTCTTTTTAAGCACACTTTTTAATGTAAGTATCCATGTCGTCGGAGTAGGCCATGTCGTCTGCTGATACGTCAATTGGGGTCACATTCATTAGTTGACATTTGTTAGCCAGATCTTTTTTTCCGAACTCGAAGCCTCTGCACGTGTCATCATTGTTGCAATACCTTTCACATGCGGAGACCGTGGTTTCGTAGTAAAAATCAGTGTTGTGTCCCCATATACTCGTATCAGGGTAGTGTTGATAAGTGTCACCATATGTTAGGCAGACTGAAATACAATGGAAAAGTCCTATTATAAAAATAGGTCATAGGTTGTCTTTATCAAGGTAATCGATCCATAATGCAATTATGACCATGGTCCATCAAGTGATCGTGGAAATTTTAAAGTCAGTAAATGCAAATACATACATACTTTAAGCAAAAAAGCATAGAAATCCAAATCAATGCATGCATGCATCTGCACTGAATTTTTTTTAAGCATTTGAAGGTTCATGATAACAATTTAATGATGGATAAATTACCTTAAACGAGGTTTAGAAATGAAAAAGAATCATTATATCTGTTAAATGGTAAATAAATCAAAATCACTGCTCGCCGATATTGTGACGAATTCCGGCAGGGTCATTCGGATTTTTCAAATGTGGAGGCTTTACGGCTGACATGTGGTGGGTCGGTGGTTCGACCCAGGGGACACAGTGCACTTTGGGTCGTAAACCGGATGTAGCTATATATCTGAAATACTGTCGCAATGACGGAAACCTCCAACACAATACAACAACAATCATTAAATACACATAAATCCCAAAGAAAACTCTTCATTTGACAGATTCTAATTTTCTAGAACATAAATCTACGAATATATGTTACAATGAAATAAACTTTATATCAGATTCCACGAAATTTAATGTCTACGAAAATTAATTATTAAATAATGAGAAAACAACTAAACAATAGAATGTATTCACATTTTGCATTTATGATTATGATATAAGAATATTTCATTTGTAATAATATAATTGTAATTACCAGGATATAGTACATAGTGTTGGAAATTCGGGTTATAAGTAACTCCAGTTGTCCTGCATCCAATGCATTCGTCAGGTCCATGACTGAAACATCGACATTCGTCGATTGCGCTACATTTTGCTGCACATGTAATAAGTGACTCACGTGGCGCAATAAACAAAACGCTTGCGCAGGAATAATCTGCATACGAGTATTTTGCCACCTGATTTCGAAGAAAGGCAGCTATGTTTGATCCAGTGATGACCGAGAAGAGAAATGTCGTGCAACAAAGCATTGACTGCATCTTAATGAAATTACTGTTGTGAGAAAATGAAATGAAAATTATTTTTACGTTTTCTCTTTAGGTTCTTCCTACAAAATATTCCTGATGCACAAATATAGATAAAGTTTGAATTTTAATCTAAGCAGAGAACGATCCGATCTGCACGCAGATGTTCCAAAATCTACACTAACATAGTCACCGTACCCGGAAAGTTCGTATAATTGTATTTTACTTCATGCATTATTTACTGAGCTTATAATGCTCCATTAGCGTTATCTGATATTGTACGGTAATGGTCTTTTGAAATTATTTTTTTGCAATATTTAAACATGGACAGAAAGCAACACATTATCAGTATTTTGTTTTATTCAGTATTTTTTTTCACACATCGTTTATCTGCATTATGAAACGAACAGAATCTAAGTATGTATTGGTATTCGATCTTTTTCATTAATACTAATTGCTTTTTGACGTTAATCGCTTAAATTGTTTATAAAAATAATATAATGGAAAAAAGTTAAGGGTTGAAAAGTTCAGCAAAATCACGTAACATCAAGTTTTTAAGTGTGTGAGAGAGAAAACGTTTTTGTTTTTTTTTTATGGCAGGAGCGCTTATCAGACATGCATCTGTACCTCATTTAAAGTATTCAACTTCAAACAAAATTAATAAAAAAAACAGATTAATAATGTACTGTTGCTATATGTTTGTAGATATTGCCGCCCTCGGGGACTTACACCTAAAAACTAATATTTACACTCGATCTCGCCGTTACTTTTTTTTTTATTAAGAATCCCCTTGAACCTGAGTAGGTTATATGAGTTTGAGCTTATGGTTAGTTTTTTGGAAACTAGTTACTGCTGCTTTTTGAAATTTGATATAAGAATAAGCGTAGAAATGTTTTTAAGCTGAAATTTAAATCTCTCATTTTTTCACATGTTTTATTATTAAAATATTGGTTAAAATTTTAGACAAAATATCAGATACATTACTAACTATTTATGCTTTTTAATATCTTATTTTAAATATAACTGTCCAATGAAGAAACTTTGATCATAAAGTATATTGTTCTTGTATGATAATCAATTGCTGTAAAGTCCCTACAAATAAAGTTTTTGTATTTCCGCTGATATATAAGAATCCCAATACACGCTTATCTTCTAAGTGGGTTTAGAGTGACAAACTGTCAAACTACACGCTTATGTTCTAAGTGGGTTAGAGAGCCCAACTACCGGCCTATCTTCTAAGTTTAGTGCCCAACTACCGCTATCTTCTAAGTGGGTTAGGTGCCAACTACCGCTATCTTCTAAGTGGTTAGAGTGCCCAACTACACGGCTTATCTTCTAAGTGGGTTAGAGTGCCCAACTACCGCCTATCTTCTAAGTGGGTTAGAGTGCACAACTACACGCTTATCTTCTAAGTGGGTTAGAGTGCCAACTACCGCTATCTTTTAATGGGTTAGAGTATACAATTATGAACAGCAAAATGGAAAACCTCATAAGCGTAACCTCATTAGCCATGCAGGACTATTTTCGGCGGCCATTTTTTTTAACGCAAGTGTGATGAGTGTAAAATCGGAATAGAAATATAAAATCAGATCAGTAAATGGATGAGAAATAGTGTTACAATTTTATGTGAAATCAAATCAAACTTATACATAAGTGACTAACACCTCATAGATACTATGTATTGTATAATTTTGTAAAAGTGAGAGGTTTATGAATTGTATATGCATTTATATATTTGACTTATGACCTCTTATTGTTCGAAATATTAAGATATTTGTATTTTTTTCTTTATATTGTATTTGGTAAGAATATATGCTGTGAGTAATTTACTAGTAAAATGATCATTATAGTTGTGCACATGAGTTGTTTGCAAAATAATAATATCATTTCATTATAGCATTTTCAACACTGTGAAACAATGTGATTGGAAATTTTTTTCATGACCTGAAAGTGTTTCCATACTGGCTGCATGTTGAGCCGATCTTGTTTAGCGTGTTAGTACTAAAGTGGCGGTCAGAGATCACACTTTTATCCAGGCGTCTCATCGGTGTCCTCCGTATTGGCAGATAAGACCAGTGATTCGCCCGCTATCATCTGAATACAAAAATGAGAAATAAAGGTGTGAATATAACTGCTTACATAAAGAATTTGAAATTAAAAAATGAAATTAAAAATAAAACCAGAGGGCCTAGATGGTCCTGAAGATGCTCACCTGAGAAATATTGCCTATTTCCTGTACAAGGTACTGTACTATAGCATAGTTGTACCAATACATAATCCATGCAGAAATACAGATATTCCACAAACCAAACAGTACATGTGGCCAAAATTTGAAGGCTGTAGCATAAAAAAAAATCATAAGTAAAATCAAAGGGTTTTAACTACTGGCCTGAAATCAGCCATAATTGAAATAAGCCGAGGGATTATGTCTATCAAAATGAATACATTAAATTGTCACAAAATTTGATAGATGATTGCTTAACCCTTTCCCTCATATAGACTCATTTTGACGCACTCAATAGGTACCACACAAAGCCTGATCTGCAGAAAACCACAGCTAAACCGTACCAAATTTAATTACAAAATCCTCATTTCCAGACCACTGAGGAGCAGCGAACAGCATAAAACCTGATCAGCCTGCGAGTTACTCGCAGGCTGATCTGGTTTTATGTTGTTCACATAGGTCTTTTCATGGTTTCCTCTATGAGGGAAAGGGTTAAGAAATGAAGATGCTAGAGTGATATCTGGCATTTTTAATATTAAAAGGGCCATGACTCTTGACCTTATTGGGCGATATCAGACCGTCCCCGGCGGCCGAGTGGTTAGAGCGTCTGCCTCGGGAGCAGGAGGTCTTGGGTTCGATCCACGGCCGCGATATACCAAAGGCGTAAAAAATGGTACTCTTATAGCTCAGCTCCCTTGCTTGGCGCTCAGCATATAAGGGTAGCTGCAGGACTGGTTGGCCCGGTGTCAGAATAATTTGACTTGGTGTGGTATCGTGCCACAAATCTACGGCGTGATACTGCAGTGTGGCAGCACTATATCTCAGACTGTCTTAAGTAGACATCGTCTCCAAATGACTGAAATACTGTCGGTGGGACGTTAAACCCAACAAACAAACAAACAATATTGGACGATATCAGCCATAGTCCAACTTGGCCGAGAGATTATGGCAATAAACATTGTCATGAAGTTTGAAGATAATTGCTTAAAAAAATAATAAAAAGATGTAATAACCATTCAGTAGTTGTATTATTTGTGTTTAAAAATAAATAAAATTGCACAGTTTTCGAAATTTATGGTGAATCCATCGAAATTGGATAAATCTAAAAATAGTAATATTTCTTGGGAACACCGTTTGGTATAGTGGGTTCTTCGTATTGTTCGAAAATACGTCTATTCTTCTGGGGGAACCTCAACAAGCATCGCAGCCACGATAAAAGAGTGTGATACAAAGCATCGAAATCGGTTTTATATCCCCATTTAACTATACGGGTCCAAATATTTATATTTGGGAGTTATCCGATTTATCTAACCTTTCGAATTTATGTTGTGTGGCGTTTATACGAACGATCGATAGGAGGACGCTGTAGTTTGGCGTGCGTATAAACCATGATGTTCACGCATTCATAAAGCATAAGGTACACGTGAAAAGCATGGTATATGGCCCTAGGCTAAGACAATTTCATAGCTGTGTGCAGTATTAAGTGGGGCTTTTGGCGTCATTCATACCCGTCATTAATATTGCCACACCAATAACGGGCAACGGATTTTACAGCCTAAGTTTAACTTGTGCATTTTGCTAGCATCATACCCCATGTTCTCAAAAATACTTAAGTACGATCTCAGGCTCAAATATGAATACCATACTCAAATCCCTATTGGAACCAATGGGCATAGTTTTAGTATAGGTATGAAAATCTTACTTAAGTACCGTCTTTATATTCGAGAACACAGGACCATATCTTAAGACTCAGATTTGTGATCTTTTTTATGCAATCAAAGGCTAACAGATGGTCAGTTTACCTAACAACTCTTTCCCGGGATTCTGACTGTATTAAAACTTTAGCACGCATCTCTGTAGTTTAAGTCCAGCGGTGGAATACGAAGAACCATCAGAAAGAAATTGTAACTTCAAGTCATTCAAGACGGAGACCGTGCCCAACCCAAATGCATGGGGGTCGAACCCACAACCCTCGGCTTCACAACCAAGTGCCACCAAGCCGGTTTATATATGTGAAACCTATGATCCATATCCTGTGGTTGGCCAGTGGAACATAATTCCGGACGAATCCCAACAGTAAGGCCGGTGTTCCATAGTTCCGTTTTCCGTGAGTACCTATTCCAAATGTCCGTTACAAGATCCGTGATAAGTTCCGTATATAAATGCGAGAAATCAAAGTCTAGATGTATAGTTGCATTTTGAGAGTAAAATAACGAAAGACGTCGCTTTCCAAGAGAGTGGAGATCAATCACTGACTCACGCTACAGGTAGAAGTGATTGCACTTCAGCAAAGAAAAAAAAAAGAAGAAGAAAAAAATCAGAAAAAAACAAAGGTACGACTAATATACAGAAGACTTTTACCATCTTGTTCTATATATTGTAACCAATGCATATATATATATATATATATATATATATATATATATATATGCTGGAAAATAATGCCTTCACATGTCTAGTAAATACATGCGCCGATTCTAAATATCACTGCATACATATGGAAAACACACGATATACGAAAACGTTTCAATGCATGTATAGCAATCCTCAGTATACATGCATACATCAGGTCGAGACTTAGGCTACTATATATGAGAAATAAAGAATGCTTACAAGCGGAATTTGCGCAAAAGCTTGGTTCTATAATACTTTTTGAAATTGTCGATTACAGATCTTGGACTTCTTCTTAAAATTATAATTATAGACAAAGTTGCGATTCTGTTGCTATTTTCGTTTTGAGTATAGTGTTTATGTACTTATTCTAAGCAACAGTTTACTTTGAAATCACAACCTAAAGCATTCACATATATTTTAAATATGTCTATCATGCACTAAACTGCAAAAAATGCTTTGCTAAATACGTGTACCAAAAAAGACTACTCACAATCAGCTTTGTTAAATACGTGTACCAAAAATGACTACTCACAATCAGCTTTGTTAAATACGTGTACCAAAAATGACTACTCACAATCAGCTTTGTTAAATACGTGTACCAAAAATGACTACTCACAATCAGCTGATAATTTTTCTTGAATACCCTGCAATTATTGTCAGTGTATATGTTATCATAATGATTCATATTTTAGATTTTATGAATGTCCCGCTTTTCGTCCATTGCAATAAATTCCATGAAATGATATAAACGATAACTTATACTTAGAAAATGACACAATTCAAATTTCTTCTTTTGTGACTGACTTTGTATCCTATGATTACTTGGTATCGCCAGGATTTGGGTGCCTTTGAATTTGGGCTCTAGACAACAACTCCATACCTCGATTATCCAAGAGCCAAAATGAACCCGCGATGTGAATTTTTATTTTGTCTTCCTCTTCTTTATTTTATCTCACAGCTTATTAATAACAACACGTCTGACTTCCTTTGAAAGTTTGTTCATCGTTATCAGATATGCTGCCTTTTTCATTTCGATACTTCGTTTTTGGGCACTTGTGTGTATATTCGACTTTTATCTTAGACAAAGGTTACGTCACTCAAGAGCGCTGATAACGCATGTACAAGAACAAGTCAGACCGAAATGGCCACATACGTCTTTGTTTTAATCTTGTTTAAAATATCGCTAGTGTTTGCCACGAACACATCTCTACAAAAATTTCGGAAAGAGTTAAACGAATTGGCTGATCGAGTAAAGGCTTTGGAATCCGAAAATGGGGAGCTAAAAAGGGAAATAAACGGACTAAAAGCACACCCAAAACCTAGGTAAATATAATCGCGCTAAACTGTGGAGAGATCAAGATAAGAACATCGCTCTATTGCCAGTACCTTATGCTACACTACGGAATTTTATTTCAAAGCTGATATATGCCAGTGTGACCT
>CM037783.1:41959986-42009986 GCA_021229015.1 Solen grandis | reverse complement strand
CTTCACATACCCTGTACATGATAATAGTCAAAAATGATATACTTTGATAGTCTGATACCCCTTAATATTTTTATAATGTCTAAAATCAATCCCATGCCTAGTTACTGAGACATAAGCACAATAACACTGTGCATGCAAAACTTTAACCAAAAATCCAAGTTAGAAAAGGGCCATAATTTGCATTAGTCCAAAAGTTATCCTCCTTAGTTTTCTGATGCCCTTGAAGACACTTCTTAACTTTCTAGTCAATTCCACAAGCTATTTCTGAGATATAAGCTGGATAGTAGCTTGAATGCAAAAATTTAACCAAAATTCTAAGTTAAAAAAAGGTCATAATTTTTAATATATTCCATCAAGTGTTATCTTCCTTTATAGTATGATACCCCTAAACATATTAAAGATGTTTCAAATCAATCCCATGCCTGGAAAAAAAGGGGGTAATATATTTCATCAAAAGTTATTTACCTTGATAGTATGATACTCCTAAACATATTAAAAATGTTTAAAATCAAACGCACGCCTGGATACTGAGATATTAGCATGAAAGTAACTTGCATGCAAAACTTTAACCAAAATTTCTAAGTTGAAATTGGGCCATAATTTGTGATATATTCCATCAAGAGTTATCTACCTTGGTTGTCTGATGCCCCTAGACCTATTCATAAACTTTTAAGTAAATACCATGAATGGTAATTGAGATACATACTAGATAGAAGCTTGCACGCAAAACTTTAACCAAATTTTCTATTGCATGCAAAACTTTAACCAAAATTTCTAAGTTAAAAAAGGGCCATAATTCATATTAAATTCAGTCAAGAGTTATCTACCTTGGTTGTCTGATGCCCCTAAACATATTTATAAACTTTCAAGTCAATACCATAAATGATTATTGATATATAAGGTTGATAGTAACTTGCACGCAAAACTTTAACCAAAAGCTGCAACGCCGACGCCGACGCAAGGGCGATTACAATAGCTCTCATATTCTTCGAATAGTCGAGCTAAAAATGCGAAAAAAAATGAATTTTTGGATTGACTAAGATGATAATGATGACACTTGTAAGCAACTTATGATCATGTATGAAGATTAATATGCTACATAGAGATAATGTAATGTATGTAATTTTTGTAATAAAGTTACTATATACTGATTATATATCAAAAGATACAATATAGCTCATATATAATAAAAAAAGATAATGAAAGATGGTTCATAAATCACAAGGAATCAACATAACACATGTATAAAAAAAAACTCTTTAAATGTGTAAGATGTTTCATATGTTGCACTAGCAAATACAAAAATAACACATTGTATGAATATTCTGAGAGCGTAAGATGGTTCATATGATATACCGACATATGTTTTATAAACATATAATTTATGGGGTGTAATAAATTATAGGATAATATGTTAAATTTATAATTAACATGCCTCTTTTTCAAATGAATACATTATGCAGCAAATCTTTTTAATAAATATATTTTGGAAAACTTCTATACTGAACAAAGAAATGAGAAAATATAGTGGTTTTTTCATTAATATAAATGTTCATTTCAAAAAAGATAAATGGAAGTGAGTATAGGCTCATTGAATGTTAGAGGTTTAGGCAATAATAAGAAAAGATGTCAAATGCTTGAGTGGTTACAAAACAAACAATTATCAATCTGCTTCCTGCAAGAAACGCATTCAACAAATGAAACTAAAGAAAAATGGTCCAGAGAATGGAATGGTAAATCTTATTTCAGTGGAATTAAACCAAATGCTGAAGGAGTCGCAATTCTGATTAATAAACAGTTTAATTGTAAAATCACAGAACAGGTCGAACTTATTCCAGGGCGTTTATTAGCATTAGCAGTGGAAATAAACAATAGAAATATCATATTAATAAATATATATGGACCAAATAAGGATGACACCAAAGTATTTGAAAAACTATATAAATACATTGATGATAATAGTGAAAAAAACTTTATAATAGGAGGCGACTTCAATACTGTAATAGATGTTAAGGTAGATAAGATAAATAGTACAGTAGATAATCACAGCAAATGAAAACATCCAGATAAAAAACAAATTACATGGAGATCTAGTGGAAAAAACAATATAGGATCAAGATTGGATTATTTTTTAATTTCAGAAACCATTTGCAATATAGTGAAAGAATGTACTATAAAACCTGGATATAGAACTGATCATTCTGTTGTAATAATGAATGTAAATTTTCAATATCAAGAACTGAAAATATTAACAAAAAAGAACAAACAATAATTAAAATTACTTAACAACACTCAACAAATAACAGAAAAAAAAAAATAGCAAATAGTGTTAATACAAAAAAAAATGGAAAAAAAACAAGAGAGAAAAAACATATACAGCAGCTTAATATTAAAAACAAAATAGAAACTGACCCAAAGAAAATACTAAATGAAGAAAAACACTTCTTTGAAAACTTATATAACGAAAGAAAAACATACAACAGTAATATAGATTTTTTTAATGAGAATATAAGTAAACTTACAATAGAAGAACAAGAACTATGTGATGGACTGCTAAAATACAAGCCTTGCAAGAGATGGGAAATAACAAAAGCCCTGGATCAGATGGAATAACAGTAGAATTTTATAAAACTTTCTGGAAGGATATAAGTAAATATTTATCTGAATCATTAAACTTTTCATATAATAAAGGACAACTTTCTGAAATACAACAACAAAGTATAATCACACTTATTCCAAAACAAAATAAAGACTTGACTGACCTATCAAATTGGAGACCACTAAGTTTATTAAATATAGATTACAAAATAGCAACTAAAGCAATTGCGAATAGAATAAAAAAAGTCCTTGAAAAAATCATTTCATACTCACAAACAGGCTTTATGAAGAATCGATATATAGGGGAAAATGTTCGTTTGATATTTGAAATATTAGATTATTTAAATAGGGAAAATAGACCAGGTTTATTATTCTTTTCAGACTTTGAAAAAGCTTTTGATACAATTAATCACGATTTCATGTTTAAATGTCTGAAATACTTTAACTTTGGTGATTCCTTAATAAAATGGATTAAAGTATTTTATAATAATATAAATAGTATTATAATAAATAATGGCCATTTAAGTGAAAGCTTCCCTGTAAAAAGAGGCGTCCGACAAGGATGTCCCCTCTCATCGACATTATTCATAATTTGTATTGAGATACTATCAAACTACATACAGAAAGATAATGAAATTATTGGAATTAAAATAAATGAAACTGAAATAAAACAGACACTATTTGCTGATGATGCTACATTTTTTAATGATGGTTCAGAAAAATCACTAAATAGATTAATTCATGTTATAACAAATTTTGGATATTTATCAGGTCTAAAACTTAACAATTCAAAATATTACAGTCTGAATCATTAAAAAATAAAAATCTGAACTATTGTAAAAATAAAAAAATCAATTTTACATCTATTTCTGCAAAAACATTAGGTATGACCTTTTTTAAATAATACAAATCATGTAATACAGAACAAAAAATCGAGGAATTTCATAATTGTTTAAAGCAATGGCAGCATAGAAAACTCACATTACTAGGTAAAATTACTGTAATCAAAACTTTTGCACTTCCAAAACTCATATACCCTTTTACTGTTTTGCCTAATCCTCCAAGTAAAACTATTCAAGAAATAAATAAAATGATATTCAATTTTATATGGCAAAACAAACCGGATGAAATTAAAAGAGATATACTATATTTGCAATACAATAATGGTGGATTAAAATTAACAAACATAAGATTATTTTTGAATTCCATTAAATCATGTTGGGTAAAGAGAATATTAAATGAAGAAAATAGAGGACAATGGAAATTATTTTATGAAAGCGTACTCAACAAACATGGTGGCAAATTAATATTGAATGTTACTTAAATAAAATTGACATAAATAGAATTTGTAATGGAAATACTTTCTTAAGAGATATTCTCGAGTCATGGAATCATGTGAAACAGTGTTATGAAAAGGATGAAAAATAGAAGAAATATAATATGGAATAACTCAAACATAAGAGTTAATAACAAAACGATTTTCTACAAAAATGGTTTGACAAAGGAATATTGTTTGTTGATCAATTAATAGATCTTAGAACTAATCATATTTTCTCCTTAAAAAGAATAAAACTAAAAAAAAATAAAATTAAAAAAATAAAAACAAAATAAAAATTAAAAATCCAAATAAAACTTTATATAATATACAACTTGAAAATATCAATACAAATTACAAAAAATCAGAAGATAAGTGGTACAATATTTTAAATGATGAAGCCATTGTGTATATATGCAACACTTTAAAATAACAAAAGACACTTATCTACGAGATTTCCAGTATAAATTTTTAATGCGAAGAATAGCAACCAACAAATATTTAACAAAAATTCAAATAAAAAACAGCAGTCTATGTGACTTTTGTAATAGCAATATAGAAACAATAGAACATCTTTTTTGGGAGTGCACACATACACAGCAATTTTGGAATGAAATAAGTGTTTTCTTAAAAACAAAATATTTAGAATAAATTTTAATTAAAATTTAAAGCAAAAAATGAAGCTAAAAAACATACTGCCAACTATATATATTTTTAAACAAATTTTAAAATTCAGATTGACAGTTGAACAACATATATCTTTAACACAAAATAAATTAATATCTTTCAATAATAAGTGGAGACATTTTCTCTAATATTCAATATGAACATTTTAAAAAAACAATAACATAAAAAGTATAAGAAAAAACCACTCCTACCACCTTTTTTTTCAGTACTATTTTTTTTAATTTTTTTTAGGTCTGTGTCTGTGTTTGTTGTTGTTTTTATTATTATAAGTAGTAGTAGTAGTAAAACTGAAACATATTTGAAATCGGATGCTCTTTTACATTGCCTTTCTTAATCAATACTCTGTATATCTTTTCTTCACTTTCTTGTACCTTTTCTACTTTTATTCTGTATACTATTACCTTATTTC
Organism: Solen grandis; assembly: GCA_021229015.1. Classification (NCBI taxonomy): domain Eukaryota; kingdom Metazoa; phylum Mollusca; class Bivalvia; order Adapedonta; family Solenidae; genus Solen; species Solen grandis. The sequence continues at coordinate 42,004,977 of CM037783.1, read as the reverse complement.
AAACTCTTCCTTTTCCGCTAATAAAATTTTCTTCGTGGGTTTATAAATTCCATTGTATTAAATTTATACATTGTGTATTGTAATCATGTCATAATATGTAGATGTACTGAAATGGAATGAATAAATAAATGAAAAAAAAAAAGATGATAATGGGTTAGAACCCCGTTGGGGTCAAAAAGGTTTCATGATCTTTTCAGGCGCAAAGTACTGGTCTTACACAGGAACCGTCGAGAAGGATTATTTTAATTTGTTAGAAACTTTTTCCACAATTGATGTTAAAGAAACAATTACTGTTTTTACGTCTACTGTATTAACTAATTTGCTATGCATATTGATGGGACTGATAAAATAATGTGTGTCCTTACTAGGCATGTTGTTTCCAGTAGAAGGTCCATCTCAGTCACCCAATGCGTATCCAAAACAGCATTTACAGTCTTCTATCGGGTCAGTAACGATGGCTTCTACTAAAAACAAAACACGGTGTATGTAAAAAAAGCAAAACAAAAAGTTATTTGTTGTCTTAGGAATTAAATGATTATTTGAAAAGAATGGGTATATATTTTCTCTTTTCCTGTTTACATTTTTCGACATTTCTCAAAATAACTTGTGAAATGAGTAGGAGACGGGCTATTTCCTTCCCGGCAGATATTAATCTCATGTTGCCATATGGTGGGGACTTTGTTTTAAGTTTTTGATTATATTCAGAAAAAGATACATATGTCAAGCCTACGATGTGCTTCAGGAACTACAAAAACATTCCACCAGCCAAACACAGGAGACGTCTCCATGGATTTAAAATTATACCAGGATACCAAAAGATTTGAAATCATCAACACCAAATCTACACAACAGTTCCGCCAAAATATCCTTACATACCTTGCAAACGAACAAAGGAGCAACCAATATACAGCAAAATACATGCATGAAAAACTAACTTAACAAAACTGCGTCAATCGAATAAAATCCATACAACAACCAAAACACCATGATTTGAAATCCACCAAATTACAATAAATGACAACCACAACCCAAATGGTACATAGAAGGCTTCACTTATTTAAAAATACATCTTTTGATTTCATCTGACATCTGCTGAGAAAAAATAACTGAGCAGTAATCGAGCAAACTGTTAAGTACATGTATAGTCTTCTGATAGTTCGGAATCTATTAAGAAAATAGATGTGATAAATATTTGTTACAAAGTGTCTTTTAATAATGAAGGGCGCCGTGATCCAGTATTAGATCCCCGAAGGTAACGGGTTCGAAAACCATTAGGAGCAAGGATCTCGGATTTAAAATGCGAAACGTACTGGTCCAACCCATGAATCGTCGAAAGTGATTAGGTATAAGATGTAGGAAATTGTTTCGCAATCGACTTAAAAATTTTATAACAAATTAGTTTGCATATCGATGGAACTGAAAAAAACATGTGGCCTTAAGCATGTGCGTCTAGTAGAAGGTCTGAGTTCATCTCAGTCGGCCACTGCGTATCCGGATCAACCTCAACAGTCTTCCGAAAGGTCGGTCACGGTGGCAACTACTATAAAAAATAAATGCATTTGCAAAATAGCGAATAAAAATGAATTTCTGGATTGACTAAGATGATTTGTGGGTTCGAACCCCGTTGGGGTCAAATATGTTTCATGACCGTTTCAGGCGAAAAGTACTGGTCTAACACAAGAACTGTCGAGAGGGATTATTTTAATTTGTAAGAAACTTTTTCCACAATCGATATAAAAGAATAAGTTACTGTATTTAAGCTAATTTATTTGCTATGTAAATTGATGGGACAGAGAATTACATGTGTCCTTATTAAGAATGTGTCCAGTAGAAGGTCATTATGTCCATATAAGTCACCCACTGCATATCCAGGACAATCCTTAACAATCTTCCATCAGCTAGGTAGCGATGGTCTTTACTAAAAAAAAACAGATGTTTGTAAAAAGCGAATTTTAACTTAAGAAATACTTAATCATCGTAACATATGTCTAGGGCACAATTTTCCTCTTTGCATGCGCGATATAACATTAAAATTGATAATGATAAAATATTTACAGCAGACCCCCACTGATAAAGAATTATTTAGTTTATTTCGAACTGGTCCGGGTACACAGCATTGAGCAAAGACAACCGTCATGTTTAAAAGAAATAGGTTGCTTCTCCTTGTTGAAAATATTTAAAAAAAAAAATTCAATGTCAATGTGTGTTTACCTGTTCTTAATGAATTATTTTTCTATGCACAGAAGTGAAACTGAGAAAGAATATAGCTTTTGCCTTTTTATCCAGTAGAAAGTAGATGTGCCCTTTATCAGTCATCAACTGTGTAGCCAGGACAGCCTCTAAATACAACCAGAGTCTAGCATTAACCGTCCTTATCGTGTACCGATGACCTATTAGAAATAGAAAATCGATTAGAGACAAATTTAATGTTCCCATTTAATATAATTTTAAAAGACAAATTTGTAATTATTTACCATTTATATCTGTTAAGTGTACAGTAGTAGTGCAACAGAACAAATATTACCACCCGTGTTTTAATGAAATGTGTTTCAAGTTTAAATCAAATACATAGTCGAAAAAATTTCAAGCTGAAAGTGAAATCTTTGAATAACAACTACCACGTTTTTTTTAATTATTAAAATCAATCTCTTTCTTGACTAAATGTGTATATGAAGTTTCCCTGTGATTGTCATAGGCACTGATTAGACACTTTTTGGAAGCCATCTTTAGGGTATAAGTTAATGCAGGTCAAAACTTGAGAATACTTACTGTTTTTATTTTCCCGTCTATCTTTCTGACATTTATGTCCAATTGAACAGCAATAATCATTCTAAATAATGAAATTATAGGAAAATGAAGTAATGCCGCCAGGAGTAGGGAAATTCACTGATGTGGAAGCTATTTATATGCTAAGACAGTCAATGTATGCGTTTTCTGTTGATAATGAAGGGCGACGTAGTCCAGTGGAAGCACACCCGTTTATGGATCCGACGGTTATGCGTTTGAACCAAGATATCGTCAAGAGGAATATATTACAGTATAAGTTGCAAGAACTGTTTTAAGTATGAGGTTAAGTAAATATTGATGAAACAGAAAAATATATGTGGCCTTAATGATGTGTATCCTTAAAGAGTTCCATGTGACCATCTCAGTCACCCAATGCGTATCCAGGACAATCTTAACAGTCTTCTAACAGGTCGGTAACGATGGCCTCTACTATAAACAAAAATGAAAAAAAGCTAACAAAAAGTAAACATTGAATTTCTGGGTTGACAAACTGCTTTAAGTGATCATGGAAGGAAAAGTTTAGTTTTGTCTTATTTTTAATTTTTTGGTTTTTTTTTTTTTCATTCTAAAAAAATTAAATTGCAAATTAATTTCCTGTTTATGAATTTTTTTGCTATGCATAATGATTTTAATTATAAAGGATAAAGGCTTCAAGTATGGCTCTATGTCCAGTAGTAGGGCGATGTAAACTGCTCATCAAGACAACATTCACATGAGTGTTCTTACGTGACATGGTCTAACTGAAGCCGTCCTTATGTAAGAAGTGCTCTACTAGAAATAGAACATATAGGCTTCCTACAAGTCGGGAGTAGCCGAGACCTTTATTGTCGGTAAATAAATAGCCTACTAGCATTAAAAATGGGTGTTTAAAAGCCGGGGGAATGAAATGAATTCCAGGTTTAATCGGAATAAATCTATATTCATAAAAAGCTGAATGTCACTTTTTTCTATACATGTATACAATTTCATGGATGAAATCATTGATTATTTTTCTGACCCTTAAGCGTTATAACAGACGATGTGTATCTGTTAATAATGAAGGTCGCCGTCGTCTACGTGACTTCGGATCTGAAGGTTGTGGGTTCGAATACCGTTAAAGACATCATGACATCAGGTGAAAAGTACAAGTAAGAATCGACGTTAAAAATAAGTTTTCACTAAAAATAAACTAATTAATTTACTATGCATATTAATGAAATGAGAAAAGTGTATGTGACCTTAAGAACGCGTGTCCAAAAAAAGGTCCACGTGCCCATCAAGTTACCCACTTCGTATCATGGACAATGGATGAGTATATAATTTGCAAAATTCGACGATAAATAATCAACTGAACTTAAACGGATTATTTTGCTATGAAAAAATATACTAGTATGGCCTTAAGCATGTGTGCCCAGAAAAAGGTCCACGTGCCCGTCTCTATAATCCACTGCGTATCCAGGACAACCTCCAGTCATCAAACAATTCGGTAACGTTGGCCTCTACTAACAAAAAAAAACTGGATATATGAAAAAGCGGAGTAATACAAATATTGAATTTCTGGGTTAAAATGATCATTTCATTTCTTTAAAAGTGTTGATGTTACATAATCTGGTCTAGAAATGGCAGTCCTTCTCATTCTAAATAGATTTTTAAAGTTGTAAATGTAAATTTTCTTGTTATTATTGCTTAAATAATTAAATCTAAATTATTTAAATTAGAGCAATGCGTGTCTTTATCCTTTCTATGTCCAGTAGTAGGTCCTTGTGCACTTATCAATCATCCACTATTTATCAGGAAATAATTTACATAAGTATTTTTTACACGACAGTCTAACTGAAGCTATCATGTAAAGGTATACTCCACACGAAAATGACAATCGATGTTAAAATCGTGGAAAAATTAAGTTCAATGTATTTATAAATTAAGGTGAATATATAGGGAATTATTTAGTCTTTATTTTGAACTGAAAGATGGTATCGATAATTTCTATTGAAAATAGAAAAAATGGACGTTAAAAAATGGGGACAAAACCGAAGTTAAGTTAAATTGAAATATAGGAAGGAAACATTACCACTGGGCTTTAATGAAATGTGCTAGTCCTTACTCTAAGAAGAATCACAAATTTAATCAAAACTACAAATGTGTCCAAAGGAAACAGATGCCCCCACCCGTCGCATTTTCAAAAACAAAGGCCAACACCTAAGTGAGCAAGTCATGTCCTGACTAATATCTCCGTGAAGTTAAAGTCTGTAGCACAAATATCTTCAGAGTCACCGGTGTCACAGTTTTGGGATGGATGGACGGACGGACAAAGGCAAATCTGGTGTGTGTGGGGGGGGGGGGGGTAAAATGAACTGGCAAATGAGGAGAGCACAACAATAAAAACTGGCAAATTAAAATGCCCAGATGAACAAGTGTATGCCCTGAATAATATATCCATGAAGCTTTACGTTTGTAATATAAATACTTTTGGAGTTGTGGGCTCCATTAAATTAAAATTCCTTATTTTCCTAAACAAGGCCCATAGTTCTGTCAGTTGTCAACGGTGATCCGATACAAAAATACCCATGTGCACAAGTTCATGTCTTGAATAATATATTCGTGAAGTTTAAAGTCTGTAGCATAAATACTTTCAGAGTTTCGTGCGTCACAAGCATAAAATTGCCTATTTTCTTTCAAAAACAAAGGTCCATAACTATCAACTTCAACAAAAGTACGATAAAAAATACCCAGGTGCACAAGTTCATGTACTAAATAATATATCCATGACGTTTCAAATCTGTAGTACAAATACTTTCAGAGCTATGCGTGTCACAACGTTTCGGGACGGTCGGACAAAGGCAAATCTAAATCCCCCCATTTTTTGGTGGGGGCATGAAAAGTCAATACATATTTAAACGAAATTAATTTCAAACTGAAAGATTATTCAAATGATTATTTCAAAACACGCATAAATATTATTTTCTTATTGTTTCGACTTTACATTATTAGATACGTCTAGAAATAGCAGTCCCACTCACTCTAAATGATATTTCTTAAGTCATCATTGTGGGTTTCCTGTTTATATTTTTCTTTTTGCAATGCATAATGGTGAAAATTAGAGCAATATGTTTAGCCTTGACCTTTACCTTTATGTGTCCAGTAATCGATCCATGTTCCCTCATCACTCATTCACTGCCAATCTGGATAAATTTTACATAAGTTTTTTTACATGAAACCCCGTCTTCATCATGTAACGATAACCTCTACAAAAATTGAAAATACCGAAAAATGAAGCTTAAGGTAAATATTTATAAATATAAAGTATTATAAAGAAAAATAGTTTTTCTGGATTTCGAGCTGAAAATAGCTTGGGTATACAACGGAAAAAAGACTACCACCGGCGTTTGAGGAAATGTGTGGCTACTCCTTACTCTTAATATTTACACTGTTTACAAAAGAAAATTTGACTTAACCTGTATAGTGGTGGAAACCAGAAAAAATGTGTTACCTTTGCCTTCTATTATCCTAGCGTACCAAGTTTACGTCAGGGTTATAGTCTAGCTGAAGCCGTCTGCATGTTACGATGCCCTCTACTAGAAATAGAAAATGAATCCTGACGCAAATATGAAATCAGCAGCTTTCAGGGTGATATATGTGCCATTCTCACTTAATTCGTCCAACTAAGGTCGTCTTTTTGGGGCATTGATGACTTCTAGAAAAAGAAAATTAACGTTTAAAAATGGGGGACAAAATCGAAATGTTAAGTTAATCTAAATGCTTTCTAATGACTATGTAAAAAGATAAAACACACACAAAAAAAAAATCTTTTAAATACCCAACTCAAAAGTTAAATTGAGGTATGGGTATACAACACAAGGGAGACATTATCACCGGGTTTTAATGAAGTGTGCCGCTAGCCCTTACACTTAAATGGGGTTTGTGTTAATACTATGCATAATGATTAAAATAGCTTTCACGATGATATGTACTTTTTACCCGAAGTGCGTCAAGTAGATGGTTCATCGCTCTAAGTCATCCACTGCTTACCCAGGACAACCTTCATTTATAGCTTTCCTACAAATCGGAGTAGCTGACATCGTTTTGTCGTTTAATGAATTTTCTACAAGTAACAGAAAACTAGTAAATACTAGATTAAATCTAGATAAATCAAAAGCATATTTAAAAGAAATCGATGTCAAGCTGAAGGCCAGGTCGTTGTTTATATATAAACTTTCTACCACAGTTTTTAATGTAATCATTGACTAGTCTTTTTGACACAAAATGTACGCACAAACACACTCAGTATATATTTTTCTGTTTACAATGAAGGACGCCACGGTCTAGTAGTAACACACCCCACCGCGGATCCGAACTTTAAGGGTTCGAACCCCGTTGGACGCAAAAATTGTTTACGATCTTCCTAGGTGCAAAGTACTGGCCCAACGCAGGATTCATCGATGAAGAACTTATTTCCCAGTCGTCGTTAAAATAAGTTTAAACAAAACTGCTACGTATATTGATTGAACTAAGAGAAATATATGTAGCCCTAAGCACGTATGACCAGTAGAAATTCCATGTGCCCATCTCAGTCAGCCACTTCGTATGCTGAACAACAGAGTCTTCCATTAGGTCGGTATCGATGATAACCTTTAACAGAACAAAATAGATGTATGAAAACAAAAACGATTACAAACACCGACGACCGAAGTTATTGGTCGACTTAAATGAATCAAAGGAATTAAAAAAATCAAATTATTTAAAGAAACGCATATGTATTCTTTCGTTGTTTTTTGTTTTTTTTTGGGGGGGGGGGTTGGACTTTACATTATAAGATTTGGTCTAGAAGTGACTACTGCCGTGAAATGTGTTAAAAACGGGCTATTTTCTTCGCAGCAGATACTAAATATCATATTGCCATATGATCGGGAATTTTTATTGACTTGTTCTTACTAAGAAAAATATACAAATGTAAAGCTTACAATGTACTATAGAAACAAATCTGCATCATTCCACCAGTCAAACACAGGAGACGTCTCCACGAATCTTAGACTACACTAGGATACCACATGACAACCTCAAAACATCTCAGACCTAAATCTGCAAAACACAACCTGTAATAAAGAAGCAACAAATCCTACACACCTTGCTAAAATAGCAAAAATCACGCAAGAAAAATCAAAGATGAACTAATAAAAACAATTGCGTCGACCAAATTTAAACTACAAAACCCAAATGCAACAAAACAACTATAAACCACCAAATTGCAAAAAAGCAACTTCAACCCAGAGAGTACACTTAAGGCTTTACATTTAAAAATACAAAACAAAACAAAAAACAAACACTGATAATATCATTTGGCCTCAGCTGGGAAAAAATAACACACTGATTGAACAAGCTGTCAATTAAGTACAATTTAGCTCCACACTAAAAAAGAAATGTTTTACCCATATGTAGTCAAGCATCAGCATGCATGCACGTTATTTGTATTGATACTCACAGCTCCTGATCAAACGTGCATCCCTTTCAAACACTTTTGTTCAACCCTCGGAAAGACATTGCCGGATGTAAATAAAAATGAAATGCACAAAATTATAATGTCAACAATGTCGTATAAGCGTAATAAAAAAGTTATTGTTTCCACTAACCCGACCGACCTTATTTTTGTACCGATCCTAAACTTTTCGTAGCATTCGGGCTATTACGGTTTCAAAACACTTTTTTCGTCACTTCCTCTAAAAACTTAGTCAAAAAGGGAAAAAAAGTTCAGCCGACCTACCGGCCCTATTCCTTTCGGAGATATTAGTGGAAACAAACTTTTTTTTTCGCCTTAGACATAGAATAGCTTAGTTTGTATTGTTAAAGTATTCCATATAATGACACGCATTTAATATGAAATGCAGAAAAGTACAGTCTTAAAGTGTTATTGTGTGAGGAGTTTACCGTCGATGAGACGGTGTTTCAGTCATACAGCATATTACAGATATGTTGAAGTACTGAAGTTGGTTCATTTCTTTGCTATCATTATACCCTTATTATTATTCCTTTTATATTCTTACCCTGAAAAACTGCCCACATCGGTACCTGGTACATTTAGCGGGCCTTCCTAGTATTGTTTGGAAAACACCACAGCTTGACACTCATGGCACAGGGTTGGTTAATGATCAGTGCTGAAAATTAGATTTACTCCCTCTAAGAAAATCAACTATCAAGCAATATGCTTTTTTAGCTTAGTAGTTTAATGTTAGTGTTTACTATTTGTAGAGTTGTGACAATGTATTGAACATGAACATGTTTGAAATCGTTTGACCTCAACAAAAAATTAAACCAACACAAAATTTCTAAATCGAAAAAGGCGCATAACCATGAAAATTGAATTTTAGGGTTACTTCTTTTGAAATGGGTTCCCTTTTTCATAATGAACATGTATTCCAAGCTATTAGTGAATATGCCTGACGGCTTAAAAGAAATGGGTCTGAACGCCGAGGGTCCATGATGTTAATTAAAAACATGAAATTGCAAGGTTCTGCATTCAGATATGGAACAGACTACTGAAACTATTTGTGAATAGGTTTTATCTTAAGTTAAGAAACATTGCAAATGCATCAATTCTTAGCGTTTCAAAATTTGTAATCATTTCTAACAAAATTTGTTTCACCAAACCCTTTCATATAACACATACATTTGATGGTAGAGTCCTATAATTTAGTTTCATGCTGCAAAAAATGGTACCTTTTGTCTATTTTTTTTCCCTTAATGCTTACATATAAAAGTTTCTGTTTTGGATATTTTGATTCTTATTACTCACATTTAAATTTTATACTCTATATGCTCAGTCAGAGGTCTTGAGCGGAATCCCACAACGTTTTGTTTTAAGGCCAGTACTATTTGTTTTATTAATTAACGATTTTTAAGTCGCTGTAGATTCTTTCAAATTATTTGCTGATAATACTAAACTGTACTCATCAGTCGTCAGTGAAGAAGACTTGTCTCAAACTTCAAAGAGGTATAGAAAACCTATCAAACTGGTTTAACAAATGACTTCTTAAATTTTCATATTAGGTAATGTAAATCTATGCATATAGGGCGACATAACACTAGACATGTATACCATATGAAGGTAGATGGATTGAATGTTAGTATATTTCGGGTCACTGAAGAAGACTACATTGGTCTATTTGATGAACGAATGGAATTTGTTATTCATGTGTCAGCAATTGTTAATAGAACAAATCAAAGAGTTTGCTTAATAAGCTTTGACTATTTAGGCAAGGGTATGTTTTTGATTTTAGACAAAACACTGATTAGTACGCTACTGTAATTTTGTCACCATGGTAGAAGATATAGTTTCCATAGAACAAGTACAGCGCAGAGCAACTAGACTGATTAGGAAGACTCGTCATTTATCATATGGAGGGAGACTTAGGGTGTTTGGACTTCCTACATTAATCTACCGAAGAGAGACCTGATACGATTCCATTGTTCAAAGCATTGTATGGCTTTGACGAAATACATATAAAAAACAACAACTGAAAAGCAGCCACAAATAAATGATTAGAGGTCAAACAAGCGGATTGATATTTCCAACAAACTGGATCCAACAAGTTGTTTGATCAATACTTTTCAAACTAATAATCAAAATTTCCTAAAATTACTCAACTTACAATACTTTTTAGGCGGCCCACCTTCATCCTCACTGCTGAGTAAACCGAGTTGTTCGCTCTCAGGGTTTGAAGAGCTAGCCGAGCCTCAAATGACCTGAAAGTATACCCCTGCATGATTAGAATGCATTTAAAGTGACCAAATACAGTGTACAATCTGCCACTCTCTAAAACAGTTGAATGTGACCTTAGACTTGACTGAGAAATCTGATCAGGGTTTTATTTTGTTGCAAATATAATAAGTTATTTTGGGCATAATTTTCATGTATATTTCAAATTGGGCCTATATGGGCCCACGCCTAAGCCCAGCAATATATAAGGGACCCATATGGGTCCCATATGGTTTCCCACATGGGCCCCATATGGGCTACCCACATGGGACCCATGTCGAAAGTGCAACCTGTATTGGCCTGGGTCCCATATGGGCAGCCCACCAAGATCCAATATGGGCCCCTCAAGGGTCCCATATGGGCAGCCTGCCTAGATTCTACATAGGCCCCATATGGGCTACCCACATGGGACCCATGTCGAAAGTGCAACCTGTTTTGGCCTGGGTCCCATATGGGCAGTCCACCAAGATCCAATATGGGCCCCTTAAAGGTCCCATACTTGCACCCCATTTGCATGTAATATGGCTCCATACCACTGCACTGTCTGAATGTGCAGTCAAATGTGGAAAACTGGTACCAACAGCCTCTGAAAATCTGCCGCTCCAAAAAAATATTACTGAAAACCAGAAAATTGGTCCCTCAAATACAACATACAGTTTTATTTTTTCTTCTTAATTTAATTAAAACTTCAATTTAATCAATTGCTGAGAAAATACAATTCGAAAAGTCATAATTCATTCAAATACAATTTGAATACAAATGGATATTTTTCATTTTCAATGTGCTATTTAAAGTTTAAAATTTATTTCCTAGCCATAAGACAATTTCTTATGCAACAAAAACAAACACTTAAAGATTGCATATCTTTAACACTGCACATAAACTCAACAACTTATTATACAAAAATGCATACTATTGAATAAAGAAAATAACTAGCATAACAAGACTAGACTAATAAATGCATCACAATCACACACATAACAACTATTATTTCGTCTTAAGTTCTTAACCTTAAAGTACTTGAAATATGAAATGACATTAAAATTCAAAATAAAAAGGCTAACTGTAATGATGGATTACTTCAGCAGTACTATTAAAATACTTAAATCAACCATATCAAACTGGATGGTGAAAATATAATTATACAGACTAAGCAGACTATCTTGTTCAGCCAAGTGATACATGGGTATGTGAAAATATAATTTATATAAAACATATAGATTGTTGGCATAGCATGTTTAACAATGTGAAAAAATAATCTGAATTAATCTTATCAACAATTCTCATGCACATACTAGTAGTCCAATCTCCACAAAACTGTTAGTTACAGAACAGATTCTTTTAAAGCTTAATAAAAGAAATATAGTATACTTAATTTAAAGTTTGGCGTGTCTGAAAAATAATGGACTGATATTCAACTATTCAAAACTATATTCTAAACTATTCACTATGAATCTGTCCCTCCCACTTATTGAGAGTGTCTCCTGTTGGAATTCCTACATTGAAGACTTGTCTGACTTTTGCTGCACTGTTTTCTTCCCCCTTCCCTGTTCAGTACCACCTGCCAGTCATTTATAGACCTCTTACTCAGCGTCCTCAGTGGTGTGGTTCTGAAAGTTCAAAAGGTATAAAATATATCTTAAGGAAGCAAACCAAACAATGTTGGGACTGTTAAACTTGGCATTGAAACTAAAAAATATAACTGATGAGAATAAAGTATCATTTTTTTCATATGTGTTCCACTGAATAATGCATTTTATAAATAAATCATAATGTAGGTGATGTGTGTTATCAGCTCAAGCCTCTGGGTTCTATTTAATCTTAACATAGCTTTCTTGTAAATGATATAAAAATTGAATAATTCCAAGGCATTGACTATGACTTCATTACATTTAAGACTTGGCTAGAGTTTATTGCAGCAAATCTTACTGTAAAATTCATCCATGATATGCAGTTTGGTAAATGGCAGCATCTCCTTCAGTCCATGGAAGTTGTAGTTTACATCCAGCTCATTTCCATTCAGAAAACTCCTCACAACGTCCCAGAGATTTGAATTAAACAGGTTGACAGGTATTCTGGTATTCTATCTACAATTACACAAAGCGTATACATTATGAATCATCTAGTTCTATATGTCAGAGATGTGAATGCCTTAATGTAGCTTCATGTATATCTGTAGCAAGTTTAAATAGCAAGGTATGCTTTGATCGGAATACAAGTGATTTATAACAGTGCTTTATGATACAGAAATAAATAAATACATGATAATAGTAAACACAGATTTGTTGCAGGATTTGTTATCTTGTAGGAATACCATATGGAATGTATACCAGAAAATTGCCAATGACAGTACGTAACGTTATCATTATTATTCAACAATACAGTAAATAATGCAAAAAGTAACAATAAAATTTATCTAACTTTTGATCGAAATTATTGATCCTTTGGTCCTCAAACTAAAAGTTATAGCAGATAAAAGTAAATTCTAGACTTAGACACCTTGAATTTGAACTACCAGTACATACAATATACGATAAACAAGTCGAACTCAACTCGCGAAAATACGTTACAAACCAATTCCTTATTCATAATCAGAATTATTTTCAAAAAAAGCAAGACTTAATTATTAGAAAGGCATCTTAATCAATGTTATACATACGTATTTCACGTTTTGAATAGGCTAATAATGTTCGTCTGGCTGTCACTCTGAAGAAAAGCTAAGTAGGTTAACATCGCGTTGTGTTGTTGACCGTTGGTTTGAATATTGCGGTTAACCGGAAATGTAAAGCATATGTAAAATAGTATATCTGGGACCCATATGGGTCCCACATAGTCGAACCCATATAGGCATATCCAGATACACCCATGTGGGTCCAGTAAATCTCTATATATGGGACCCATATGGGTCCCACTAGTCGAACCCATATAGGCATACCCAGATACAGCCCATTGGGTCCTATGGGAAAAACTTTATATGGGACCCAATGGGTCCCAAATAGCAACCCATATAGGCATACCCAGATACAGCCCATTGTCCAGTATGGGAAAAACCTATATATGTGGGACCCACATGGGTCCCACATCGTCGAACCCATATAGGCATTTAACCATATAGAACCAAAAAGCCCAACTTAGCCCTAAGCATACCCAGATACAGCCCATATGGGTTCCATATACCCTTGCTATCTGGGTAATGAAGAATGAAAGGGTGGACATCAAAGTCATATTTTCCCCAGAAAACACTGAATAACTGCAACACATTTAGCCTGTGTGGTGAGATACATGTATTTTTGACCAACAACTTGCATTTAATAGTTGCATTAAGGGATTACTTTCCTACAGGATGTTGGGAGAGCTGCAGAGGTAATGCTACGGAAGCCTATTAGGGCCATTGTCTTAGGCGTTTTGTGTTCTGAGTCAGGTATTATACGTTATGGGCTAGATCTTATGACTTTGTCCTTAGGTCTTAGGCCTTACGCGATAAAAAGGCAAAACACTTGCAACATGACAAAACGATTGCGGACGGGTCCTCAACTATTAAAAAATTTCAAAGGGAATGAACAGAACAGAATAGAACATATCTTTTATTTGCAGATGTAACAACATGTGGGTTGAACATAAAATAATAAATACGGTACAATTATCAACGGTGAGTGATGATCAGTGGGGACAGTGGGTTAAAGGTTAAATTAATAGTATTTACAAGAGAATAAAAAAAGTCCTAAAAGATATCATACTTACGCGATTTATCGATTGCTTATGTCAGTTTTTGAATCTCTCTCTCTCTCTCTCTCTCTCTCATCCCCTCTCTAAACACAATCAACAACAATGACATGATTCAATTAGTACATGCGTTCTGTACATTTCAAAATAATACGATTGTTAACATTTCCATCATAAGCAATTTAAAAGTTTGAGAAAGAAAAAAATAAAATAAAATGAAGATCTACATAGATAAATGAATGAAAAAAAATTATTACATTCACAAAAGACAAGAGAAAGAAAAATGTACATAATTTCGTCATCTATTTTTAGTTCAGTTAAAAATAGCCTTAACAACCAGACACTACATTCCGTCCACGTGCTCCTGGAAAAATTTGCGGCACAGGACAAACTTGATAGTTCACGTGCAAAACTAGTCGAGATAGTTTACAACGTTGACGTAGTAAGGAATAAGGTTTAAAAGTCACTATGATATGTTTACTAATTCTCTCTCTCTCTCTCTCTCTCTGCATGCTTGTGCCTCCATGTTTCTGTTCTTCGCTTATTTAAGGTACTTTTTATTTAAAAATCCATTTTAAAATTTTTTTTTTTTTAAATTTATGAATATCTGGTCTTATTAGATATTTTGCTGGTATAAGTTGTTGTCGTTTATAACTGAAATATTGGCATGAAAGCAAATAGTGTAGTTCGTCCCCTAGTTCTTTCGAACTACATAGTATGCATTTTTCGGTTTGAGTGTGATCTGAATTGTTGTTTCCAGCGTCCAACTTCGATAGGAAACCTATGATTACAAGTTCTGAAATGGAGTAAAGGGGTTCTTAAAGCTGTCGGTAAGATGTTTAATTAAAGTTCAAATTCTAGATTTGTCTTAAGATAACTATAAGAAATACTTTTATTAGATTCTGAAAGTTTTGAAAACCATTCCTGTTTAAATTGGTCAATTAGATTGAGCTTTATTAATTTATGCAAGTTAGCAGGTTTTGATCCAGATTGTTTAAGCCAGTAAATAGAGCTTTATGTCCTACTTATTCAGTAACATCTATGAATTTCCCGTGAAAAAAAATCCAAAAAATAACAGGATATATCGAAGTTTCATAAATGATGCGTTTTAGAGTTCTCGAGTACATTCTTAGCTCCCTTTTTTTAATTTCCTTTTATTCCTGTATATTATATGAACTATTTGTCCGATTTCAGAAACACCTTAAGACTTTCCTATGTTCATTATGTTTTATAGGTCATTACATCATTATCTGAAGTGCAATCGGCGAAAAGTAGGAGTTGTATGTGTTACAAACACTAGAAACAATTTCAGGTGTCAGTCTGAAAAGTCGATCATTACGATTATTTAAAAAAAAATGCAAGTTTCTGTAATAAACAGATGATATAAGTCTGGCATAAGTGTTTGATATGTTATGGATTTGTGAAATATGACTTCTGAAGGAAATGGTCGTTTTCTTACTATATTCTTGAATCATTTAAAAATAGATCATTTCCACGAATGAGCCATGTCTTTGCAAGGCCGCTAATAAAGAAAAAGAAATATTTAAAAATGTGGTCGGGGAGTGATAGGTTGATTGGCTATCTCCTTGATTCTAATAATGTCCGTGTAATTAAAATGTTTTCTAATACCTAGTAACGATTTCACTTACCTTTTTCAAAGCGATTGGCGCCATTTTGTTCAACTCCGTCCAAGGTCAGGTTAAAATTGCTTGTCAATACCTTCTAAAGCACTGTGTATTCTTAAGTTGATCGACTGCCAGTTGAACGTATGAATTAGATATTAACATTTCATATCTTGGCGTCCGCAGATAAAAAAAAATCTAACTTTAAGAAAAAGTCAACCGCCGCCTTCAGAGTCGATCACTGCAATACAGTCGAGCGCGCTTTTTCGCAACATGATTCGCACGAGAATATTGAGTGATCACGTGAATATTGAGTTATCGTGATCGGAAATTTTCGGACATCCTGCAGTAAGTCACACCACTGAGGTTCCGTGCGGGGGAAATAAAATAAATGTTAAAATCTTTATTTCAGTTTTGCCAATTACTAATAATTATCCCGTGAGGTACCCCAGGCATTGTAAGCACTTGTTATTTTCCGATGGAGGCCCTGCTTAGAGGATTTTCGTTCTATTGCTGGTTTGTTTCGTTTGAGTTTACGTCCCACCGACAATATTTTAGTCGTTTGTATTAGATATATAGTGCTGCCTCACTGCGGTATCACACCGTAGACAAGTGACATGATACCAGACCCAGTCACATTATCCTGACATCGGGACAACCAATCCTGGAACACCTTTTTATTACAAAATCTATTCTAAGCAATGTATTTAATGCATGTACTTTCTTTACATACCAAAATCAAGTTTTGTTTTATCTATTGTTTGTTTGGTATTACTCTACATAGATATTATTTCATGAAACTGATGAACAAACTTCCGTCGGCTCAGGCAAAAATAGTTGTGTTTCTAGTAACATGACAAAAACAGCAACAAAAGAGGATGGAGTCTGTAGGCAGTTTATTTTTTTATTTTTTTTTATTGTTATTACCATGTTCATATAATATACATCATGTGTAATATTTAATTGTTCTCTACCAAAACTACTGTATATTACTTTGACTTTAAAAGTTTTTCAAAACGCCCCGGGAACATATATGTCTATCGGTACTCGGCTATTCCCGTTCGAACCCGTTAGATATCGAATAAATGATGGAAGTGCATTTTGCAAAATATAAAAATTCTTCACCATACGTGACATAAATTATATTTTAACCTGGTTTTCAACGAAGTTGTTTTAATATATGATCCTAGTTTACCATACTAAGCATTACGTACTTAAGGACAGGTTTTAGGTTTGGTATAAACTAAAATGAGGCAACACTATCATAGTCCAATAGACATCTGACGGAAGACTCAAGGTACATACATAATTATGGTTATTATAATGACATGATATGCAAGCTGGCGTCGAGTCTCTTTATAACCTCGTATTTTAGCTGCCTTTTCAACTTTCTGATATAATATCAGCAAGAGTGTTCTTTGGAACACGTGTGTCACCTTCTGAAGCGTGACGGAAAAAAATGTGACGGACGGCCGGAAAAGTGATCCCTATGTGTCACAACTGCTTAAAGCAGATACAATAAATATGTGTTGGTTTTGTCAAAGTATCAATTGCGATACTACAGCATGTACAGTACATCTGTAAATTTTGGTGCCTATGTGTACAGAATGGATGTCTCATAACGTTTTCAAGCGTCCCCTTTTTACGTTGCCGTGCGGTAACTTTAAACACATTTTCAATCTCCTCTCCCTTGGAACATAAAAGTTAACTTTTTTTTCAAATGCCTTCCGATGGATTAACTTTCTCTCTTCCAGGAACTTAAAAACTTTTTTAAATGCCCCCACATTTTTTTTTTCTTTTATTTTTTTTTGAAAACGTTTACAAATTTCCCTGGGGTATAACAAGAAAACGCTTTTTATAGTTCTGGCTTGATTACTATTCCGGGATAGGGTATTTGGAAATGTGTGGAGGAATCTCAAAACGTTTTCAAGGTAACGTCCATTATATACGTTGTAACCAGATTAAATGGTCACCGCATGGATCTTCGCGTATTGTCTGGCAATATTAACCTGAGCCATCTTAATATTCAGTGACCTTTCTTTGGCAATTGTCGGTTTCCGAAGTAAAACACGTGGATTTAAAGTATGGTATATATATATTACTTTGAAGCACATGCGTATCACCTGCCCTGCTAGCCTCAATGACAATTTTGCTTGAGTACGAAGTTGCAGGTTGTGGTTTCGAATCTAGCAAAGACCACAAATAGTGTACATATTTTTGTTGAATTTTATGTTTTAAAATATACTACATGCAAATCACACGATTATATCGAATTATTCTGGTTACACGAGATGCTTTACTTATAAGGAAGTAAAGAAGAAGAAGAAAACAAATAAAAAGACAACAACAATTCAACAAATTATTCATTCATCCACTTTAATGCAAATAATTAAACTAAAATTGATAATTGAAAATAATTATGTATTAAAAATGAATGTTTGCATTGAGGATTTGAACCTGCAACTTCGTGATTATAAGACCGCTGAGCTTACCACTGGGCCATCCGGAAGATGCATATAGTCAATAGCAAACCATACTAGCTCTAAAAACAAATGTTTGGATTGTAATAAACACGGAAATTAACGAAGATCATCCCGGAGATTAAACAGTCTCCGGTCAATATCCGGACGTTGTGCTCAGGTGAGCTTAACATGATCACTCTTCAAATAGATTTTCCTTATTTCATTAGGAGCAGATTACCTTAAGTAAATATATGTATTCGAAAAGCTTATATTTCTCAAGAAATTAGTGTTTGACAGCCTTTTCACTACGAATACATTTCGGAAGTATTGTTTGTTTGTTTGTTTGTTTGTTTGTTAGGATTAACGTCCCACCAACAGTATTTCAGTCATTTGGAGACGACGTCTACTTGAGACATATATTGTGCTGCCACTCTGCAGTATCACGCCGTAGACATGTGGCATGATACCACACCCAGTCACATTATCCTGACACCGGGCCAACCGGTCCTCATGTCCTGCAACTACCCTTATATGCTGAACGCCAAGCGATTAGGAAGTATTTCTAAGATATATGATAATTCATAATCCCATTATATTTGTCTGCTTCTAAAATTATATAGTATTTGCTTCCGCGATGCAAACACATAACATTAATCAGTACCATTGTTCTGTTCGAAAGTACACTAGTGTGATACCATGTGAGGACATTTTTTTCTTCCTTTAATGTTTTTTTTCTCACACACACTGAATACTTTTCCCTCTCAAACACAGACCAGCCCTGATTGTCGTGTGGTTAGAGCGTCCGCCACCTAACCGGGATATCGTGGGTTCGATATACCGAATCGTTTAACATTGTACCGGAGTATCTCCCTTCAAGTTATAATTGACGCTTAGCAGATAACATCCAAGTCTGATCGATCCAGTGTCATGATAATGTGAGGAGATGTGATATCATGCAGTCACGTGTCTAACGCGAGATGAAAAATTATATCCCATGTAGACATAATTATTGAAATGCTAGATAGATACTTAGATAGATTTCAGAATACAATGTTAACATAACCGATATTAAAACAAAATAAATATACATTCACTTAAAAAAGGAAAAACAAACATATCTGAATTACACAAATAAGCCATGTTAACCATCATTATTTATCAAGGCTTGCCAATCCTTTCCTTAACCCCCCCCCCCCCCCCCCACCATACACACACACACACACACACACACACACACACACACTCCGGTCTCACAGACCGCGAACCGCACCACTACTACAAAATGGGGGAGTGGGGGAGGGAACAGGGCCTTTTTATCAGGAAAATTCACAATTTGACTGAATTTGGAACTAAGAATTTTCATAAAGCTTTAGCAACACATACATTATTATTATTACTGGTGTTGAGGTTGCAGGATGCCGACATCGTCTTCTTCAATAAAATATTGACATACTGGTATCTAAATTGCGCTGATATTAAAATTTAAGATAAATTTCACTGGAAAATCTGTAAATTTTCTCAAATTTAATTAATATTTTCTGCTGTTTAGTGTTACAAGTACATGTATAGAGCTAAATATCTTATTTAAAAATCAATTTATTACAGGAATACTATTTCATTAGAAAATATTTCACTGTGGATTAAAAGAGGATCTTTACCTTCCTTTTCAAATCCTTTGAAGATTTCGTTGATAATGTAGCAGAATTTCTTATCCAGAAATGAATGCTGGCTGCATTTTAACATCTACCCAAAATACTAAAAATGCGATGCAAAGTCAACGAAGATCGGAAATGTGGTCATTAGATATCATTTAGGTTATTTTACAATCTCGTTCAATTGCGTAGCATTTCTGGTATTGAATTTTTCGGCCGTTAGGCCGTTTATTTTCACCCTGACTTCCTGTGAAACACACAGTAATGAAGCGGAATAAAATTAGGCTTTTCATTGGTTATTATAAACTTTGCTAAATTCCCATTGGTCATTGTAAAATTAGTCAAAAGAAAAGAAAGGAGTTGCGGAAACGAGTTCTTTAGATCTCTGTTTGTTTTAAAAGTTGAAGTTTTCCTCCCCTGCGAACGATTTGTCCCGAATAGTAAGACACTGCACCTTTTTAAGGTAAACTGAAAGAGTAGAACGCTAAAAAATAGGAAACGCATAGATTTCAGAATTGATTGTTCGACCTTGACAGATGCTTTATTCAACAAAAATGTAACATCCTGTTTCGTTTTGTAGCTCGCGAAACGAAGCCTAATGTGCAGATGTTTTAAGGCTGTAAGTGTCTACCAAGATTGTACACATTTGGATCTGTGGTATTTCAAAGAGCTGCACTGACACAGGAATTATACAACTATTAAACCAATAACAAAATCTATTGCATGTTAAACCATTCAGACACTAATAATCAAGCTGGTTACCACGGCCGAGTATCTTTTTAGAGATACTTCTTGTTTACAATCTCTGAGAAATAATGGACCCTTAAAGCAAAAAATTCACTCATCGATATAAGCTGATCAAAATTGCCGACAGGTCCTCGGGCGGGTGGGATACCGTCAGAGAATACGAGATTGACGATTTAGCCTCAGACGAAACTCAGTAGTGCCACGAGTACAGCGTTGGTCAGGAAACAGGCTTGACTACATAAAGAAAACTGGTTACGAGAATTCTCAGACCGATAATGCCAGTGATACTAATGGTGTTTTCTTCCGTTTCTTTTTACATCCCTGCCGGGAACGCTTTTTTTTGTCCCTTAAGCGAGGAGTTAGGATGCTTCAATGTTACTACT
Source organism: Solen grandis (assembly GCA_021229015.1). Taxonomy (NCBI): domain Eukaryota; kingdom Metazoa; phylum Mollusca; class Bivalvia; order Adapedonta; family Solenidae; genus Solen; species Solen grandis. The sequence goes on along the minus strand of CM037783.1, from coordinate 41,983,872 downwards.
GTGGAGGATGGGGCCACGTCAGAGCGGACTGACCACTTCGAAGACAATGACCATGAGTCATACTGGCGTCCTTCTATGGTTCTATTTTCAGGCATTGGCGTCCAGAAACAGATAAGCAGTCCGTGCCGCTGACCATTAAAATACTGTATTGCAGGTGACATATCCTTTACAGTTGTTTGTTTTTCTATTTGCCTGTGGGTGTAAGAGTGGTTAGGGATAAATATTTTATTTACGCTTGAGAGTGGCGAATTAGGAAATAATCAGTATTAAACAACACTTGTAGCCAAATGCCAACAATTCTTAACTTTTCTGATAAGTCCATTCGACCAAGACTAGAACAAAAGCAGTTGGTGGTTAAACAACACATGCTTTGGATAGACAAGCTAATGATAAACTGGGTAATTTTATTTAAAAATTTATTTTTACATAGTGCAGATTCGGCATTTAGTAGCAATGTTTAAACAATCAAACTAAACTAAATTAAATGGTACTCGTATTAAATTAAATTAAAAAGTACTGTATTTACAAATAGTAGACAATAAATGTTTGTTACTTTTTTAATTCCTTAAACCTAAATGTCACGTTAGAAGGTATGATATGTAACATTGCTGCATCCATTTGTATTTGATATTTATAGGATGTTAAAAAGAGGAACCTTGAAAAGTTTTAAAATTCCCTCTAAGCAGTTTAAGCCTTTTATTTATAGAGCGTGATGTAGATTTATTTAGTCAGCATGATACCAAACTTGGGCGGGCTAAAATGAAGAACGGAGGACAGTTCTGAATTTACTAAAGTTTAATCAAGTAATTTGAAGTCAAATTCAAGTAGAGATAGAAATAAAATGGTAAAAGGTAATTCACAACTAATCTGATAATCCGAGTCTCTCAAAGCTAATCTATTTCTATAATGAAACATGTACATAAAGTCATCATAAATTAGCAGTTAATTAGAAGCTTTATCAGTGTGTGTGTCTTTTTTTTTCATTGTTACACCTTTCTGTTTTCGATTTTAAAATGTACAAAATAGATTGATCTATTAAAATAATTTCTTGCCATAATTTCAGGGTGAGTTCTAAGTCGGATAGAAGTCTTTTTAGACATTTCTCGAAACAATACAAGCCTATGCTCACGTCGGCCTTCTGTTGTCTCTAAATTGACTCTATCCTATACATCTAGTTTTATGTATCCAATGAAATAACTTTTTTTACTAGAAATAAGAGTACAATCTAACGCACAGATCTATTGTAACTGACACAGACGTCAAGAACTTTAAATATGACTTTCATTGAAAACGAAAGAAAACATAAATAAAAATTATAAAAAAAATGGCGTTGTACGAACGCTAATTAGCCCGATTATTGGGAACAACAGGTTTGATACCAAATTTACAACAAACGCGTCATCCATTACAAATGACGTCAAATTTACAACAGATAGCGAGAAATCCAGCAAGCGGTTGGATGAATCCAACTTTTTTATCTTTAACCTTTTCACTATAATATTTTTTTTTCTTATTTTTTAGAGGTAATGACGAATAAACAGCATTTTGCAATTGTGATAATCCGAATGCTAGGAAAAAAAAGTTAAGAATCGGTACAAATCGTGTTAGAGGAAAGATGTAACTTTTTATTACGCCTAGTGGAAACAAGTAACATAATTGATTTTATTACGACTAACTAAGCGGGTTTAAGCAGTTCTAAAATGTGCACATATTCAAGTGACTAAGCCTTCGGTATAGAGGTGTCTTTTTAAGCACACTTTTTAATGTAAGTATCCATGTCGTCGGAGTAGGCCATGTCGTCTGCTGATACGTCAATTGGGGTCACATTCATCAGTTGACATTTGTTAGCCAGATCTTTTTTTCCGAACTCGAAGCCTCTGCACGTGTCATCATTGTTGCAATACCTTTCACATGCGGAGACCGTGGTTTCGTAGTAAAAATCAGTGTTGTGTCCCCATATACTCGTATCAGGGTAGTGTTGATAAGTGTCACCATATGTTAGGCAGACTGAAATACAATGGAAAAGTCCTATTAAAAAATAGGTCATAGGTTGTCTTTATCAAGGTAATCGATCCATAATGCAATTATGACCATGGTCCATCAAGTGATCGTGGAAATTTTAAAGTCAGTAAATGCAAATACATACATACTTTAAGCAAAAAAGCATAGAAATCCAAATCAATGCATGCATGCATCTGCACTGATTTTTTTTTAAGCATTTGAAGGTTCATGATAACAATTTAATGATGGATAAATTACCTTAAACGAGGTTTAGAAATGAAAAAGAATCATTATATCTGTTAAATGGTAAATAAATCAAAATCACTGCTCGCCGATATTGTGACGAATTCCGGCAGGGTCATTCGGATTGTTCAAATGTGGAGGCTTTACGGCTGACATGTGGTGGGTCGGTGGTTCGACCCAGGGGACACAGTGCACTTTGGGTCGTAAACCGGATGTAGCTATATATCTGAAATACTGTCGCAATGACGGAAACCTCCAACACAATACAACAACAATCATTAAATACACATAAATCCCAAAGAAAACTCTTCATTTGACAGATTCTAATTTTCTAGAACATAAATCTACGAATATATGTTACAATGAAATAAACTTTATATCAGATTCCACGAAATTTAATGTCTACGAAAATTAATTATTAAATAATGAGAAAACAACTAAACAATAGAATGTATTCACATTTTGCATTTATGATTATGATATAAGAATATTTCATTTGTAATAATATAATTGTAATTACCAGGATATAGTACATAGTGTTGGAAATTCGGGTTATAAGTAACTCCAGTTGTCCTGCATCCAATGCATTCGTCAGGTCCATGACTGAAACATCGACATTCGTCGATTGCGCTACATTTTGCTGCACACGTAATAAGTGACTCACGTGGCGCAATAAACAAAACACTTGCGCAGGAATAATCTGCATACGAGTATTTTGCTACCTGATTTCGAAGAAAGGCAGCTATGTTTGATCCAGTGATGACCGAGAAGAGAAATGTCGTGCAACAAAGCATTGACTGCATCTTAATGAAATTACTGTTGTGACAAAATGAAATGAAAATTAGTTTTACGTTTTCTCTTCAGGTTCTTCCTACAAAATATTCCTGATGCACAAATATAGATAAAGTTTGAATTTTAATCTAAGCAGAAAACGATCCGATCTGCACGCAGATGTTCCAAAACCTACACTAACATAGTCACCGTACCCGGAAAACTCGTATAATTGTATTTTACTTCATGCATTATTTACTGAGCTTTAAATGCTCCATTAGCGTTATCTGATATTGTACGGTAATGGTCTTTTAAAATTATTTTTTTGCAATATTTAAACATGGACAGAAAGCAACACATTATCAGTATTTTGTTTTATTTAGTATTTGTTTCACACATCGTTTATCTGCATTATGAAACGAACAGAATCTAAGTATGTATTGGTATTCGATCTTTTTCATTAATACTAATTGCTTTTTGACGTTAATCGCTTAAATTGTTTATAAAAATAATATAATGGAAAAAAGTTAAGGGTTGAAAAGTTCAGCAAAATCACGTAACATCAAGTTTTTAAGTGTGTGAGAGAGAAAACGTTTTTTCTTTTTTTATTTATGGCAGGAGCGCTTATCAGACATGCATCTGTACCTCATTTAAAGTATTCAACTTCAAACAAAATTAATAAAAAAACAGATTAATAATGTACTGTTATATGTTTGTAGATATTGCCGCCCTCGGGGACTTACACCTAAAAACTAATTTTTACACTCGATCTCGCCATTACTTTTTTTTTATTAAGAATCCCCTTGAACCTGAGTAGGTTATATGAGTTTGAGCTTGTGGTTAGTTTTTTGGAAACTAGTTACTGCTGCTTTTTGAAATTTGATATAAGAATAAGCGTAGAAATGTTTTTAAGCTGAAATTTAAATCTCTCATTTTTTCACATGTTTTATTATTAAAATATTGGTTAAAATTTTAGACAAAATATCAGATACATTACTAACTATTTATGCTTTTTAATATCTTATTTTAAATATAACTGTCCAATGAAAAAAATTTGATCATAAAGTATATTGTTCTTGTATGATAATCAATTGCTGTAAAGTCCCTACAAATAAAGACAGAAATAATCTTGTAAATTACATTAACCATGATATTTTTGTATATTTCGCTGATATATAGCGCATTCTAACCAGGATAGAGTGCCCAACTACACGCTTATCTTCTAAGTGGGTTTAGAGTGACAAACTGTCAAACTACACGCTTATGTTCTAAGTGGGTTAGAGTGCCCAACTACCGGCCTATCTTCTAAGTGGATTAGAGTGCACAACTACACGCTTATCTTCTAAGTGGGTTAGAGTGCCCAACTAGCGGCTTATCTTTTAAGTGGGTTAGAGTGCACAACTACACGCTATCTTCTAAGTGGGTTAGAGTGCACAACTACACGCTATCTTCTAAGTGGTTAGAGTGCACAACTACACGCTTATCTTCTAAGTGTGTTAGAGTGCACAACTGCACGCTTATCTTTTAAGTGGGTTAGAGTGCACAACTGCACGCTTATCTTCTAAGTGGGTTAGAGTGCACAATTCCACGCTTATCTTTTAAGTGGGTTAGACTGCCCAACTACCGACCTATCTTCTAAGTGGGTTAGCTTGCACAACTACACGCTTATCTTCTAAGTAGGTTAGAGTGACCAACTAGCGGCTTATCTTTTAAATTGGTTAGAGTATACAATTATGAACAGCAAAATGGAAAACCTCATAAGCGTAACCTCATTAGCCATGCAGGACTATTTTCGGCGGCCATTTTTTTTAACGCAAGTGTGATGAGTGTAAAATCGGAATAGAAATATAAAATCAGATCAGTAAATGGATGATAAATAGTGTTACAATTTTATGTGAAATCAAATCAAACTTATACATAAGTGGCTAACACCTCATAGATACTATGTATTGTATAATTTTGTAAAAGTGAGAGGTTTATGAATTGTATATGCATTTATATATTTGACTTATGACCTCTTATTGTTCGAAATATTAAGATATTTGTATTTTTTTCTTTATATTGTATTTGTAAGAATATATGCTGTGAGTAATTTACTCAGTAGTAAAATGATCATTATAGTTGTGCACATGAGTTGTTTGCAAAATAATAATATCATTTCATTATAGCATTTTCAACACTGTGAAACAATGTGATTGGAAATTTTTTTCATGACCTGAAAGTGTTTCCATACTGGCTGCATGTTGAGCCGATCTTGTTTAGCGTGTTAATACTAAAGTGGCGGTCAGAGATCACACTTTTATCCAGGCGTCTCATCGGTGTCCTCCGTATTGGCAGATAAGACCAGTGATTCGCCCGCTATCATCTGAATACAAAAATGAGAAATAAAGGTGTGAATATAACTGCTTACATAAAGAATTTGAAATTAAAAAATGAAAATTAAAAATAAAACCAGAGGGCCTAGATGGTCCTGAAGATGCTCACCTGAGAAATATTGCCTATTTCCTGTACAAGGTACTGTACTATAGCATAGTTGTACCAATACATAATCCATGCAGAAATACAGATATTCCACAAACCAAACAGTATATGTGGCCAAAATTTGAAGGCTGTAGCATAAAAAAAAATCATAAGTAAAATCAAAGGGTTTTAACTACTGGCCTGAAATTAGCCATAATTGAAATAAGCCGAGGGATTATGTCTATCAAAATGAATACATTAAATTGTCACAAAATTTGATAGATGATTGCTTAACCCTTTCCCTCATATAGACTCATTTTGACGCACTCAATAGGTACCACACAAAGCCTGATCTGCAGAAAACCACAGCTAAACCTTACCAAATTTAATTACAAAATCCTCATTTCCAGACCACTGAGGAGCAGCGAACAGCATAAAACCTGATCAGCCTGCGAGTTACTCGCAGGCTGATCTGGTTTTATGTTGTTCACATAGGTCTTTTCATGGTTTCCTCTATAAGGGAAAGGGTTAAGAAATGAAGATGCTAGAGTGATATCTGGCATTTTTAATATTAAAAGGGCCATGACTCTTGACCTTATTAGGCGATATCAGACCGTCCCCGGCGGCCGAGTGGTTAGAGCGTCTGCCTCGGGAGCAGGAGGTCTTGGGTTCGATCCACGGCCGCGATATACCAAAGGCGTAAAAAATGGTACTGTTATAGCTCAGCCCCCTTGCTTGGCGCTCAGCATATAAGGGTAGCTGCAGGACTGGTTGGCCCGGTGTCAGAATAATTTGACTTGGTGTGGTATCGTGCCACAAATCTACGGCGTGATAATGCAGTGTGGCAGCACTATATCTGTCTCAAGTAGACATCGTCTCCAAATGACTGAAATAATGTCGGTGGGACGTTAAACCCAACAAACAAACAAACAATATTGGACGATATCAGCCATAGTCCAACTTGGCCGAGAGATTATGGCAATAAACATTGTCATGAAGTTTGAAGATTATTGCTTAAAAAAATAATAAAAAGATGTAATAACCATTCAGTAGTTGTATTATTTGTGTTTAAAAATAAATAAAATTGCACAATTTGCGAAAATTTATGGTGAATCCATCGAAATTGGATATATCTAAAAATAGCAAAAATAGTAATATTTCTTGGGAACACCGTTTGGTATAGTGGGTTCTTCGTATTGTTCGAAAATACGTCTATTCTTCTGGGGAAATCTCGACTAGCATCGCAGCCACGATAAAAGAGTGTTACACAAAGCATCGAAATCGGTTTTATATCCCTATTTAACTATACGGGTCCAAATATTTATATTTGGGAGTTATCCGATTTATCTAACCTTTCGAATTTATGTTGTGTGGCGTTTATACGAACAATCGATAGGAGGACGCTGTAGTTTGGCGTGCGTATAAACCATGATGTTCACGCATTCATAAAGCATAAGGTACACGTGAAAAGCATGGTATATGGCCCTAGGCTAAGCAATTATAGCTGTGTGCAGTATTAAGTGGGGCTTTTGGGTCATTCATACCCGTCATTAATATTGCCACACCAATAACGGGCAACGGATTTTACAGCCTAAGTTTAACTTGTGCATTTTGCTAGCATCATACCCCATGTTCTCAAAAATACTTAAGTACGATCTCAGGCTCAAATATGAATACCATACTCAAATCCCTATTGGAAGCAATGGGCATAGTTTTAGTATAGGTATGAAAATCATACTTAAGTACCGTCTTTATATTCGTGAACACAGGACCATATCTTAAGACTCAGATTTGTGATCTTTTTTATGCCATCAAAGGCTAACAGATGGCCAGTTTACCTAACAACTCTTTCCCGGGATTCTGACTGTACTAAAACTTTAGCACGCATCTCTGTAGTTTAAGTCCAGCGGTGGAATACGAAGAACCATCAGAAAGAAATTGTAACTTCAAGTCATTCAAGACGGAGACCGTGCCCAACCCAAATGCATGGGGGTCGAACCCACAACCCTCGGCTTCACAGCCAAGTGCCACCAAGCCGGTTTAGATATGTGAAACCTCTGATCCATATCCTGTGGTTGGCCAGTGGAACATAATTCCGGACGAATCCCAACAGTAAGGCCGGTGTTCCATAGTTCCGTATCTGCTTTATGTCCGTGAGTACCTATTCCAAATGTCCGTTACAAGATCCGTGATAAGTTCCGTATATAAATGCGAGAAATCAAAGTCTAGATGTATAGTTTCATTTTGAGAGTAAAATAACGAAAGACGTCGCTTTCCAAGAGAGTGGAGATCAATCACTGACTCACGCTACAGGTAGAATTGATTGAACTTCAGCAAAGAAAAAAAAGAAGAAAAAAAAAAGAAAAGAAACAAAGGTACGACTAATATACAGGAGAAGACTTTTACCATCTTGTTCTATATATAGTAACCAATGCATATATATATATATATATATATATATATATATATATATATATATATATATATGCTGGAAATAATGTCATCACATGTCTAGTAAATACATGCGCCGATTCTAAAATATCAGTGCATACATGTGGAAAACACACGATATACGAAAACGTTTCAATGCATGTATAGCAATCCTCAGTATACATGCATACATCAGGTCGAGACCTAGGCTACTATATATGAGAAATAAAGAATGCTTACAAGCGGAATTTGCGCAAAAGCTTGGTTCTATAATACTTTTTGAAATTGTCGATTACAGATCTTGGACTTCTTCTTAAAATTATAAAATAAACAAAATTAAATGACTACTTCACAATCAGCTTTGTTAAATACGTGTACCAAAAATGACTACTCACAATCAGCTTTGTTAAATACGTGTACCAAAAATGACTACTCACAATCAGCTTTGTTAAATACGTGTACCAAAAATGACTACTCACAATCAGCTTTGTTAAATACGTGTACCAAAAATGACTACTCACAATCAGCTTTGTTAAATACGTGTACCAAAAATGACTACTCACAATCAGCTTTGTTAAATACGTGTACCAAAAATGACTACTCACAATCAGCTTTGTTAAATACGTGTACCAACACAATCAGCTTTGCTAAATACGTGTACCAAAAATGACTACTCACAATCAGCTTTGTTAAATACGTGTACCAAAAATGACTACAACCCGCGTCGGTGAATTTATGGAACGTCGGTTTTTTCCATAAACTTAAAGCGACACTAATGCCTATACACTATTAACCCATATATATTCTGAAAGAACATAGTTTCCAGTTTCCAAAAATAGTATCTTCAAGAAAATCCATCCATAAATAAAAAAGATACAGCGATTTAAAAATCAACATCTCCGATCGGAATTCGCTCCGACAACGAAAAGATCGATCGGAACCTGTCCGTTGTCGGAAATTTCCGATCGAATTTCAACAGTCCGACCGGAGAAAAACGATCGTTTTTTCTCGATGCCTTCTTTATTTTTCAGAAACATTGGGTGGTTGTTAATTGATATCACCTGAACTTAGATTGCAAAATAATTATTGATTTTGATGACGATGATGACGTTATTTGCGTGAATTTATTCGTGTGATTAATTATAGTGTAATCGGGGTAAAAACAAAAACAGAGGTAGAGCGTCTACCGATTCTGAAGTAACATACTGTTTTTAACGGAAAAAACCCCAAACATTTTCTTATTTTTGACTTAAACAGTAACCTATTTTTACTTTTTAATGTATGTCACTGCCTCTCCTCTTCTCTCTCCCCACTTTCTCTCTTTCTCTTTTTTGTTGCATATAAAATAATGATATATATAAAGTAGGAAAATCGATTGTTTTTCCCCGATCGCTTTCCTCCGATCGGAAAAAAACAATCGATTTTTTTCTCAATAGACCTTCAACTGATGTTATTTTTCATACGCAAGACGTTACTTAATGTATCTCTCTCTCTCTCTCTCTCTCTGTTTTGTTATGAAAATATTCGCACCTTTTTTCTTTCTTTCTATCTATCTCTTGAAATTCAGTCTTGTTTCTCTCTTTCTCTCCCTCTCTCTATGCAAGAGCATTTGCGGAATTTATCCATAAATACATCAGTTATTTTTGTTAGATTCAAAACAGTAATGTTATTGTTTCTTTTGTAATTTAGTTTTCTAGATCTACAATTATGTATTTATCTTACTCTCCATTTTTTGGTCTACAAGTGTTACCAAATTCCGATTTAGATGACTCATGCTTTTGAGTCCATTTCTTATCTATAGATTTCTTTTGCTGATTGTTTACTAGAGCTTGTCAAGAATGAAACCTACTTGTCACAGGGTGAAAAAAGTGCAGCCTGGCTGAGACTCAAACACGGAGCCTACACTTACCAACTGAGCTACCAGTGGTGGCAGCTTACACATGATTCTCATCTATTGTGAGTTATTGGTACCGTGATATACTTCCCCACCAAACTGGAATTTGTCCTTGAATTTCCAAATGGATCCAGAGAACCTCACAGCACTTAAGCCATTGCTCAAATTGTGTTCCAAATGTCACAGGTTGAGAAAAATGTGCAGCCTGGCTGAAACGCTTTACTGGGACCTTTCCCAGGCGACCCTATCAGATGAGCTTCCTGGCCTCATAGACATGATTCTCTTCTGTTGTGAGTTATTGCTAATGATTCAAATGAGATGTGACAGACCACACCAGGATTTGAATCTGAGATCCTTGATCAAAGGGATGGGTAAGCTACAGGACCACATGTATGTTCCAGGTAACACCTCAGTGGACATTACCAATCTCAGATAGACAGTATGTGCTATCACTCTCCTGGGATATGATATTTATATAGTGTACCAGAGCAGGATTTGAACCCAAGATCCCTGGCTTATAAGGGGTTAAGTTAACAGACTGTTTACACAAATCTCCTTCTAATAATGGTTACCAGTACTTAAATATTTAGGCCTTTATATACGCCTTTGCATATTTTGATTTTCCTCAGGCCAGAATTCATAGAACAGCACAAATTACTATGTTCTTGACAAACCCAAGGGTGATATATTTGAGAGAAATACTCTAACCACTTGGCCACTGCAGCCGGTTTCTCTTCTTTATTGCTCTGTATACCGGTATGTAATGGCCTGACATCACAGACATGTTTGTATCATGTGATGTTGACAATATGAATTTCAGACATGATGAAATTTCCATGATTGAGATTACTTTAATGACATATTAACTTTTGAATTAACATACACTGTATTTGTTAAAACAACTTTTATAGACTGATTGATGGATTTGTAAATTCAGAGAGTATTGTGCATGTGCACCCCAAGCACTCTAAGGGGAAATCTAAATATTTTGTGTGCCCTAATAAAGGGACCTTGTGCACTAAAAAAGTTCCAACAGACAGTCAGTCTTTGAAAAAAGTTTAAAGTGCTTTGCAAGTTATATGGAATGATATAATACTGTTAATTAATACCTGTCCAGACTGCTTGCAAATGTTTAATATTTTTAAGTTCTGTCTTAGTGCACCTATCAATATTTTGCCCCAGGAGGGGTATAGGCTACCTGACAGGGGAACTTGACTTTTTTTCTTTCATCACCAAAGAGCAATAGAAATTTGGCAAATGGATATGCTTTGCAGTTTGCACAGGATTCCAGCCTGTTGAGAACATTCTTCTGTCAAAAGTCCCATGTATGCCCCCTCCCCACAAACCCTGGGGCAAAATATTGATAGGTGCATTGGAAACTCTGAATTCCAAGAGATACATAATTACTTTAAAGCAGCATAACACAGGCCTATGTCATAGTCCAATAGCAATATGTTTGATGCTAAATGATTTTGGGGGAAAAAATGTTCAGCAGCCATGGGAGTCAAACACAAGACCCCTGGTATACTCTAGGAATGTGCAGTGAATTTGAAAGTTATTTTTTTAAATAAAAATTTAAAATTTTATTGTTCTCTTTTTGTAACCTGACTGAAAAGTGAATCTTTTATAATTGTGCATACTTATATACTGTAGTTTATAGTTTTATGCAACTTGGTTCTCATTTTTGTCAGGCACTTCTGTAGAATATTCATTGAGTTTGTGCTTTGGCTATTCCATTTTGAAATGTTTTGGTTCCTGCAGTTCAGATGTATAGTGAAGCAAACTGTGCTGGACAAATTGGTGAATTTGCTTTGTTTTATGAAATGATTTCTTGTTGTATGTTGTGGTATATATTCATGATCAAAGACTGGTTACTTTCAAGGCATTGTTTACATACCATTTTTACTATTGTGATGCAACATCTTTAATTTTTGCCTCAGATGCATAGGTAAACAGAGCAGGTATCTTCTGTTTGTTCATGTGCATACAACAGTGTATCGGTAAATCATATTCTAAAAAATATGTTTTCATAGACCATTTTAAGTTGGATAAATGAATACTCATCAAGTCAAAAAAAATGTAAATGAATATCTACTAGTATGAGGCACATACAGCTTTAATGGAGGAGTTCCTATGACACTTTTGTTACATGTACTTATAAACACATTTTTGATGATCTATCTCCCTCTCTATCAGGCACGCAACAAAACATACGCGCAAGTTTTACTTACTCAGTTTATTGACAACTTTTCATTTTAATGACATAACAAAATTGAAATTATAATTTTATAACAGCTTTTGTATTATATAGGTTTCTCTCTGACTTGGAACCTTAGCAAGGTTCCTATTACAGATATAAATTCCTTTTTTCCTCACCTTGGAAATCATTTGAAAGGGAAAAACTTTATGTTCATGTAATGCGCAGCTCCCAAAGTTGTTACATTGAAGTGTACCATTATGATTTTTGTAATGCATCGAAAGAGGGTCAGTGATAGACTTTTACCTTGTAGGACAACCCTCTCTATGGGGAATGAGGTTCATTTTAAAATAGTTACTTGAAGAGCCACCAACATAAAGTTTTAACAATAAGCAAAGCTACCCCCCTTCCCCCCCCCCACCAAAAGTTGAGGTCACGGTCATCAATCTGATTTCGGTGTCATTGGCATTGTCGTCGGAAAAAACTTTAACCTTGGCCATAACTTCTAAACTATTAAAGCTTCTGTCATCAAACTTCACATATACTTGTTCACTATAACAAGGGGTACATTCCCATAAAGGGTCGACATAACTCTTAAGTCCATTTTGACCAATTTATCTCCTTTTTTTTTTTTAAATGTATACAGTGAAAAACTTTAACCCTGACCATAACTTCTAAACAAATAAACCATCTTCTCACATAATTGTTGTCGAGCCCGCGTGGGGGGCTTGACATAGTCATCACAATGTCCTCACGGTGTATGCGCATTATAGTGCATCAGGTCATCCAGATCTCATTGTTGGGGCTGTAACTTAGACATGGTTAGCAGGATTTCCTAATAACCTGGCAGTAATATGTATCTCAATGAGCTGAAGTGTCATGTGCAAGAATTAGGTTCCAAAATCAGATGTCAAGGTCAAATGTCACAGAGCTGAATTTGATTGTTCAGACATGGATCACTGGATGTTCAAATAACGTGACAGTTATGTTAACGTCAATGAGGCGGAGTGCTGCATGCAAGAGTTATGTCAGCAGCTCTTAGGTCAAGGTCACACTTTGTGGTTAAAGGTCATTTGCTTGTCCGGACAATGCAGATAAATGTTTCGAACCAAGGTGTTTTGAATCTTACAGAATCATGAAATCTTGACCACAAATACACACTGACTTTTATTTTATACATTATGATGGTTAGTGTAATGTTTGTCGTAATTTAATTGACAGCATGACATTAACTAAATTTTAGGCAAAATGAGACGGTTTTAAGCTCTACAGGCCTTAAATTACTTTTTGTTTTTGGACAGATTTGCATAATATTTACTCTAAAGGCGCAGAATCAGTCCATCTGTACAACTGGCCCTTCTGGAGGACTGTCACTTCTGTTTCCGGAAAATCATAAATGTCATGGCCTTAAAGGCATACCTGCACAAAGCAGTGATTCATGCAAAGTTTTAGAAAATTCTCATCGATAATTTTAATTTTCCTTCTTTGTCTATATAGAAAATAACTGCATTGTTCACGTTTGCCTTTAAATATCTTAGAAACAATGAATTTTCTATCAAAGTACTATGGGTGTAATTTGGAGTCCTTTAAAGGATCTTTCAAATGGCATTTAGATTTTGAAGATAAGGGTTAAATCAGTTGAGTTATGACAGAAAAAAGAAAAATTATGCTACCCCAAGTAAATCTAGCTGCTTCAATCTCAAAATTGATTTTTGTAGAAGAGAGTAAGAACATAATTTGAAGAACTATTCCTTGTTTATTTTATTTGTATTTAAATTTAAGCTTGATGCATTACTTTTATAATGTTTTGTATGTTTAAATGATCAGGTTATTATTTCAAAGTTGATGGTGGAGAAAAAGTATTTGACATAGGCATGTTTTGCCATTTTGTTTGGGTTTGACCATTCATATTTCAAAATCCGTCAAAGATATGTCAAACATAAAGCCATCAAAATGTTGGGAATCTGAAGACCTTTCTAATGGTACCTAGGTTTTTTTTAAATAGGACCTAATATAAGCAAGTTACAGTCATGAAAAATAAGAATATCTGAATACTGGTTTTTCAAATGCCTCTGCATTTGGTCCCATGCATTGTTCCAGCTTTTTTTCTATTACATTGTAGTTATAATGTGCTGTTGTGATTTGTCCAAATGTCATATGCTCACTTTAAAGTTCAGGAAAAAATATATGTAAAAAAAACTGTTTGGTAGGAACAGAACCTTTTTTTGCATGTAAAGAGGACTGGTGGTAGTTTACAGCCTTGTGGTACACCAATTTTGAGAATTATTGAGGTTTATTTTAAAGAGGGTTCCTTGAAGAGCCAGCATCATGAAATTGTAACAAGGGCAAGCTCTTTAGTTTCCTTTGATTACATTGATTTCCATTTATATGACATCATTTGACGTCAAAATTTGCATCAGCTATCAAATTAATTTGTGCTCTACAGCTTTCAATTCTGGATAGATTTTGTTCAATTTTTACAGATAATGTATTGCAAGATGATTATGTAATGAATTTTTTAAGGTTTGCTATGGTTTGCAGAGCAGAAAGCCCTATCGTTTGTTCAGACAAACGAAATTTAGTTATTGGTTTTCATTCTTCTTCATTTTGAGGTTCAAATTAAAACGGGTTTCCTATGAGCAAATATAATGAAATTTCAAAAGCAATTAACGTGACTTTGTCCCTTTTGAATGCAGTAAATTGCGTTCTTATGTGACCTCATATGACATCAGAGTTAAAATTAGCTACCAAATATTGTTCGCATTCTACAGCCATCATTTCTTCTATGTAATTTTCACAGAATGTATTCAGTACATTGTAGATGTGCGCTTCCGTATACGTTTTTTCCAGACTTGGAAAGACCAGGTTCTATGGTTGATCCAAGTTTCGAACTTTGGATCTGATAAATGATTTAAATTATTACCAAGCTTTGGATCTGAAAAAGAATTAAATTGATGCGAAGCTTCCATATAAGCTCATATTTTAACAGGATGTGTGCCTCAACATTTTCTATCGGTTTTGTAAAGATTGACGGCATTTGATATGGCGTGTTATTCGCATGAAAATTTCACTGAAAGTTCAGCATATTGTATATTGTCGCATTGTCTTAGTCAATTCTGTTTTCGGAAAATCGCAAAGGTCAATGCAATATTTTTTTTTATGTCATTTATTTCTTTGGCTCATTTATTTCTTCGGCCTTAAATATCTCAAAATCTGAAACTATTTGATATGGTTACAGAGCAGAATGCACTATCGTTTGTTCAGAACAACTGAAAATCTTGTTTCTTATCGCATTCGTTACAAGTATGTTGTAAATATTTTGTTGCCATGTTCAAAACGTATCTATTTAAAATTTACATTTGTGGAGGAAATAAAGGTATATATTCATTGTATACATTTGGGTCACAAAATATCCGTCGTCCATAATGCATTTTAAGACGCGGCCTGGAGACCGGGGAAATAAATTTGATCGAGATTTACCAAATTCATATATAAATTGGTATGATAAATGTCACCCATTGTGAAAGAATATATTCCGTGACCCGTGATTTATAGTGTACGGGAAGATCTGTCGCGGGTATTAGTTACGTACTGTTACGTAATATTGAAGTTTACATCACGAGCAAGCGTTTCATTGACCCTGATCAAAATCATGCTCACATGCAAGCTTCCAATCGGTCATGATCTGGGTCAGTAAAATTACAAGTGCAATCATCTTGAAGAGCAGTCTATAAATAGACTGACGTGTTGAAACATTGCGAGGTAATTTTTACCCTAGGTATTGGACGAGGTGTTCCGAATGTGTAATGGAGATCACACTCGGACTCTGGACAATTCTTTTCTAAATCAATAATATGAATTTATAACAATATTTTCTACAGATGTCACTTTTTTTCTAATCATTATGATTTAGATTTATGTAAATGCATTTAAATACTTAGAAAGTGTATGTGCCACAAAGTTCTATAAATCATTTGTGCCCATGAAAACTATAAACAAAGATGTGTGTGTGTGTGTGTGTGTGTGTGTAAATTGCAGAGATAGTTCTAGATCACTTATGAATGTTTGAATTTTGATAAAGCAGTCCCGCCGTACATAATCTTTAAAGGCATTTATAAAAAGCTGTCCTAGGTGTGAAATGGTGTCAGAACCAGTCATAATAAGGAAATGGTAGTTAAATTTATAACAGCCTTAATTGGTAATGATTAGAAGGAGTATGTTAAAATAAAGGTTTGAGTAAACTTTGCGCGTGTGTTGTATATATCGCAGGCCCGGATCCAGCGGGGGGTCTTGGCCCTGGTCATACATTTTTTAGGCTTTAAAATCCCTTGGTTACATCATAGTAGTGTTGTCTAGAGGAAATCCCCATCGTGGCCCGCCGTACTGAACCACCCGCATATAACCGCCTGATCAGTCAAGACTCCTAATGTCTTATTGCCCCCTGCTGATAATGTGTAGGTAATCCGAATCGGCAGTCGTCCATGACTGTGTGATAAGCATGTGTTTAGTTGATTGAGAGAAATTTACATGTCGTCTGTCGAGCGATCTTACAATTGGGAAAAATAGGCAATTACGAAAAGTTTGTATCAGTTACAACTATAAACTATTCTAGGCAAATGCAGTTTAAGAAATAGCATAAAAATAGTTAAGCTAAAAACAACAACTTAGCTGGACATTAAAATGTGATTAGCATCGAAACAATTTCACTAGAGCCCAAAGGAATAAATATTAACACGGAGCTGCATTAAACCCCTCTAGGTATTCACATCTCTGATAATAATAATAATAATAATAATAATAATAATAAAAATAATAATAAAAAAACTACTTTGTCGAAATCTAATCAACATTTTTTTTTAATTCACCTTTCTCTACATGTAAAAAGTTTTAAATCTTGCATTAAAAGTGGGCTAATTAGCTGCCGGCAGGTTGATGAACTATCAGATATGAAAAATTGCCGATTTCGTGTATGAAAAAAGTTAAAAAGGTTTTTTTTTTTTTTTGTTTTTTTTTAAGCAAACTTCAGAGTAGATGCATACCTATCGCTAGCCATGCAAATTAAACTTAATCAGAAATGGGTTGTGTTTCTAAATGACATCTTTTTTTTTTTAAACCAAATTAAAAAAAAAACCAAAATTTTTCCTGAAGGAAATAAATACAAACAGTATGCCGATACATCATCATGTTCACTGTTTTTTTTAATATTTACGAATATAGTAATCTACATGTATGTATATTCATGGTCTCTTTATATATAGACCCTGGTGTATTTTGAATTTATAAAAAAAAAAAATAAAAAAATACGAAATGAAAGAAAATTTCAATCTGCCATACTTTGGGACAATCCATATTTTGGGACAATGTAGATTAGTCATGATCAGTAATTCAAATAAAATCCAGGTAATTAGTCATTGAGCAATGTTACTGATAAGTCGATGAATAGAAATACTAATGCACAGAAAACGCAATTTATGTGCGAAATAAAACGGATATTAAAGATTTAATATTAAATATCAACATCTTTTATTACTAAATATTGTTTGTTTTGTCACTGATTTAACATTTAATAATATTAAAAAAAAATGTACCAAAAATCGACCCGCAGAAGGGGCCAAACCTTCTGCAAAACGTGCGTTTTATCTGGGAAGTCTGTGTGTGAAGGCTGCTTCCAGATCGACAATTAGGCAGTCAAGATAACCAAGTTCGAACCTAATACACCAAATAACCCCCCCCCCCCCCCCCCCCCCCGACTGACAGAAATGAAAGTTCTATGTAAGGGAGAAAAAAGTTGACCATTATTTATTTTATATTGATTACGAAACAAGATCTGACAACTTAAATCAATCACTCGAGATGGCTTTGATGGTGGCGTATGTGGTCATAATTGTGAGGAAAATCACGTGCCTGGACGAGCGACCACTGTATACTTAGTGTACCCTCTCACGTACCTGACCAGGAATCGAACCAGGGACGCATTGGTGAGTAGTGAAGCGCTTTACCACTATGCTATCCAGGCACCCATGGACGAAACATAGAAAAGACCCATAGGGCAGAGATGTGTCTTTCTAGGAAATGTTGGATGGATTGAGGCATTTCATCACACAATAAGCATGAGGAATGCTTTGCCTTGTTGAAGTATTAGGCAGAGCAGGGTCTCTCGATCTATATACTATCTGTATATAGAGACCCTGGGCAGAGATAATGTTGGACTGAATACTTCTTTAATGATGCAGGATAGATATTTGATATTAATTTAACCTTTTGTTGACCTTTTTTGTTTCAGACTGCCTTCAATGTAGAATAAAAAGTCAAAGAATGTACGTTCCCAGTGGCAGAGTGGTTACAGCATCTGCCTTAGGAGTGGGGGCTAGGTTGTCGGTTTGATTCCCGGCTGCGACATACCAAAGTCATAAAAATTGGTACTGGTATAGCCCTCTTCCTTGGCGCTCAGCATATAAGGATAGTTCCAGAACTGGTTAACCTTGTGTCAGGGTAATGTGACTGAGTGTGGTAACATTCTTTATGTCTACAGTGTTTTACTGCAGTGTAGCAGCACTTTATCTGTCTCAAGTAGACATAGTCTCAAAATGACTGAAATACTGTTGGTTGGACGTTAAACCCAACAACAAACAGTTAATAATTGTCCATTTTGCACAAACTATATCACACAATTCAAATGAATGTCAATAAAAACATGATATTTACAGAAAATTTAGTTCTGTTAATATTTTCATGATTTGCATTTTTATTAATTTGATATTTTCTTATGGCAAAATACTAGCTGCTATTGTCTGCACAGACCTTGATTCTAATTGTGAAGTCACTTTGAAGTTACTTTGGGACATACAATCATGTGCCTAGAACTGTATTGATTAATTTATTTAGTTAAACTCATTGGTTATGTGAAAACTCCTAAGTTCATTATTAAGTTATTTTAACTTTATATAAAGAGATCCTGAATTTACACATCTACTAAGTAACTTGATTCATGGATGCAGTCATTGAATGATGTTATCTTAGATATATTGTCAGTCACATTTATTTTCAAGAAAACATCATATTAACATAAACTTAACATAAAACTTAACAATACTACAGATTCAAACTCTTGATCTTACCACTAGTCTAATCATACATGGAAATGATCTGAACAACAAGTATTAAATCAGATTATATATAGTCTAAAAGTCTATCAAAGGTGGTTGATCAGGTTTTATGTTTGCTACTCCTCAGTAAGTTTAGGTATTTACCAATTAATGCAATCCATATGGCTTTTCTGCTTCACTGAAGTTAAATAATTAATTAAAATAGGGTGACTTATAGTCAATACATAGACAATACTCTCTTTAATTGAATAAATTCTCTTTCCCTCTCTGTCACGAGTAACCCCCCCCCCCCCCTTCTATCTCTCATCAGTAATGGAAATTATCTCTCTTTTAATGAATAAATTCTCTTTCTCTCTCTGTCACAAGTAAAACTCCCCCCCTTCTCTCTCAGTCATGAGTAAACTCCCTCCTTCTGTCTCTGTCATGAGTATAAACTCTCTCACCCCTCTCTCTCTCTCTCTGTCATGAGAAACTCTCTCCCCTTCTCTCTGTCTTGAGTAAACTCCCCCACCCTTCTCTTTCTCTGTCACGAGTAAAATCTCTCCCTCCGTCTCTCTCTCTGTCATGAGTAAACTCTCCCCCCACCCTTTCTCTCTCTCTGTCTCTCTCTCTCTTATGATGAGTACTCACATGATGTCATATTGAGAGAAAACAATCTTTCTCTTTCATAATGAGTTCATAACACATTGTACTGAATTAATAAAATTATAATTATTTGGAAGTAATTTCATTGTAAATAACAGCTTCAACAATCCAATGTAGTGAAATATTTGAGTATAAATTACAGAGGCAGAGGAATTATCATCAACATTGGAACATAGAATAATTAAAGGCTGATATGGTTTGGTATATTTATGGAGTTTTATTTCTATTCTTTTGTTTCAGTTCTTAAAGGATATGCACCTTGTACTTAAAATATGAAAACTGTTACTGTAAAAAGTTGTAATGAGTTCACAGAATTAAGATTTGCAATGACTTTGGTCATTTTGCTGACAGTTCTAATCAGTGTTAGGACTTGAAGGTTTTTAAAAAATAGTTCGCATGTTACAGGGTCAGAAAAATGTGCAGCCTGATTTGGAGCAATAAGTTTGCTACATGTGTTTGAGTTTGTGTCTCAACAACAAGACCTCAGACCTTTTACATAAAGGGCGAATACTCAGTACCAACTGAGCAACAGCAACACCAATCATTTCAGAATGAAAAATAAAAAAATAAGTTCTTTCTTGCTTTGATAGTGAAACAAATAAACAAATTTGATCTTATTAGAAGAGATGATGAACTGTGGTCTCAATCTGAGAAATAGAGTAAGAACCCAAAGCCTCAATACACCTGTTGACTGTTGAGGCATTTACTTATGGAGTTCTCTGTCCCCCTGTCAATTTGTCATTGTTAGTTTGATTCAAAATTTGCACAATGCACAATGTCACCTGTGATCTAATTGTTTGTCTATTTGTTTACTTGGATTTACACTGACATTATGTTGGTAATCTTGGGTCTTTGTTTAAATTAGGCAGGTATATAGTTCTGCATCACCGTGATATCACACAAGACATGTGGTATAATAAGACCTCAGTTATTGATCATTATATTAACATAACAGTGGGTCTACCAGTTTTAAACAAAACCAAAGAACATAATTGTTAATTAATGAGTTAATAATCTTTTATAACCATGTATTGGCTGGAAAAGCTCCAACAACTCAGCCAAAGGAACTGGTTTCAATTCAGCTGATTATGTAAACATTTCAATAAATTATGTCTTAACATACTGTCAAACCTGTCTTAAGTGGTCATTCAAGAGAATAAGAGAAAGAGACTTCTTATCAGAAGTGGCCGCGTAAATGAAGGTTAAACAAAACAAAATGCTAGTTTGGTAATATTAAAACTGACCACTGTATATAGATTGACCGCCTAATACAGGTGGTGGCTAAAATGATTCAACTGTGTAATTATATGATTTATAAGGATCATTTTCAGTTATTATGAATCTAAATTTTACCAGGATGATTTCCCTAAAACTTGAAAAATGTGTTCTTAAATAAGGGTTTGGATTTTTAAGAAGGATTTTTATGAAAAAATGAAGAATTACACCTCAGTTATACCAGAGATATTAAATATTTTCAAAATGGAACAACTAGAACTAATCATAGGTATGGATAATGGATCTAGATAAATAATTGTGTATTATCAAAATGCTTGTATATACATGGAATACACATGCACATGAATGATGGTTACGCATAATAAGAAACAGAATATTATAATTATAATTATGATGTATGCCCAGTTTGGTTAGGATAACTACCTTTATAATACATCAGTTGAATAAATATCTGTGCCTGAGTGCAAGTGAATTGTTAAAGCTGCAAGAAATTTTCTTCAATCATGAAATGTAACAGCTTAACTTGTAGCCTTAAAGTTGAAAGGTTTAAGTGGTTATGTAGATGCATTGGTAGAGAACTTGCCATGTAAGTGAGGGCTCTCGAGTTGGAGTTCTGGCCCCGTGTTCTCGAAAATACTTAAGTACAAACTCTGGCTTTAATTTGAGTAACATACTTAAATCCCTATAGAAACTAATGGGCGTAGTTTGAGTATAAGTATGAAAATCATACAAGTTTAAGTACCATTTTAATGTTTGGGAACACAGGGTCTGGTCTGTTTGCACATTTTTCTAGATTGGTTACAATGTGGGGCTGTTACATTTCCTATTTTTCATTATATTACTGCTCTTTGGATTATAGCCATGCATGTAAGCAAGGGTACAGGAAATTACTGGTTACACATTTATCTCACCTGATTACAAATTTAAAACTTTTATTTCATTTTGATTTTTATTGTAGCATGGTGGCATTAGTTGTGGGTTTGGGAGAAGTGTAGTGTGTATGAAAAGGAATATCTGTCCTGTTAATGTTATATTTATTGTTGGAACTCCAGGACAGCAGGAGTCGTTGGTTTGAGTCATGCACCAATAGTAGACACACTTAGAAATTTCTGGTGCTTATTTTATTTTCATTATATTGCAGTCTTTTTTGGTAACCAAAGTCTGAGGAATTTGTATAAACAAATCGAAAGTTATATTAATTATTGTGTTGACTGGAGTTTACTGTCACTGCGACTGTGAGTATTCCAGTTATATAGTGATCCATGTCCAGCTGATAAAATGGATGAGTACACATATAGGCAGCCGGGCAGAACCACCAACCTACCACAAGTGAGCTGGATGGCTTACTTAGATGAAGAAAGTGACACTGCAAGGAATCGAACCCACAATTGAAAGAAGTTACGTGATTGAATCTCTGCAGTTGTAACAAATAAGCCACAGAAAACATTAATTTTTAACAAACCATTATAAATACACCATAGATTGATTTTTTAATTTACCGTCAAGCTGTGACAGTATTTCAGTCATATAGTGACGTCCAGCTAATTACAGGTGGAGGAAGACCCCGAATGCACTGAGGCATCCAGGTAGAACCACCAACCTACTGCAAGCTAGCTGGAAGGCTTCCTCACATGAAAATCTGAATGACCCAGCCGGGATTCGAACCCATGCAGTAAGGGGCAGAGTGAGTGTTAAAGTGTCTTGGCTACAGAGGTCCCATATATTAAAAATATAATTCATCTATGCTCTACTTTTGCATCATATGAAAAGAACAAAAATTAAATGGCAATTTTTCATTTAAATGATATATATATAATTAAAAAATATACAATTATTGTTATTGTAATGGCCAATAAGTAACCGTAAACATTGAGGAATAAGTGTAAGTGACCTGTCCAGCTCAGTCAGTAGAGCATTTGCCCTGAAAGTGAATGGCCCCGGGTTGCGTCCTGGTCAGGCTGGACACATATATTTCTAACCCGATGTCATTATTGTTATTATATATATAATACACTTACCACACACCCAGACCTAATGTTATTTTTTCATAAACATTTAAACTTAAGCATTTTGTATCAAAACTTAATTTTATTCTAGAAATTAACGTACTGTAGGCTACCGTCTGATAAAAAAAAATAGAACTTTGATGAACTAAAATTATTTATGCAGCTACAAAGATGCAACAATAACAATTTCAGTATCAGGTTCAGGATATGGTTCGTTGAAGACCACCATACTATACTAGTCTAAAACAACGGTTAATGCATTTTGTAAACAAACGTGCGATTTTAAACACTAGTTTCTTCCTTTAACTACAAATAAATCAAACAATTTCCAAATAAAACCCGTCTTATGTTTGATTTTATCCGACTGTATATGAACGTTCGGCTTTTTCCGATAGAAACAAAGCGATCGTTATTTTCCGATAGGAGGTCAGCTGTTACCGATCGTTTTTTCTCGACAGGTAATAATCGATCGATTTTTAAAGGATTCCGATCGTTTATCAGCTGTTTCCGGTCGGAAATGTGTTATTTTCAAGGTACAAAATGCACGATATCTCGGCTAATATAAATGTGTTTTTCAAAAACAAGACATAATTAGAATCGGGAAACAATGCTCTTTCATTATCAATAATAAAAATATATGTAAGAACTGTGGTTTTTAAAAAAGTTTATGGAAAAAACCGACGTTCCATAAATTCACCGACGCGGGTTCTACTCACAATCAGCTGATAATTTTTCTTGAATACCTTGCAATTATTGTCAGTGAATATGTTATCATAATGATTCATATGTTAGATTTTATGAATGTCCCGCTTTTCGTCCATTGCAATAAATTCCATGAAATGATATAAACGATAACTTATACTTATAAGAAATTGACACGTTTCAAATTTCTTCTTT
>CM037783.1:41928033-41959886 GCA_021229015.1 Solen grandis | reverse complement strand
ATCGGTCGAAAGAAGTTTCTGGACTTACGATGACTGGCGGAGCTGAAAGAGCAAGAAAAGGGGATATAATTAGTATAATGTATGATTATTGTTGTTGTCGTTTTGTAACAATTGTGTACATTAGACAGATACAACACTGTCCCCCTGCCAATCCATGCTATAGGCAAGAAATATAATAGAGCATTAACACTACTTTGACACCAGACAAGTTGGTGTGATACTGCAGTGTGGCCGCACTATATCTGTCTCAAGTATACATCGTCTCAAATTGACTGAAATACTGTAGGTGGGACGTTAAACCAAACAAACAAACAAACCAGACAAGTTTTTGAACTACCCGTATACAGTGTGTCCATACCACGTGGTATATGACGTCATTTTAAGCTAACGCGTAAAGCATATTTTGCATCGATTCGAAAAAGAAAATTATTGTAAGTATTTTATTTCTTTACCAATTTTGATGGGGTATAGCGCATGCGAAGCGAAAAAATGCGCACTTCATGAGTCCTAATGATTCTTTTGTCAGATGTTTAGTATTTCCAAACATTCGGGAAAACTTTACAGCAATGTGCTTACCGTGTTAGCACACACAATTTCAAGAACTCGGAAGGTTTTCCCAAATGTTAGAAAAAACTTTACATCTGACAAAAGAATCACTGGAACCTATGAGTAGGGCACAATTTTCCGCTTCGCATAAGCTATATATTATTAAAATTGATAAAGAAATAAGATACTTACAAGAGTTTTTCCTTCTGTATCGATGCAAAATATGCTTTACGCGTTAGCTTAAGATGACGTCATACACCACGTGGTTTGGCCACACTGCGTATATACCGAGCGTAAACAAGGGCGTTATGTACCAGAAACATTGTGATGAAAGTAGCATTTTACGGCCTGTGATAAAAAGAGATTTACGATATTTGACGGATACTCTAAAACCTCGGCCAACGGGATCTTCAAAACTTATTATCATATATTATTAGTGTTCTCTTATAAGTTTCTTATTCCTTGTTATCAATTATTAAAGAGCGCGTTTGCTTAAGTTTTACCGTCTTGACGATAATTTTTGCCAAGCAAAGGAAATTTGAATAAATATTATTTTATAGATGGCAAATAGTGCATACTGTGGGAAAATGACATTAAATGCACGCATAAAAATCAATGGGCCTCATTTAATCCGTCGATATACTATCAGTTTAAAATAGAAAAAAATCCATTTATCTATACGGGATTGATACGACAGTTACATTGAAATAAAATAAGTGATTCATAAGGATTTAATTAAGTATCAAATGCTACAGGTCAACGGCGGACTAGCAGATTCATTAAGAACCACATAAAATGTCATTTCCAAAATTGATCATACATTTTGTATTACATTCATTTATAATGCATGTCTATTGCATTCCGATTTCATAATTCATATTCTTTATGGACCTTGTGGGCCAAAGTGCGATTTGATATCAAGGTAAAGACTCACATTTGACTAAAAGGAACGTTTTCCCCTCAGCATACATATCGCCACTAGCCTTGACCTTACACGTGTACCACCCGGTGTACTCGTACGTAAGCTGCGTCAGTGTCAACAACGGAGAAAATGGCCTCCTGCTGACCTCTCCGTATCCGAGCCATTCCTGGACCCACGGCTGGGAGTCATAACTGTCCCCAATGTTGTTCAATGTACAAGTTACAGTTGTGTTTGTAGACAGCGTAGTTGTGTTGGTAGCCGTCACAGTCACGTCTGGCAGTTAAAATAATAGCAATTCTTATTGTAAATAATATTATTTTTTGATATAAATATGTGGCGTTAATGGGGAATGTAGAACAGTTAAATGATGTACAGTTTTTTACCTGCGAAACAATTCTTTGAAATTAAGCAATTTGGTAAAGCGGCGGAATAAACATGATTGGAAAAAAAACAACAGAATTCAACCGCGTATTAGTCTTACGGAGACTGTACACGTGTAAGATACTGTACATATTCACAACTTTAATTCCGAAACAAGTGCATCTAAGAGTGATGCTTTGATAATAATAACATTATATTTATCATGGAAACTGTAATAAAGTAAGAATACTTAATCAAAATTTCGTATATACGAACCATATATTTTAGCAAGTTTTCATCTCAACAATGGTGCGGGTTTTTCACTTCTTTTTTCCCCCTAAGTTTATGAGTGTATACCAATGAAAATCGTCAAAATTTCCTTAAGTAGGTCAAAATTATAGACGTTAAATAGTTATGCCGAAAAACGTAAATGGCGGAGAACATTAAAACTATAAAATCTACAAATGATAGCATAAGGTTATATTTAACAACAGTGACACATACAAACCATTTTAAAATCCACAAAACAGGTTCGAATTCCATTATCTATTCTTATATACTAAGATGCGTATTTAATTATTTCTCTAATAAAATAACAAAGTATTTAATTTCTTAACAAGCAGTGTTAGTTATTGAAGTAATAATTGATGTCAACTGATGTCAACTGAGTCATGCTTTTAAATATGTCGTAATACAAGAATGGTTGAATGCGTTTCTACGTAATATAATACTCTAAGTATTGCATAGAGCTAATAATTATTGGTGGTAATCAAGCCAGAAGAGTTTAAACGTTTTGCATCTACATGTAACATACACAATCTAGTCAAAACGTGTATTATACATGTATTTGAATCATAGTGTTCTACAAACGTGTGTCATTTGTAAATCTTCAGACAAAATAACGAAATTATTACATTGTACTGTTAAATTGATTCTGCCTTCCAGCTCTAACGTCAATGCCAAATGAGACACGTGACATGTGGCTTGCTGCCCGTTATCTGCAGCAGTAACCGGTTTCTTTAATGTGGAAACTAAGCTGTACGTCTCTGTGGCCGGATCCTGAGATGTCTGAACGCTCGGTGTGTATGTCTGTCCCCCGTACGTCCAGGAAACGTTGGGTGCCGGCCTACCTCCGCTAGTTTTACACTCTAACGCCACGGTTCCGCCCGAGACGGGTATGTTGATCTGGGTGACGGTAGGTGTACTGGGTTTTACTGTTGAGCAAATTGCAACACTTGACATTTTGTATATCCTTATCCTTAAATTACTAAAATATTATCTGCAACCGTAATTTGTATATTTGTAAGTAGAGTTACGAATTCAGAAACACATATTTAAAAATAATATTATGCTACATATACTATTATTACGGTTAATGTTATGTCTAAGTTTTGTAAAGAATGCATGTATATGTCTGAAATGCCTTGTTTAACCATACAAGTCAATAATCAAATGATAAAAAATAAATTAAAAAAATAAAACACACACACGTTTTTTGATGACATACTTATGCTGATAAGTAAACATCATGTAAGATTTTATTAAATGTTATTTTTTTCTGATTTGATTATTATTGATACATTTAGATAACTTACGAGCAAAGTACAACTGGACAGGAGTTTCCCGAGATCCCTGTGTGACAATACTGGTGGCCTGTGGGTAGTATGAACGGCATACAAATGTTCTCAGGTCATCACTGCGGTGTGTTGCTCTTGTGTGGACCAGTGCCACTCTGTACGTACCGTCCTCCTGCAACTCCCCGGTACTGGTACTGACAAAGGGGGTCGTGCTGATACTGTCCCTGTACCAGGCCACTGTTGGGGCGGGGATACCCCCATGTGACACACATCTCAAACTGACCGTGCTGTTCTCAGTAGCGCGTATAACACTGCGACCGTCCGGTAATTGTTCACGGTTGGTGACAATTGGGGGACCAGGAGTTGCTGTAAAAATAAAAGAAGATGTCATGTTTCCAAAAATTGTATACAGTTTTATACAAGTGATCAATTGCTAACACAGATTAAGAAAATAAGTTCATTACCTTATATTAATGTTCACATTTTGAATTGTGGTAAAAAGCATTGACGTTTAAGGGATTGTGTATTTTTTATACAAAATCCTTTTTTTGATAATCTGCTATGAAAAGCAACTAATTCTACCCTTTACTGCACACAAGGATGACAAAAATCCTACTTAATAAAACGCTGTAATATTAAAACATGATATTTTCTGAACGGTATTCAATGATATATATGTGTGTGTGTGTGTGTGTGTGTGTGTGTGTGTGTGTGTGTCCAGTTAAAATGGATTTTAAGTTCCGTTTGGGCATGCGCAAATTAATTTTTAGTCGTATGTAAAGTTTTGACTGGAATTTTCAATGATAGATACTTTTCTATGTGATTGTTTGGGGGTATTAAATATATGCTGTGTGTTTGTTTTAAATAGTTTCACATGTGACTGATAATAATTTATAAGTCAGTAGATGTTTGTATTTTGATGATGTTTATACATGTAGATCATGACCTACTTATCGCTTAACTTGTCGGTCTGGGCAATGGACAGTATGTCTACTGTATTGTGCGTGTAATAAAACATGGTTGTTTGTTTAATACATGCTGTGAGGGATAAATAATGCGTAATGTTTATTTTATTTATGTATAACCGTAAGATGAACATTTGGTGTAGTTAATGCAGTAAGTTAGTGAAATATGAACTGCCGAACTGTGTAGCGCTGCTGTTGTTTTGATACAATTAATTACCTGTAAATAACCTTATTTGCACGGTGATTTATTAGCTGTGGAATTGGCTCAATCAGGAAGAAAACCGGTCGCAATTTTTATGCAGGGGTCCTGAGTTCTATTCCACCCCGGAACGTGTTTTTTAATGCTTATTTTTATAATGAAATCTTATTACAATTTCTTTATCAAAAGAAAAAATAATAAATTAAATAAAAATAGCATACATAAATAAAACAAATGAAAGTAATTGACAAGGTAGTTTAAAACGTGACACAATGCAGTAATAAAGTATTTCAAGATATTTTAGCTCTATTTAAAACAGTATTCATTTTCTATATATGTTTAGTATGTTTTAAATATTAGTTTTTATATATCCATTATCTTGCGTTTGTTAATTTGTATTAGCTTCCTTTTGATTTAAATCATAGACCTATTAAATAGGCTAGGTTAAAAGTCAAAATGGTAGAACAGAGGGAGAGAGAAGGACAGTATGCTTATTGTAAGCCGTCCATTTAAACAGTTTGTTTTAATCTTTTCTTGTTATTCGTCATATTCCGTTAACTAGATAGATCCTGAATTACACAAACAGTCATGTTTTCTTTATTCAAATGAATTTTAAAACTAACAAGTATCCATCAAACTTTTGCTGTCCGAAAAAAAAAATCAGAATGCACCACCATTGCATCAAGTGCAATGATTTTTGCCACCTTTCCAGTGAATAGGACTTCAAGTTAATAAAACTATGCTGGGTTATTACCTACCTATCTTTATGTAACCAGTCAGTGCCGTCTGTGTGACGGTTGTCACGGTAATCCTGTAACTAGAGTCAACATCTTCCAGCGAGGAGGAGGACGTCCAAGTACAGCTATAGTGGGAGGACATGGTAGGGCTGCTGATGCATTTGTGATTCCCAGACAGGGAGTTGTTCTGCAAATTGTTGTTTTTGAGTATATATAAGTCAAAATGTTTTGAAATGCAGCTGTTAATTATCAGTTCTCTTTTTAAATATCTTTCTATATGCTTGCGCTGCAATAATGATTTTTTTTTTCAATTTCAGACAGGGATTCTAATGAAATAATCAGTCTCAGTCTGTGGTATAGGGTGGATTAAAAAACAAACTTTTTGGAGTTTGATTTCATCAAAATGACTGAAACAACATGAGTAAAACAGCATATTCTCTACACAGACAGACTTATCATTTTCATTTTAGCAGGCCATTTATTTACTTTTTCTTTTATAATTCTCTTCAATTGTAGCAACATGAAATATCAATAAATGATTTATAATTGACATTATTTTGATATATCAGCATATTAACAATGGCTGTAAAATATTAATTTCTTGTGAATTTAGGTAAAGAGTGCATTAATAATTCTTTCTTGCTTTTATTTAAAAATCATACATTGCTTGGCTTAGACATGTCAATGTCTATTTGATAAATAATGGCAAAATTACTTTGACAAGATTCAATATAGGCTTAAGGTTGGCGCAAACTTAAATGCAAATTTGAAATGAAACGCCAAAGGCCTAGGTCAATGACACTGAGCTTTATACATGGAATTGAATGAAGTGACTTACACGAATGATTCATTACACAAAATATTGTATGTCTAGGATATGTAATTCATAAAATATGTCTCAAACACACATTCGTACGAACATACATACAAGAAAACGAAAGACAGGACAACAATTCATGACCCCTTACAATAAATTGCGTGGGTATAATAAAGAACTTCCTTAAAAACGAATATTTAAAAAGTACTTTGATTATAATGTGCATGCGATATGATTGAGTCAAAAAATGTTAACCAAAGCAAAATGCATAGGTGATCTTTGCATAAAAAACAACAAACAAAAAAAACAAAAAACATTAAAAATACAAAAAAAAATCAACCCCAAAAAAAACACAAAAACAAGACGTTTGGATTTGAAATTGAAGAAATTGTATCAGCCTTCAGTAAAACAGGGAAAAATTACGTTTATTTGAAGGAATTGCTATGAATATCCTTTCATAGCGTCATATTGAGCTGTCACAAGTAACATATTTTCCCTCAGGTTTGAGGAGAAAACTGCTGTAATTATTTCATTTTTTCATCACTTTCTTCTCCGCATCCGAAGAGAAAACATAGACCCTAATGATTATTTTGTCAAATGTACACTATTTTAAAATATTTGGGAAAACATTATTAGTGATACACTTAACTTCGCTTTAACAAATAAAATTCTAGGAATTTGACTTGACTATTTGAGTTTACCGATCGTTCGACAGTATTATCAGTCCATATTACATAGAAAGATTCTAGTAAAAACACCTATTTATTGTCAATAATTGTTGCGGGGAATGTATGAATTTATAAAAAGACTTTGTGTATTTGGTACAATCTATTCCAACATACATATAAAGAAATGCTTCTAGAAATACGCCAAACGTATTACATCGCGAATTTACGCCTCGCATTTATAGTTCATCTTGGATTAAATTACTAGAGTTTTTGTTTCAAATTCAATCAAATGTGCATTACATTCAAATATACATTACAAAAACAAACGTTCATAGAGTGTTAATATTTATATGTTTAAAATGATGTATTGTATTACCCAAAATTTAAGTATTTTTGATTACTTGTTTTATTACGGTCTAGAAATGTTGTATTAGGCTGTAGCACTCTGAAGAGCGGGGATCAAGGGTTGCATTTAAATTTGTTTATTGTTGAATGTGGAAGTGTGTGCTGTTGTTTGATGTGATATCTACGACCGATCCAGTTGCTATTGATGTATGTAAATTATGAATCGAACAACGTCCAAGCTTTTGACACGTTAGAATATTTTAAAGGTTTTTTGTTCATATAGGCCGATCGTCTAGTCTATAATATACAGGTTTGAAGAGTACCCCGCAATGTACAGATGGACACCCAGTAGTTATAATCAATCTCTCATAACCTGATGTTCGTCATGTTTTTTGTTTTATTACTTATCTGAATGTTTTCATAAATAATAAACTCATACAACGTGAGTCGGCCACACTGCTGACAATACCTTGTGGTTTTTTCCCCAATTTAGAAAGCATGTTAACAGACAGCTTTGATATAAAGAACTAGAGTACCAGTGTTACGGACATCTGTGTCGGCTTGGGGAAGACCTGGTCTACAGAGAGTGATAGCTTCTTGGCCGACGTGACAAGTTGAGTAACATTTTTGGGCTTGCCTGGAAAAAACACACAACAGAGCTACAAGCTTGTAAACTGAAACAACGGATCCGTTTCATTACACTCTACTCCACAGAGTTCGAAAAGTTGATGTTTCTGATTCTAAATCAAGCTAAAGTCTGTCCATAATTGCCGATGTATATGTGAGGGAATTAAAGACCATATCTATCTACATTTCATTAATATGCAAAGTTCAAATGTTTATTACGTTGATCTTTACAAAACTCATCAAATTACAAAGGAACAAACCCTCTTACCAATTAATGTACATGTATATAGTCGAACAAATACTCTAATAATACTGTCTTCAGACATGGCTATATAATCAAGTCTATATATTAAATTGTATATTGGAAAAAATAAACCTTCTTATCTGTATTTCTACAAGTAAAAAATATACTGTCAATGTGCTGTCAATGGGGCCTTTAACACATTTAATGTTATAACCCGCTTTAACCTTTCTTGAACACGGTCGATTAAAAAAGAATGTCTCAATGGACTGCTAACAATAAGCATATCGCCACTCCTACTCTCCCCATTTTTCTTGCCTACAGTTTATAAGATAATAGGGATATGTTGAAGCAAACTAAAACAACAAACTTTATTTTATATGTAATTCTTTTTCATTTCGTTCAATATACACACTCATGTACTTAATAGTAAATTACTGATATTCAAGAGAACACAGTATCTTATTTTGCAAAAAATAATTTTAAAAAAATGTAAAAAGCTTCTCCGGTTGGAACTCGAACCCACACACCTTTTCTACGCCGTTTGAACGGCGAATACCTTACTATTTTACCCACTACACTAATGGGCCAATTGGATGCATGCAGACAAAATCTTTTCGGTATATTGTTGCCTGTCGCTGTAAATTTCAGCCAGTATATTTTCATTACAGTATTTTCAATATCGGTTATCAACACATTTTATTTCAGTTTTGACACCCATAACGCAATCGTATTGAAATAAACATGAAAATTATCACCATATAGTGATAAGACGGAAAACAAAATTTGCCATTATTCTATTATAATTTTATGTAGATTCTACGTTCTTATATTGATAAGAAAGACAAGTCTTTCAAATGCATTTATTCAGTTATACAGAGTTGTGTTCCATCTATAATAAACGTTGCGTTACTTGTTTTCTTTCTTCCTAATAAATCACAAAATACGTTTCTAATCATCATTCCTGTAAGTAATCAACAAAGATTATCATATCTAAATATAGCCCAGAATTGCTGTCCGATCCCAAGTGTGTGCTACCACAGAACTGCGTTGCAAGCAACCCTGTTCAAAAATTGCGTATAGTACTTAAGTAGCAAAATGTCAAACCTCTGTAATAAATGTGTTGATATGACTTGACTTGACTATTTGAGGAAGACCCCGAATGCACTGAGGCATCCGGGTAGAACCACCGGCCTACCGCAAGGCAGCTGGAAGGCTTCCTCACATGAAAATCCGATGACCTTGCCGGGATTCGAACCCAAGCGGTGAGGGCTGGTGAGTGTTTATATGGAACAACTGGATGTGACACTGAGTAGTCATGTTCTATTTCAAAATATTAAAATTTGCTCTGCTGTTTAGGAAATGTTTGTTGAAGATTTTTCTATTTTTTACTCTAGTGGCCATCTTGGTTGGCGGACCAAAATAACTTATTAGCTGTTAGCTATTTTTGTGCAGTATCACCCAATGGTCATTCCTATTGATTTTTATCTAAATCTGCTAAGCAGTTAAGGAGGAGATGTCGTTTAAAAAGATTATTTTTTTTCCTATTTTAAGCTCTAGTGCCCATCTTGTTTGGCTAACCCGGAATTATTTTGTATAGTATCACCCAACTATCGTTCCTACTGAGTTTCATCAAAATCTGCTTTAACGTTTAGGAGGAGATGTGTTTTAAAGATTTTTTTCTATTTTTAGCTCTGGTGGCCTCTTGGTTGGCGGACCAGAAAGATTCTAGTTATTTTTGTGCAGTATCATCCAATGATCATCCTATTGAGTTTAATCAAAATCTCAGTGGTTTAGTAAGAGATGTCGTTTAAAAGCAAAATTTCACAACATACGACGGACGCCGGACAAAGGCCGATGACAATACTCAATCTGATCACTTCGTGCTCAGGTGAGCTAAAATAAAAATCAAATCAAATCAAACATATGAACAACAGCAACAAACGATTTTAGAAATCTCTTAGAATATAATTTGAGTTATTTAGGCAGGTGTGTCACAGCTAAGTATGAAGCGTTTAATATGTTACCAAAGCAACAAACATGTGTTAATGTTGTTTTATTTTTGTTGTTGTTTTTCAAAAAATGAATAAAACAACTTACATTCATATGCAAGGTTGACCGCAGGTGAACTGTCAAACCTGCAGGAACATACATAAGCAGCAGCATCGGTCATCTTCATGCTCTTTATTGTGAACCTAATGGTACCGCTGGCCACAGACCCTGTATACGAGTACTTGCTGAAGTCTGTAGTTCCTGGACCTAAGACGATCGCCCCATCTTTATTCAAACCCCATGATGTACAGGCAGTATCAGTAAACTGACACGTCATCACTGTGTCGTCACCACAGTTGCCTACTGGCGGAAATGTCAAATTGAATGTTATCTGACCTGGAAATGAACTATTTAAATCAATACGAGCGTATATAGCTCTACATGTATATAAATGAATATGTATGTATCCTTATTTTAAATTACCATTTTAATCCAAACCGCTTCAACACAAGCATGTCAAAGATCACTTTGTTACCTTGCCCGATACAAGTTTGCATAAAGCTTTATGTGTTCATGTTTATTCTTGATAGTATGATAGTACATTGTACAAAGGAGTCTGACACGAAAGGTGGATCATATATCACTATAAAAATACAAGGGATACTACTCCCTATTGACCCAGATTCATTCTTTACTTGGCAAAAATGCCGATATTTCCAGGTATTTATAAGGGTTTCTTCAAATACTTTGCATGTATCGCAGCGTATACATTTATGTAACAGAAAATACCACCTATGTTTACAACAACGAAACTGCATTGCGAAACTAACCCCGATTTCCCAGAAAATTGACACGGGTTCCTTCAAACGGTCTATCAGGTGAAACAGTCGTTTCTGTGACAGGAGGTAAACTGATGCAATAATGTCATCAAAATAATTTATTACATCGGCACCGAGATTTCCTCGGACGCAATGATTTAAGTTCTTTATGACCCACCTTTCGTGCCAGGCCCTTTGTAATAGAAGGGTTATATCAAAGATGAAAACTTATATGGGTATTCTTACTCCTTCAACGTCAAATCTTAAAAGTTTGACTTGACTATTTGAGTTTACCGTCGCTTCGACAATATTTCAGCCATATAGCGACGTCCAGCTAATTACAGGTGGAGGAAGATCCCGAATGCACGGAGACATCCGGTTAGAACAACCGACCTAACGCAAGCCAGCTTGAAGGCTTCCATACATGAAAATCCGAATGACCCTGCCGGGATTCGAACCCACGCGGTGAGGGACTGAGTGAGTATTTAAGTGTTTAGGCCTCCTTAAATTTTACTAGTTTGAACAAAGAACACAATTTTCTTAACATATCCAATGCAGTTCGATAGGACTAAACCATTTTTGTCCAGGTTAAAATGAATATACCATTTATTACCTGTTTTAGTTCTTTGGGCAATATTCTTATCTCGTTCATGTGTGAAATGAATAATTGAAAAGCATACAACTGGTAATCTTTCTGCATAAACCATGTTTGTTTACATTACAAGCAGTTTAAAAGGTTGAACACAGAACGATGAATTAGAACGCATAGCAGTGATTGAGAAAGAAAACAGTTCCAAATAACCACATTTCAAAATTATCTTGCAAATAGGATTATTGGTACAATGTAGTTTCATAACATTTTCAAACTATGTCTGCATGTGAGGATATTATTTGCACATCATGTCATCATATCATTATATGTCAAATATTCATAGTATCAGGTCACCTCAACGTCAAATCCACAAGTCTGTTTAAAGAACTCGAAAAGCAATGAGTTGGTAAGTTTAAATCAAGTTTTATTTTGTTGTTGTTGTTGTTGTTGTGTGTATGTGTTTTGTGTGTGTGTGTTGTTTTTTTAATTACGATTTATCTCGTTGGAACAACATAATAAGTCATGGGAGCGTAACACTAAGTCGTGGGAACGAGGAAATTGAGTCGTGCGCACTATATACTAAGTCGTGTGCTACTGTTACTAGTCAAGGGAACAACATTATCATGTCATGCGAACGAGTTAATAAGTGGAAAACGAAATAGTTACGTAGTGCATACGAGTTATTTAGTCGTTCGTACGAGTAATAAAGATATACTAAGTCTGCGTTAAGTCTCGTTAGGCAAGTTAGGTAGTAACGACTTAGTAACTCGTTTGAATGACAATGTAACTCCTTCCTATGACTGAATAACTAGTTCTCATGACATTATTATATCATTACCACGACTTATTTGTATATCGTTCCCACGAGTTAGTAAATTAAAACCTACATATGTCACCTCTTGGCCACCTTATCGTCGTGTACCAGTAGACCCAGTTATAGTTTCTTTACCCTAAACTTAGGTCAGCTTCTCAATACTTAAGATCAGGTAATTTTGTTTTGTTTTTGAAATCCTGTCTACATTAAGGAATACAAGACAGTGTACATGCTTCAAGTACATGTTTATATTTTAATATGTATTTTGTATGTATGCTTAGTGCATTACTATTGTAACTGCTTCCTTATTTATATGTATTTACCATAGTATTCACTAAGCCATCGAATTAAAAGAATTTGTTTTAACAATTTAATATAGAAAGAGAATGACATAATAATGTGTTTTAAAATAAATGTCATCCTTACCCGTTATGAACTGAAATTCAACGAGGCCTATAAGAAATTGAAGATACATCGCAATTGTCCGTGTGCACTATAAATTTTCGACTAAGTAGGTTAAGTAGGTTGTAAACTGTGACTGATCCCGTGTTTGAAATTAACTTCCTGGTTCTGAATATAACTTCCTTTTATAATAAATGAAATTGTTGTTGTATTGTTGTATTGGGGTTTACCGTCGCTGCGATAGTATTTCAATCATATATCGACGTCCAGCTAATTACAGGTGGAGGAAGACCCCGAGTACACAGAGGTACCCGGGTAGAACCACCGACCTACCGCAAGCCAGCTGGAAGGCTTCCTCACATGAAAAATCCGAAGTCCCTACCGGGATTCGAACCCACAGCGGTGAGGGGCTGAGAGATTTGTACTCCACGACTGTAACCGCTCGGCCACGAGTACATATATACACCCACGAAAAGTTCATTTTTAAAGGTGGTAAGTATGCAACGCTATACGTATTTGCGTCAGATAGAAAGAGAGAGAAAGTGGGGAGGAATACTGACAAAATCATAGTACACCTGCAATCTATTTCACTGTATCGTGAAAACAATTATATATAGGGCATTATTGTGATATAAGTTTAAGTTTAGTAGTCAAGTATTTTAGTTTGCATATAGTGGTAGCTGAAATATGAATAATTAAAGCAGTTCTTATTCTAGTCAATGGAATAGATTAGTAAAGCTATTTTTTTTTTTTTCAAAGTATTGATTTCAGTGAATTATAGAACAACATGTTTCCAAAGGAAATTTACAGCGTATTGTGTGATATGATAAACATGCCCCGATATGTTCGGGAAAAATTATGCACTTCTGTAAACATTAATAAATCGTCCTATGAAAGCCAGAATGGCTCATCAGTATAATTATGTAAAAAGGAGGCTAATGAACTCTTCTGGCTTTCATTGGACGTGTTTATTTCAACAATTCATTACGTTTTATAGATATCCATTCGTAATTAAATATTATCCGCTATAACGATGATTATATGCTACATGTACTTTAAATAGTGTAAATAATAAGTCTTAATTTTCGAAAATTTATTTCATGACGTATAATTGATACATGCAAGATATGACCTCTAGTTAATTATAATCCTTATGGTGTGGCATATTGTGTAAGGAGTATTTCTGTCTCATTCTGTTTAATTAATTGTTTGTTGTTGTTTTTTCAGAAAAGGTTGCAACACTCGATGGCCACGTTAGATAACACGCTCATTGTATCTGAACTAGGACGAGTTACCATCACCAGTTGCGGATGGGCTCGAACCTCCGCCACAGGAACGAAAGGTCGTGGGTTCGATCCCCGACCGCGACATACCAAGGTTGTTAGAAATAGCGTGGGTAGCTCCCTGTTTGGCGCTCACCATATATACATGGTTGTTCCAGGACATAATGTGTGACCGGGCGCGGTATCATGCAACATGTCTACGGTGTGATACTGCAGTGTGACAGCGGCGATCTATCTGAAATACTGTCGATGGGATTTAAACACAACAACCGAAGAACATACACGGAAACAATACACGATTACGTCATTTTAGCGTAATTAGAAAAAAAAATCTCGATTCATTTGATATAGGACGAGTTTGCCCCAAATATATATATTGTATACACAGTGAAAGAAACACATCAGTTAACGCATTTATCTAATATTTACATGCGATAAACGACCCAATATGGAAAATGTAATATCTTTCTCCAGAAATCTGGACCTCGCTTAAGGACTAAGACATTATCACTGCGACGGTAAGCTCCAATACAACAAAATCTAATGCATATTTGTGAACTTAGCGGACTGGTGGCGTAAACATAGCGGCTAAAAGCCGCCAGGCAGCTAACTTCACGAACATAGCAAATGACTCGTTTGCAAATATACTTTCCTGACTCATTTAGACATCTTCACTTCTTAGGTCAGTAGAGTAACGGTCCCCTTACACAGAACGTTTTATTCCATTTTCAGAGAGAGAGAAAGAGAGAGAGAAAAAAAAGAGAGAGAGAGTGTGTGTGTTTCACAGTTTGAATATTAAAAGCGAAGCGCTGGAAGACTGCGAAGAGATGAGACAAATGGAGAGAAGAATTATGATGTGTTCGCTTACTACATAATGATTTTTTTTTCTTTTTCTTTTACTGACAGGTTATATTATCTCAAATCTACTATTGAGTAGGTTTATTTCTTATCTCCCTCGTTAATGCTGGTGAAACCCTTGTTTCTTGACAAATGTATTAGGCAAGTGTAGGTCGCATTTCGTAAATGCCACTTTGGTGGTACCGAGTGACACGTTTCCAAAACTTTGCTTCATATGTTCCAGGTAGCGAATTCAAAAGTTCAGCCTTTGAAGTGAGCGCATGCGCAAAGAGTAAATTGTGATCAGTCACTTTAAGGGACAGATAACTTATTACAAAAGTGACACCCATTTTTTCCTCATAAATTTGTTTCTATTGTAATTCGCTATAATCATGAGAAAATTATCATGGCTAGTTTTAATTTTCCTTTTTTGTCTATATAGTAAAGAATTGTATTGGGCGCGAATGCATTATAGCATGTTTTCATAATCCAATACATTGTGAAACAACTGAAGAACTATGGATGTGTAATATTACAATTATATAGACGGGAAAAGTTTAAATAATCAGAAAAGGGTTATGTCACTGAATAGTGCAAACATTGTTCTTCCCAAGCGGGGAATCGAACCAAGGCCGCCGCGGTGAGTGCGCAAAATCCTAACCACAACCACAAGATCATTTGGGAGCTTGATTTCAAATATCTTAAAAGCGAAAAATGTTGAAACTCTAATAGTGTATAATTGTCTAGTAGAAGAAAAAAATATTGTATATTTATATATACCCTATATTCTCTATAATTATGTTTCATATTCATAAGGCAATGTCTCTCGTTAAAGTCAAAAACCAATACTTTCGGTATGTCATATTGTGAAGTGATATGCAATAGAATTGTTATAGATTAATGTGTAAATCTTAACTTTGAACGAAAAAGTCATACCTGCTTACCGCCCTTTCAAGTCAACTTGCATTTTAAAAAGAGGCATTTCAGGTTGTCGTACTACATAATTTTATGTATTTTCGATATGTTAGAAATGATTTATTTCATAAGCGTGTTTGTGCGTGCGTCGGTATTGTTTATATTACCGTCATTATGAGGCACACCTAGGTTTCGAGGACAGTCGTCGTAATGAGGACTTGCACACGGGTCCTCAAAAGTTTTTTTCTCTGGTATACATGCACAAACCCTATTGTTTTAAACATGATCATTAACATATCATTTTGTGTAATCTATTTGCGAATCTATTGTTAATACCTACCTGTTTGTGTTACCCTTTTAAATTGAATTGGGATTAATACTTTTTTTATCATGAATTATCATAGTATGTATGTTTACATAGTTTACAAAATTGTCGTGTGCCGTTTCTAAAAGGTATGCGTGTACTATAAAAACTATGCATGTTAACAGAATCAGCAAGTACATCCGCAGTTGTGTCTATTTCGTCTGTGGTCCGTTGGTAGAACCCGTCCAGAATGCCCGTCGTCGATGTGCGGCCACGAACTCCTTGTGTTTCTGATGTTTGATTGCGATTCGAGAGGCCACGTCCAAAAGCGCCGCATATTCATGGAGCGTATAATGACTTTAGATACCTCATTCCACCAATTACATCGGCAGGTACCGAACCAGACATTTGTAATATACGTGCTAGGAAAGATCGACGACGAGCTATCGAAGACACTTGACGTATCGTAGTTCTTAATACTGTGTGCTAAATTGTACAAGGACATATACCAGAACTGACATGTGTAAATTCGGCAAATTGACATTATTTGATTTTGATTATTTGATTTTTCTGTGGTTTAAAACCAGGATTTTGTTTTATAACTTGCATTTTATGTCAGTTTAGCTAACACGATCACACTTAACCAAGTAAGGCTTTAACTCTATTTAAACACATTCCACCATTCCTGTTTTCTTTCTTGCATTTTATTTATAACAACCATTGTATTACTCATAAGAGAAATAGTTTGTGAAAAAACATGACGGTAGAATATATTTAAAACATATTTAAGACATATTTGAATAATTACTTAGGAGTAAGTACGAGGGATGATGTGATTCGGTTTAAGTAACGTTCCGCCCAGGTTATTTTGTAAAGACGAATCTGATTACCGTCTAACCTATATATAAATTGCAACACGACTCGCATGTTTCTCTCTATACAGAAAGAAGGGAAAATATTTGTCAATTCGCAAATAAAAATAATAAAATAATAAAAAAAAAACATGTAGCAGCGCGCATGCGCAGTCACGTTGATGACGTAACAAATTTTGACATATTTTACAAGTTTTAAGTAAAAGAACCGAGATAACAATAAATTGATGTATATTTTGCGAATCATAGAGGACAGTTAGATATGAAAATATAAAAAGAGGCTGAAATTTGAAAAAAAATGTAAGTAGAGAATTTAATTAACACATATAAAATCAATGCGAATTTCTTTATTTATTATCGTCATTTGTTTATTTAGGGGGAACCGAATATAGAAGTAATTTAGCATGTAGGTTCCGCGTTTCAAGAAAATAATGCGGATAAAAATGACGAATATCGGGTTATAATCGAAATAAATTCACAACAAAACACAGATAGAGATGTTATTTCTTAAATAAACATATCACAAAATAAGAGAAAAGAAAAATAAATCCGAAGGTCGTATATATGTCATGAAATATTAACAAGCAATATAATACATCCGTTTTTTTTTGTTTTTTTTTACTTCGAGATCTACCATAGTTTCTTTTTCACATGACATGACCAGCATGTTCTGGGTAGATAATTCAAGCAAATATGATACAGCATAACACTATGGAGAGGAATCTTTGCTATTTGTTTTCAAAATACAAATTGAAACTTAGATATTCTATATACGTGAAAAACGAAATTAAAGAAATGAAAATTATGATAAATTGAAATATTTCAACATGTCCAGAGATAATCAAAATGGTACTGGTATAACACCCTTGCTTGGCTCTCGGCATAAAAGGGTAGTTGTAGGACTGGTTTGCCCGGTGTCAGGATAATGTGACTGGTTGTGGTATCATGACACGTGTCTACAGAGTGATACTGAAGTGTGGCAGCACTATATCTGTCTCATGTGGACATAGTCTGCAAATGACGGAAACAGTCTAATGTCGGCGAGACGTTCAACCCAACAAACAAACAATCACAATATTGAACATGTAAGTATAATCTGATTTGTAGCTTACATTCGTTTTCCTGTCCTATTTACCTATAGATGTCAATGATGGTAAAGAGTATATCATAATACTAAGTATCATTTTAATGTTTACCTTTTATACCCCAAAATAAGAAATGATAAGAACTGTAATACAAAGTAATACAGCGGACACACAAACAAAGGCGACATGTCAATATTTGGAGGGTATAACTTGTAAATGTATATTTCAAATTTTATTTTGCGCAGCTTTCGAAAGCTCTAGACGTCATACAAATTGTTAACCGTCTTTGTCCTTCTATCTGTTTTGTTGTTAGCGTTCGCGCTCAGGCATGGTGCATGGTGTTGCGTTTGTTGACAGAGAACGCCTTTAAGGCCCAGAACCTCTGACTTAATCTCTCAGAGTTGCCTTCCCTTATCACCTCTAGACAGGTGCACGTGGATACAATGGATCCGAGTGCGCTTCCCTAGTTCGATGCTTTGAACTAAGTTAATTTATCAATCCTTTCAGGGATCATCAACTAAACATACCTTATTTTTGCACACTCCAAATTGAAACACATCTTCAATTAATAAAAAGTGATATTTTTAAAAATAAGACATTCGGCGTATTTAAAAAAGATATAAAATGCAAATCTTATGAAATATTTTATCTACATAAAATGTTAATTTAAAATATACAATAAGAAATTTTGTATATGTATGTACAAAAACAATAAACAGGCAGTCAAATCATAAATCTTTAGATTAAGCGCACCAAATTAGCCGACTACAATTTATAGATACAATGCAATTACGCTAAAGGGACCAAGTTAGAGATGTACATCGGTGAGTGAAATAACTGCTGAATATAGGATTCGTCCATTGAAAGCCAGAAGGGGCTATCAGCCTTCTTTTTACATATGCTGATAGCCCCTTCTGGCTTTCAATGGACGTTATACAAAAAGCAGTAATCTGTGTTTAAACTACTTAATGGTCTGTGGTTTAAAGATATGTGGTTTGAAGATTTTAAGATAATACCAGAAAACGTATTTCGATAAACTTAGGAGCTGTAACAGTATATATGCTAGCCTGGTGAAAAAAATGTAAGGGAAGCACTAAAAATTCATCCTTAGAGGGATTCCATATCGGGGCAATTGACTTGATAGTCCAACGTATTACCAACTGCACCACGGAGGCATTACTCTAAATTAGACGTAGTTTTGAATTGGTACGAAGAGCTGAATCCAGGCTTTTTTAAGATAAACTGCTGTTTAAAATGATGAACATCATATTCCTTAAGCTACACGCATTGCTTACTTTACGACTGGGTGTTTTTCATGTTTGAAAACAAATATAAAATTGTTAATCCTGTAGAAAAAAAAAATGGTTATGAAGGTCATAAAAAATTAAATAGTGGACCCTATCAAGAAGCTATCAGATCAGGGTCTCCTCTGTTAGCTTTTACAATATTGTAGCTCACATTCTACACAGTCTGCAGAGCAAAGAAAGATCCACTGTTTCATATAGCATTTAAAGTTAAGCTTATCAATATTGATGAACTCATACATTTGTACATGAATATTCATGAGTTAAAAGGTTACATAAAAAATATATATAC
Source organism: Solen grandis (assembly GCA_021229015.1). Taxonomy (NCBI): domain Eukaryota; kingdom Metazoa; phylum Mollusca; class Bivalvia; order Adapedonta; family Solenidae; genus Solen; species Solen grandis. Next base: position 41,940,372 of record CM037783.1, on the reverse strand, counting down.
AAAATATGGATATGAAGATTACATCTGTCAAATTTTTCATCCCTATCCATTTGTTGTGTGTGTTCTGGTGTCTACTGTGTTCAACACCGCCTCAGTCATGGATATTGTAATACACTTTGTCTGTATTCTCTGAAAAAAAATAAACGAAAGTTTCAAAATATGTTCAAAAATGATTAAAATTGAAACTATAAGACTTGTAATTTAATAACACTCAAAACGTACCTGATGCATTCAACGACTCATATTGCTGTTTTTCCTCATTTCTTCTCGACAACTCTTCGTATGTAACGGGAGATAAGCTGTATCAAGAGTAATATAATATCAATTAGACATTAAGATATCTTAACAAGCATTGCTTTAATAAATATTTTTTTTTCTATACTCATGCTCGTATTCAATCAAAAGTCATACAGTGATGTCAATGAAAGGGGAATATGGTATTGTAAACAATCGATAGGAATACCGTTCATATTGAAATAATCGAACACCATGAATCAAGTATGATCAAATATTAAATAGTATCTTTGCTTTGTTAGAAAATGAAATACTTCTGTAACGTAAACAAAGCATGGCCAACTGTGAAGACTATATTAATAACATTTATTGAAGTGCTTAAAACTAGAACAGCGTACATTTACAAACTGACAACACTTAATATTATAACTTTTTACTGTATTCTTGTATGTTTAGAGCCTCGTAGAGATTACTAAGGTTGTGTGTGTATAATTGTTGGATTTGAAAGTGTATGCAGAATGATTTTGCAGACAATGCAGTTTCAAAAATAGTTTCCGAAGAATTTAAGTATCAGTTACCGTTTAAATTTTAAATTGTATGGAATTTATCGGAAGCGACACGATCACATATTTACAGTTTGTCACGAATGTTCAACTTTGCCTTCGACCTCGTATTATAGACTCTGGCCATTTCACGTGATTTTTTAAGTACGTTTGAAATGGTCAGAGTCGGTGTCGATGGGTTCATTAATGCTTTGAGCGTAAAGCAGTCGACGCCGCGACTAGCTCCGCCCATAATCCGCAGTGGTGGCGTAGGCACCATACACATTCCATATCAAAACCTCACGGTTCATTAATGCAATATATTTTTCAAAATTTGAACGAAATACAAGCATTTCATTGGACGATTAAGTAGGACAAACTGTAAATTCGTAATAATTCATTAATAACGGATTGAACTGCAATTTATCTGACACATATAAGTCGTTGTGTTACTTGAATAAATGTGAGAAAAGTAAAAAATACATTAGATCAAATATATATAAAACAGTTATGTTCTGTAAAAGTGGTAGAGTGTTGGCTTTGCGATCTGAATATCTTGAGTTCGTATCCCTGCCAGGGCACTTTTTTCGGTGACCGTGTCAAACCGAGTCGTATAAATTTGGTTCCAGATGATGCACCCTTGCCGAGGGAACACGGTGAACTTAGAACTGGTTCTATCAAGGAACTTGTCTTCCCTTGCGATACACCGGGCGCGTAATTTTTCTCAAAATGAGTAAATGATTGCTTTCTATTATTGTAGAAGAAGGAGAAGAAGAAGTAGTAAAATGATTACCCGGTGGCTTGATCGTCGGACCCTACAAAAAGATAATGTGTGTCATTTTCTAAATAATTATTACGATTTTGCCATAAAATATTTCAAATACAGGACATACGAGTTTATGAATATATCACATAACTAAAATCCCGTGATTTGAAAATACATATGTATGTGTATCTTTGTGTATCTGTGTAAGTAAATAAAGATACAACTTAGTTCGCCTGGTTGTGTGTCCTGGTTTATGTCTTCTCCTGGACTGATTTCACCACTTTCCCTGTCATCAGAAAACCGTGATTATTAGATATCAATAGGATACCATTCATCATTTAAAAGTGATTTTACTGATCAACTTCAAGCTGATAGTGACACAGTACATAAACACATATATACAAGACTAAATGTTACTGAAATGGTAAATATTTACTTGCATACATGTGTCTGTTCTTCCGTTCCAGATGATTAATTTTATTTTTTCTAGAAGAGGTCAGTGTAAAAAAAAACTGGTAGTGTTACATTTAATTAACATGGTCTTTTGACATTTTCTTAGCATATGTGTAGGGTAGATAATGAAAATTGTGCTTGTATTTTTATCACTTGAGATAGCCTCCTGTCTTAATTTCGGACTATCTTTTAAGAAACTATATAATTTATTTTTGATGGAAAAAGATCGAGAAACATAGTTAGATCAATTAAGAATATTTCATTATTAAATGGTGATGACGAAGCGTTCCATCAATACTTTCTCTATATAAAACGTATATACATGCATATTGAAATGGTAGAATACCTTTTCTGAAATTTTATTTTTAAATTCTCCTCTGCACCTGAAAACATAAAAAGAAAAAGCTTGCTGAGGCAGAAGAAAAATGAATTTTATTTAAAAAGGAAACATAATACAGCATATCTTTCAAAATTACGATGAAGTAAATAATAATGGATATGCGTTGAAATGAAACCTTTTAAACCTAAGTCTTAAGTTATATTACCTGAATTTAAGTGGTTGATATTGCAGATTCGATATCGTACTAACAAGAGGAAGATGCCAAGACCAAGCAGGACACCGACAAGAAGAGAGCCAACAACAAAACCTATACAATCTCCCAGTTCGTATGCACCATGGTCTTCACTTTGCACTGAAGTTCAGAACGTATTCAATACCAAATTGTATAGAAATGTTTTAGTTGTAGTAAGATGTATAAATGTTACAAGTAAAAAAAACAATGGAAATTGAAACTGTTTGGTTAAACGCATATTTCTGTGACATATACAAATAATATTCAGATGCGTTGTGCATTACATTCATATTAGACATATGAAATACATCTAATATGACCAAGTTTGTTTGTTTTTTGTTTTTGTTTTTGTTTGTATGATTGTTTGTTGGGTTTAACGTCCCACCGACAGTATTTCAGTCATTAGGAGACGATATCTACTGGAGACAGATATAGTGCTGCCACACTGCAGTATCAAGCCGTAGAAATGTGGCATGATACCACACCCAGTCACATTATCCTGACACCGAGCCAGCCAGTCCTGCAACTACCCATTATATGCTGAGCGCCAAGCAAGAGAGTTATAATAGTACCATTTTTTACGATTTTTTACCTTTTATTTTACCATTTTTTGGTATGTCGCGGCTAGGGATCGACTCGGCCACCGGGGACGGTACCATGTTGTTTTTTTTTTCTAATATGAATACAATGGAAGACATATAACTAAAAATTAACGTAATATATTTTTAATACGACACTTACTATTCTTTTAAAATATATATAATTATAATATTAAAATAGCTTAATCTGGTTTAAAATAGAAAATAAAGTCAGCATTAATTATCTAAAGCACCGCAGTGTGTGGATTTTGATCTGCTTCTTGATCACGTCCAAGGAAGCTAACTCTCTGATGGTCTACGGTACTAAAACTTCTGTCATTTAATGTGTTTCGTTTGTAAAATGGAAAGACATATAACATCTCTGCAGTGTCTGGGGATCGTGAACCCGTCCTCTTTTGCGTTTGAGTTTGTATATTTTAAAAGTTCACTGAGATAAACTGGATCATCGCCCACAGAGCAGTTATACATAAAGTACAGACTTTAAAATGCATGCGGGCTTTGGCTGGAAAACAGTGAAATCAAACGAAACTTCCTTGAAACTTTAATATTTTTTACGTAGTAGAATCAGTTTGGCACATATATTCTGGATACGTAGTATTACATGAGTCAGCGTCTGTAGTTCTAAACAAATTCTGTAACCAATCACTGTGACTATGTGTTAAGAGGGTACGCTCTAAGTGTAACAATAACTATGTTTACATAATTTTAGGGTATATGTTTACACAATTTCATTAAAATCATATCCTAATTTGCGCTCCTCTACTATACGCGATTAAGATCTGACAACATCGCAATAAGGGTCACGTCAGATTGACCCTTTAAGTAATTTATATGCATAAACAGGGTCTCTTTAATACTAGGGTCATGCAACTCTCTGTAATCATTCCGAGATCAAATGTTTACAAAATGGCGGGTTTCACAGGTTTATGTGCAATTTTATAAAATATCATATCAAATAATGAAAAGGACAAATAATTTATAATTTACGCAACTATGGCATGTCAGACGTTGCAATATTCAATACCTATATATGTGTTGTATAACTGTATACATATATTGTATAAATGCATATATATATATGTGGTATAATCAGATATATATTGCATATAGTTGCATATGTTTATGGTATAATTTCAAATATATATTGTATAATTGCTTATTTATGTGTTGTATAATTCCATATATATGTTCCATAACTTTTGTATATGTATTGTATAAATTGATATATCTGTGGTAAAAGTCATATATATGTTGTATAATTCCAAATATATTTATGGTATAAACGGTGTATATATTTTCTAAAATTGAATCATGGGATTTGTTTACACTTTTGTAGCAAATGATTTCATTGGACAGATATTTAATCAAAGGTTTCTCCTTCCATGAACTGTAAAAAATTGGCACTTTGGGGACCCAAGGGCCCCGAGTTCGATTCCAGCTCGGAGAAGTAGGGTTTTATTTGGTTACAGAGTCTAAACATTTTTATTCCATATACATCTTCATAAGAAGACATTCTAAGTCTGATTTTCCCCCTTTACCGTTGTCTGTAGGCGACGATATTGCTTCACGCACATCTACATATGGTACATCGAGTTTCAAACAAATTCATCGAGGCGTTTTTGAAAAGTTGTGGCAACGAGATTCTTGGACGACTGTTATCATATTTTGCCAGAATTACATTTTCAAATTTCCCCAAGACTATGGACACTGACTGTTACATTGTTATCATATAAGAAAATAAAAACCTGGACTCTTTTAAGATCAACCATATGACTTCTCTTCTTTCGCTATCAGTCTAGAAAAGTCTTAATATTTGGGTCCCCAAATTGCCGCATTTTTACAGTTCATGGAAGGAGGCATCTTTGATTTAACAAGTAATAATTGTAACAGTGAACTGTTACAAGGTCTCACAAACGAAATTTAAGAAATAAGGTCATAAGTAAAATTGAGAGGGTGGGGCCTGACCCCGTGGTCACCCATGTGAGCATAAAAGTAGCATTCAATCCATCTGATAATGAGGAACAAAAATATATATTGTTTATTGGCGGGGCTCTAAATGGTTTTTGAAAAAAAATATCAGAAGTAAACCGACGCTGACGGGGTGGGGCCAGACCCTTTTATGACCCCCCACACACACACACACACCAACCGGGGGATGGGGGGAGACACTTTAGAAGTACTATTCAATTTGTCTCGTCATGAGGAAAAAGAATATATATAAATTAGGGTGGAGATCTGAAAGTTTTTTAAATATAAGGTCATAAGTAAAATTGAGGGATGGGGCCTGACCCCTGGGTGACCTCGGTGAACACCAAAGTAGTACTATTCAATTCTTCTTATTATGAGGAATAAAATAATATATGATTTGGGTTTGGGAATTTGAAATATTCAACTAAAATACATTTTATGCAAAAATCTATCTTTGAGGGGACGGGGCCTGTCCCCCAGGGACCCCACATTTACAAATTCAGTGGGGAGGGGGGGGGGGGCACCACTATTTATTGAGAACTACAAGTGTGTGATGTTTTATAAAGATAGGTGGAGTTGCCTCCGAGATATGGCCTTTAAATTGGAAGAAAGAAGAAGAAGAAACGGAGTAAAAACAATCGTTTGGGAAGCTTAATAACGGTCCAATGAAATCCTTTGTTTCAAAAGTGTAAACAAATCCCATGATTCAATTATAGAAAATATATACACCGTTTATACCACAAATATATTTGAAATTATACAACATATTTTCTTAAAAGAATTATAACACAATGACATAATAAGTGTTTTACATTTTTGACGCACCGATCGGAAGATATTAAATTCCAAAAGTTTTTCTTAATACCTGATTTTGATGTTCTATGATGTTGACTTCGAATTTACTAGCATATTTTATTTTGCAAAAGCTTTTGTTTGAATGATCATTGAGACTAGATAAAAATGTTTATAGAAAGAACATACACTAGATCGTGTCACCATACCCAACACTTCGGCATAAAATGCTTACCTTGCACTTTTGTTTGTGTTTATATATCGCTTTATATATATATATATATATATACACACACACACAGACCCTGGCATAAACAAGAACTCGAATTTAAACCAATCAAATAGCGCGTTTCAAAACTTAATTTCAGTTCTTCGCACTGAACTTGTTATCCAAATCTCCCGATAAGAAAATCCACACATAAAACATCTGGAACTCGAAGAATATAACTCGCGTACGGTATTTCTAACGATAACAGGTAATATATATTGCATGGCTTTGCGAGATGAACTTGATTAACCTAGACACCATTCATGAGTGCGCGCATGCGCACGAATGTATGTGGGCGGGTTAATCAAGATCACGAGTGAAGCCACTGCAATATATGGCTTGTAACATGGAAAAAAAAGTAGGAAGGAGGCGGCACTACGGTCTCGTGACTTTTTTATGCAGATGATCTAAGATGATGAGCACTTTGGGTATCAAAGAGAAACCCCGTTAAAATGACCAATCAGTGAAGGAAAGTTTCCTCTTAATCAATCAAATAACTCTTTCGAAATAAACCCTCACACCTCGGTGCCTTCCGTACAGATAGACAAGTACCTTTGAAAAGAGAAGGACCTACTGAATTTGTGCTGATAATCTGTTAAAGCTGTTAGGTTTTGCTTTGACCATGGATGTGAACGACAGTGCAGAAAATCTTTTCTTATCACAAGTTGTACTGTAGTGTAAGTTAATATTTATATAAACGCAGAACATTATTAAATAACCAAATTGGGGCAGTGGGATGAAAGCCGTCTTATAATCGAAAAGTTCCAAGTTCGAGACCAGCATAGGAAGTATTCTTATTTATTATGTTTTATTTAAAATATCAGTTCTGTTTTCCTCGCGAAAGTTATGTGTTTAAATCATATACATAATTATTCACTACCGAATTTTCTTAGTTCCTTATTTTCGTTTGTACGTGTGCAATATTTAAACGTCTCAGAAAAGATGAATGGACTAAATTCCAAAAGTGTACAAATCGTCAAAAAATATTACGAAGGCGACGGAAAAAGCAAGCAAATGTTCTGACTACTCATACACAGATAGTGCTTTGAGTGAAAATATGAATGCATTGAAATGTTCATGAATTAATATATAAATGATACAAAAGCCAAAGCAAAATAAAAAATATATATTACGGGAACATACTGTAATTTACTTTGACAAAGGTAGACACACTGCATTGATTTATTTTTATAGAGATAATGGAATCCGATAACGGTTACGCAATCGTTTTTTAAGCGTGTTTTATATCACAGAGGCTGAAACCATTGGCGTCGCCATCTAGTAACTTGTTCATATATATTGATGCAGTTACTTCCCCTGGCTATACCTAACGATTACGTAGGCGCCGATTTGATTGGCTTATACAAAGGTCAATCTGAGACGACCTTCTATATGATGTTGTCAGATTCAGTTAGCGCTAGTGAATCTGATTTTAATGAGATTGATGTTTACAATACTTTGAGTAAATGTAGCATACAGCTCTTGCACCTGCAAAGCAAATTACCTTGAAATGTACTTTAAAAGCAACTACTTACTCACTATATGTATATGATGACATACCTAAACAGACTGCTGACTTACCTAGTGCCTGTTCAGTTATCTATAATGCTAGCTAACTCACCTGAAGTACTTGCCCGGCCCTGTGACATGTACAGATAGCGATGTGACTGTTTACAGTCGTCCACCTGTAGTATCAATTGATGGACCCTATCCTTCTTGACGGTTACACATGCTTGATTAGTGTTATCTATAATAAAGGTGCATATAAAAATGCAAAGGTATATGTCCTAACAACCAGATTAAGTACCATGTTAACAAAAACATTTTTTGTTGTTGCTGTTGTTTGTTTTTTTTGGGAGGGGTTCTAATGAAATTCAATACTTTCCGTTGTGCATCAGGGATTTTGCTGTTGGCAAGGATGTTTATGATTATACAAATGCTTACCCAGGAAATGTTGTTGAAGAACATTTAAACTAATATATATTTTCATTATATTCCTTTATTCCTTTCTTCAAATTTCATGAATTGGTTCATTTTACTAAACTCTATTTTTCAGCTAACATGGATATAAGGAAACATGGACAATATTTTTTTATATCGCGTGCGCACGCGAAAGAAAAAATATATGTTTTCCATTCCCTCTCATACCACGGTGGATATTTGAACAAGATCTAAATATATTATTTTAAATAAATGACATGACTTTTGTTGTTTGTCTTTTATTTCATTTACATTAAATTTATTTTGCTTTGCAATGAAAATGAAATATTGCAACGTCTATCATTTTTTTCTAAATTTATCCGAGCAATGCCAATTTGATTTCTAAAATAATTTTGATTTTCAGTCTTTTGATAAAATGGAGGGTACTTTTGAATTTCGTAGCTGCAAAGTGCTGGCTTTATCAAGGTGTCGACTTTGGTAATCCAAGAACTGCGTTAAAAGTAAATTGTAAGTTAAGTCATTATGTATAGTGAATAACATATTTAGAGATACCAGTCTTCCATACTTTTCTGAATAAACACACGATAATAAGCAGGGCAATACCTATTTGAGTATCCAGTCAATTCTGAAGCTTCTTCTCAACGATGTCCAATAGCCTTTACGACGTGGAGCATCAATTGGTTTTTCAAAACCTAGCTGAGCGTGCCTTTTCCCACATTCGTCAAATGCTTGTTGCCATGACAGAAAAACGCCGTGGTCAACACAGACCCTATAAAGATAAATGTTCCTCTGATCAACATTATTTTCAATATGTCACCTTTTTAATACAAACAGGAAAACTCATCTCATTATTTGGCTTATTATTATACTTAATGTAGTGATAAACACTCCATAGTAATATATTTGTTCCTGCCTCATTAATATAATCATAATCTTAAAATCGCAAACATTAAGTACAGATACGCATTATCTAATTAATGTAAATCGGGTATACACAGTGAAGGAAACGGCGGGAATGAGAGATCTGGTAAAATGTTAAAGTTCCTTTTGACACATGAAAAAAAAAAATCATAGAAAAATAATACATACGATTGCAAATGTACCTCCGCAGATTATTTTCATAGCACGAACTTAGTTGGACATCAGTAGTCCTAAGTGACCACATATACAAACAATTCTGGTTAGATATTTTCTCCTTTTTTAGCAGGTATGGAAACTGGTCTTTGAAAGCAAGAACAAAAATAAAACAAAACAAGTAATAATTGTAACAGTGAACTGTTACTAAGTCTCCCAAACGAAGTTTAAGAAATAACCCTGTCATAAGTAAAAGTGAGAGGGTGGGGCCTGACCCCTTGGTGACTCATGTGAACATCAAAAAAGTACCATTCAATCCATCTGATCATGAGGTACAATAGTATATATGGTTTATGGGTGGGGATCTGAACGGTTTTTGAGATATAAGGCCATAAGTAAATTTGAGGGGGTGGGACCTGCCCCTGAGTGACTTCGGTGGTAACCAAAGTAGTGCATCATCTGCTCATCATGAGAACAAGAATATATATGGTTTAGGGGGGGAAGGGGCCAAAAACTATTAATCTAATTTTAGAACCAAAATAAATTTCAGGGTTGGACATTTAAAATATTTAACCAAAATCCATTTTTTATGCAAAAATCCATCTTTGAGGGGGCTGGGCCTGACCCCCAAGGACCCCCCCCCCCTCCCCATTTACAAAAATCAGGGAGGCCCACTACTCATTGAGGACTATAAGTGTGTGAATTTTTGTTAAGATAGGTGGAGAGGCCTCTGAGATATGGCCCGTACAACGTTGCAAGCGCGAGAAAAAATAAGAAGAAGAAGAAACGAAGTAAAAACAATAAGTCTCCAAACTTCGTTAGGAAGACTTAATTATGAGGTCCAATCAAGGAAGATATACCGATGCCATTGCAACGATATTGGTATATTGCGGCTGCGGGTCGAACCTTTGACCTTCCGGTTACAAATCTTACCCTCATATCACATGCCACAAGGACCAATCACGGAATTAAGAAATATGGAAACATATCGACACGCCAAAACAGTAATAAAAAACAACAAAAAAACACAAAAAACAAACAAAACAAGAAAAACAACAAAAAAAAAAAAAAAAAAAAAAAAGACAAGAGGGCCAAGTTCACCCTGTGTCGCTCACCTCAGTAATATTGCTGATTAAGATTAGACACAATTACCAAAACTGTAGCATCTAAAGTGCTTACAATGGTTTTTCTAATATTTCACTTAGAGACATAGATGTTGACCCTACCTTAATTTGAACTCATCTGGGATTTTATGCAGACAACAGACAACATTCATCAAGTTTTATGAAGACTGGGACAAAATGTAGACTCTACACTGTTCACAAGTTTTTTTTCTATGATTTGGCCTGGCGACTCAGCTTTGTACCCGTTCAAGATTTTGAGTAGACAAACATTCTGACCAAATTCCATGAAGATTGAGCGAAATATGTGGCCTCTAGAGTGTTCAGAAGATTACTTTTAGATTTACCCTGGTGACTTACTTTTTGACCCATTGCCCCAGTTTTTTTTACAAACTTAAATTATATGGTAGGTCCAAAAATGTTACCTCTAGAGTATTCACAAGGTCTTTCTAAAATTTGCCCTGGTGACCGACTATTTGACAGCAAGTGACCCATTTTCTAACTCATGCAAGATTCCATGAAAACAAATATTCTGACAAATTCCAAATTGAGCCAAAAATGTGGCTCTAGAGTGTTCACAAGAAAAAATGTATGAAATAAAATTAAGTTACCAAGTTCTATGAAGGTGGGCTAAAACTGTGACCTCTAGTGTGTTCACTAGGTTTTTCTAAGATTTGACCTAGTGAACTAGTTTTTGACCCAATTTCGAACTCATCCGAGATATCATGAAGACAAACATCCTAATCAAGTTTTATAAAAATTTGTCAAAGAATGTGGCCTCTAAAGCAATTGTTGACGACGGACGAGTGCTCAGAGAGCTAAAACGAGCTGACTGAATGAATAAAATAAGAGAAATGCACAGATCTAAAGCGACGCCAAGAGAGCATATTTTCATCTCAGAAAAGATGGGAATAATCACATCGACTCAGGCTATCATGAGGTTGGGTCAACAATTTCTTAACCTTCTCATCCCATTAAGTCTGCTAAACAAAATGCATTGTCATGAATAGACTGATGTCATGTAAACCAGTTTTTGTGCAGGCGTTTAACAAAATACTGGTATATTCCTACTGATTTTTGAACCACGTCCCTGTAAAACTTCCTAGTAACAAATCGGCCAGATGAACTGGGTTATTGTACAACAGGACCTTTGGAATATACAAAAAATTGAAAGAAACCCGTTTGCAAGTTTCTAGATCTTTTTGCAACTACTGTACGTTTTTGTCCCTTCCATAGCAATTGTTTGATAGTAATGCTGATGATTTAGGGCTCGGTAGACATTTGACCCTAGATTCTCTATTTATAGTATCCGTTTCAACACAAAAACAACAGTGTTTGGCATGGTAAAATCACCATAACCAGTTTTAAATTCTGCGTAATTTGAATATTTATATTCAGAGAAAAGCAGATCAAATATCATTGATTGATTTCATTGTTCCGAGAACAGTGTGTTTAACGCTAACTCGGCTATAACATATCCAATAATAATTGAATGTTCAATGTAAATGACTATAATTGCGATTCCCTATTGCGAAGCCAATGTTAAATCATACGTGTTTGATTATTATCATTATTATTATTTTAGGGTAGAAAAATGGAAAAACAATCATGGGGACGTACCTCTGAGGTAGACAGACACGAACATATCTGTTCCACCACACCGATCATTCGTGTTGTTGAGACACATAGTTTTACAGTGATTAGTGTTTGTTCTTTCGAAACATGTCTCAGCTTTGTTCTTGTCAACACATCGGCATTTTCTATCCTTTAAAATACACATTTAATCTCAGTAAATGACAATTATCCTAGTCGATGCTCCATAAGGGATGAATAATGATACACGGTGTTGTCATATATATCATTAAACAAGAAGCTTTAAGATTCAGAATATGTATATAAATGTCACCGTGACCTAGTGGTAGGAAAATTGACTCCTTAAGAAAATTATTTGAATGCAAACCCGAAGAGAGCAATATTCTTGACCTTCTCAGATACCTTGAACTTGTATG
>CM037783.1:41910494-41927933 GCA_021229015.1 Solen grandis | reverse complement strand
TTTTTTTAAAATGTTATATATGTCCAGAGGCACTTTCGAATTAAGTCTATAGCACCAGTTTTCCCTCCGTCCCTATTGGGAGATTGAGTATTAATACGTAGAGACCAGTCATTTTTATACTTCTTAAATAAATCAGTCACACATTTATCGATAATCAGTTTTCGATTTTTACTGTAAATGTTATATATGTCCAGAGGCACTTTCGAATTAATTCTATAGCACCAGTTTTTTGTTGCTTGCTTTCGTGAAAAAGCCCATTGAAACACGTTGTAGTTAAGTCTGTTTTTGTCCATCTTATGTAACCTGAACCAATGGGATATCACTGCCTTCCATTGTCTGGCTATCGGCGGTAGCCAGCCCATGTCGCCGGTGACTCCTGCGTTTGGCGCGTATTTCCCGACTCCGAGGAAAAACCTGCATGCACGGTGATGAACAGCGTTTATACAGGAGAATTCACTGGTTCCCCACACAGCGGCACCATAACTAATAGTTGACCAGACCATACTATCATAAAGTTTTGTATAAACTTCATAAGGCATTCCCCCCAATGCTTTAAATTTTGCAATTATATGAAAACCTTCAGAGTTCCTGAAATGAGGTCGGTTGTTCTACCTTGATGCATCCGTGCATTCAGGGTCTTCCTCCACCTGTAATTAGCTGGACGTCGCTATATAACTGAAATACTGTCGAAGCGACGGTAAACTCAAATAGTCAAGTCAAGTTCCTGGAATGTTATTTGTTAAAGCGAAGTTAAGCGTATCACTAAAAATGTGTTCCCAAATATTTTGAAAGAGTGTACATTTGACAAAATAATCATTAGGGTCTATGTGCAGGGCGCAAGTTTTCTCTTCGGATGCGGAGAAAAACTGATGAAAAAAAAGAAATAATTACAGCAGTTTTCTCCTCCAAACTGAGAGAAAATATGTTGCTTGTTAAAGCTCAAAATGACGCTATCAACCACGTGGCATAGTCACAGGCATAGTCACAAACTATGAAACAAATAACACATAATTCTCCCTTTACTAAAGGACATTCCATACAATTCTTCTCAATCTTCTCAAATCATAACGGTGTTCTTCCCTTGATGTTTTTCTCTTGCAGGGCTGATGATAATTTCTTAAAATTTGAACATATTCACCAACCCATTCACTCAAATCGTCAATGTTTTTTTTTTTTTTTTTTTTTTTTTTTTTTTTGCGAAGATCACCTATGCATTTTGATTTGGTTAACAATTTTTGATTCAATCATATCGAATGCACATTATAATCAAAATACTTATTTAAATATTCGTTTTTAATTAAGTTCTTTATAATACCCACGCCATTTTTTTATTGTAAGGGGTCATGAATTGTTGTCCGTCCTGTCTTTCGTTCTCTCGTGCGTACGTTTGTATGTATGTTCGTACACATGTGTATTTGTGACATATGAATTACATATCCTAGACATACAATATTTTGTGTAATGAATCATTCGTGTAGGTCACTTCATTCAATTCCATGTATAAAGCTCGGTATCATTGACCTAGACCTTTAACGTTTTATTTCAAATTTTCATTAAAGTTTGCGTCAACCTTAAGCCTATATTGAATCTTGTCTAAATAATTTTGCCATTACTTATCAAATAGACATTGACATGTCTAAGCCAAGCTATGTATGATTTTTAAATAAAAGTAAGAAAGGATTATTAATGCACTCTTTACCTAAATTCACAAGAAATTAATATTTTACAGCCATTGTTAATATGCTGATATATCAAAATAATGTCAATTATAAATCATTTATTGATACTTCATGTTGCTACAATCGAAGAGAATTATAAAAGAAAAAGTAAATAAATGGCCTGCTAAAATGAAAATGATAAGTCTGTCTGTGTAGAGAATATGCTGTTTTGCTCATGTTGTTTCAGTCATTTTGATGAAATCAAACTCCAAAAAGTTTTTATTTTTTTAATCCACCCTATACCACAGACTGAGACTGATTATTTCATTAGAATCCCTGTCTGAAATTGAAAAAAATCATTATTGTAGCGTAAGCATATATAAGGATATTTAAAAAGAGAACTGATAATTAACAGCTGCCCATTTATTTCAAAACATTTTGACATATATATACTCCAAAACAACAATTTGCAGAACAACTCCCTGTCTGGGAATCACAAATGCATCAGCAGCCCTACCATGTCCTCCCACTATAGCTGTACGTGGACGTCTTCCTCCTCGCTGGAAGATGTTGACTCTAGCTACAGGATTACCGTGACAACCGTCACACAGACGGCACTGACTGGTTACATAAAGATAGGTAGGTTATAACCCAGCATAGTTTTATTAACTTGAAGTCCTATTCACTGGAAAGGTGGCAAAAATCATTGCACCTGATGCAATGGTGGTGCATTCTGATTTTTTTTTGGAACAGCAAAAGTTTGATGGATACTTGTTAGTTTTAAAATTCATTTGAATAAAGAAAACATGACTGTTTGTATAATTCAGGATCTTTCTAGTTAACGGAATATGACGAATAACAAGAAAAGATTAAAACAAAATGTTTAAATGGACGGCTTACAATAAGCATACTGTCCTTCTCTCTCCCTCTGTTCTACCATTTTGACCTTTAACCTAGCCTATTTAATAGGTCTATGATTTAAATCAAAAGGAAGCAAATACAATTAACAAACGCAAGATAATGGATATATAAAAACTAATATATAGAACATACTAAACATATATAGAAAATGAATACTGTTTTAAATAGAGCTAAAATTTCTTGAAATACTTTATTACTGCATTGTGTCAGGTTTAAAACTACCGTATCAATTACTTTCATTTTTTTATTTATGTATGCTATTTTTATTTAATTTATTATTATTTCTTTTGATAAAGAAATTGTAATAAGATTTCATTATAAAAATAAGCATTAAAAAACACGTTCCGGGGTGGAATAGAACTCAGGACCCCTGCATCAAAATTGCGACCGGTTTTCTTCCTGATTGAGCCAATTCCACAGCTAATAAATCACCGTGCAAATAAGGTAATTCACAGGTAATTAATTGTATCAAAACAACAGCAGCGCTTCACAGTTCGGCAGTTCATATTTCACTAATTTACTGCATTAACTACACCAAATGTTCATCTTACGGTTATACATAAATAAAATAAACATTACGCATTATTTATCCCTCACAGCATGTATTAAACAAACAACCATGTTTTATTACACGCACAATACAGTAGACATACTGTCCATTGCCCAGACCGACAAGTTAAGCCGATAAGTAGGTCATGATCTACATGTATAAACATCATCAAAATACAAACATCTACTGACTTATAACTTATAAATTATTATCAGTCACATGTTAAACTATTTAAAACAAACACACAGCATATATTAATACCCCCAAACAATCACATAGAAAATTATATATCATTGAAAATTCCAGTCAAAACTTTACATACGACTACAAATTAATTTGCACATGCCCAAACGGAACTTAAAATCCATTTTAACTGGACACACACACACACACACACACACACACACACACATATATATATATATATATATATATATATATATATATATATATATCATTGAATACCGTTCAGAAAATATCACGTTTTAATATTACAGCGTTTTATTAAGTAGGATTTTTGTCATCCTTGTGTGCAGTAAAGGGTAGAATTAGTTGCTTTTCATAGCAGATTATCAAAAAAGGATTTTGTATAAAAAATTCACAATCCCTTAAACGTCAATGCTCTTTACCACAATTCAAAATGTGAACATAAATATAAGGAAATAAACTTATTTTCTTAATCTGTGTTTGCAATTAATCACTTATATAAAACAATATTTGGAATTCATGACATCTTCTTTTGTTTTTGCAGCAACTCCTGGTCCCCCAATCGTTACCAACCGTGAACAATTACCGGACGGTCGCAGTGTTATACGCGCTACTGAGAACAGCGCGGTCAGTTTGACATGTGTGTCACATGGGGGTATCCCCGCCCCAACAGTGGCCTGGTACAGGGACAGTATCAGCACGACCCCATTTGTCAGTACCAGTACCGGGGAGTTGCAGGAGGACGGTACGTACAGAGTGGCACTGGTCCACACAAGAGCAACACACCGCAGTGATGACCTGAGAACATTTGTATGCCGTTCATACTACCCACAGGCCACCAGCATTGTCACACAGGGATCTCGGGAATCTCCTGTCCAGTTGTACCTTGCTCGTAAGTTATCTAAAGGTATCAATGATAATCAAATCAGAAAAAAAATCTAACATGATGTTCACTTATCAGCATAAGCATGTCATCAAAAAACGTGTGTGTGTTTTATTTTTTATTTATTTTTTATCATTGGATTATTGACTTGTATGGTTAAACAAGGCATTTCAGACATATACATGCATTCATTACAAAACTTAGACATAACATTAACCGAAATAATAATATATGTAGCATAATATTATTTTTAAATATGTGTTTCTGAATTCGTAACTCTACTTACAAATATACAAATTACGGTTGCAGATAATATTTTCTCAGGTATATGTAACGTTAGTAATTTAAGGATAAGGATATTCAAAATGTCAAGTGTTGCAATTTGCTCAACAGTAAAACCCAGTACACCTACCGTCACCCAGATCAACACGCCCGTCTCGGGCGGAACTGTGGCGTTAGAGTGTAAAACTAGCGGAGGTAGGCCGGCACCCAACGTTTCCTGGACGTACGAGGGACAGACATACACACCAAGCGTTCAGACATCTCAGGATCCGGCCACAGAGACGTACAGTTTGGTTTCCACATTACAGAAACCGGTTACTGCTGCAGATAACGGACAGCAAGCCACATGTCACGTGTCTCATTTGGCATTGACGTTAGAGCTGGAAGGCAGAATCAATTTAACAGTACAATGTAATAATTTCGTTATTTTGTCTGAAGATTTACAAATGACACACATTTGTAGAACACTATGATTCAAATACATGTGTAATACACGCTTTGACTAGATTGTGTATGTTACATGTAGAAATTTCCCCAATAATGATTAGCTCTATGCAATACTTATAGTATTATATTGCGTAGAAACGCATTCAACTATTCTTGTATTACGACATATTTAAAAGCATGACTCAGTTGACATCAGTTGACATCAATTATTACTTCAATAACTAACACTGCTTGTTAAGAAATTAAATACTTTGTTATTTTATTAGAGAAATAATTAAATACGCATCTTAGTATATAAGAATAGATAATGGAATTCGAACCTGTTTTGTGGATTTTAAAATGGTTTGTATGTGTCACTGTTGTTAAATATAACCTTATGCTATCCTTTGTAGATTTTATAGTTTTAATGTTCTCCGCCATTTACGTTTTTCGGCATAACTATCTAACGTCTATAATTTTGACCTACTTAAGGAAATTTTGACGATTTTCATTGGTATACATTCATAAACTTAGGGGGAAAAAAGAAGGGAAAAACCCGCACCATTGTTGAGATGAAAACTTGCTAAAATATATGTTTCGTATATACGAAATTTTGATTAAGTATTCTTACTTTATTACAGTTTCCATGATAAATATAATGTTATTATTATCAAAGCATTACTCTTAGATGCACTTGTTTCAGAATTAACGTTGTGAATATGTACAGTATCTTACACGTGCACAGTCTCCGTAAGACTAATACGCGGTTGAATTCTGTTTGTTTTTTTTCCCAATCATGTTTATTCCGCCGCTTTACCAAATTGCTTAATTTCCAAGAATTGTTTCGCAGGTAAAAAACTGTTCATCATTTAACTGTTCTACATTCCCCATTAACGCCGCATATTTATATCAAAAATAATATTATTAACAATAAGAATTGCTATTATTTTAACTGCCAGACGTGACTGTGACGGCTACCAACTCATCTACACTGTCTACAAACACAACTGTAACTTGTACACTGAACAACATAGGGGACAGTTACGACTCCCAGCCGTGGGTCCAGGAATGGCCCGGATACGGAGAGGTCAGCAGGAGGCCGTTTTCTCCGTTGTTGACACTAACGCAGCTTACGTACGAGTACACCGGGTGGTACACGTGTAAGGTCAAGGCCAGGGACAGTGGCGATATGTATGCTGAGGGGAAAACGTTCCTTTTAGTCAAATGTGAGTCTTTTCTTTGATATCAAATCGCACTTTGGCCAACAAGGTCCTTACAGAATATGAATTATGAAATCAGAATGCAATCGACGTGCAGTATAAATTTATATAATATAAAATGTATGATCAATTTTGAAAATGACATTTCATGTGGTTCTTAATGAATCTGCTAGTCCGCCGTTGACCTGTAGCATTTGATACTTAATTATATATCCTTATGAATCACTCGTTTTATTTCAATGAAACTGTTGTATCAACCCCGTATAGATCAATGGATTTTTTTCTTCAGATTTTAAAATATATCGACGGTTTTGAAATAGAGGCGCCCTGTGGTTTTTATACGAGTATTTATTGTCATTTTCCCACAGTACGCAGTATTTGCCATTATAAAATAATATTTATTCAAATGTCCAGCAATTGTCCCGATGGACGTGGATTCGATTACAAGCCACAAAATACCAAAGTCGTTATAATAGTACCAGTGTTTTTCTTTGCTTGGCGAAAAACTGTCGTCAGTACGGTAAAACTTAAGCAAACGGCCTCTGTAATAATTTATAACAAGGAACAAGAAACTTTTAAGAGAACACCAATTATATATGATTATAAGTTTTGAAGATCCCGTTGGCCGAGGTTTTAGAGTATCCGTCAAATATCGTAAATCTCTTTTTACCTCATGCCGTAAAATGCTACGTTCATTACAATGTGTCTGGTATATAACACCCTTGTTAAACGCACGGTATATATGGGTAGTTGAAAAACTAATTTGTCTGTTGTCAGGGTAGTGTTAATGCTTTATTATATATTACTTGCCTATAGTGTGGATTGGCAGAGAGGCAGTATTGTATCTGTCTTATGTAGACAATTGTTACAGAACGACAACAACAACACACATACATTATATTAATTCTATCCTCTTTCATTCCCCTTTCAGCTCCGCCAGTGATCTTAAGTCCAGAAACTACTTTCGAACGTGTCGCAGTTTTTGTAAGATTATATCACAACGCTACTGTTTCTGTACAGTACTTCTCCAATGTTCCCGGAAGCGATGTTAAATGTTACCGTATTAATCATGGCATCAGATCGACAACTCCAGAAGGAAACATCGTACAGTCCGAGTTTACAGTGCAGCTACCTGTCTTCTCCCAGATGGTACCCACACCCGGTACCATGGCAACTGTCACCCTTATGGTCTACAGTGAGGCCGACCTTGACGACTACGACATTGTCATTACTAATGGTATCGGAGAGGGGAGTTACTTGCCTATAACTCTAAAACCGACTAGTAAGTCAATAGTTATGTTTATGCTATGAGTAGAGAAGTATGGTAGATTTTAAGTTGTATATGGACCAAACGTCGCATTTCAGGTTATAGAGAATAGCAAGATACAATACCTTATTAAAATATGAACATACATGTTTAAAACACAGTTAAAAAACTGGAACGGAGTGACATATCAAGTTTTGGAAATAGTCGTAATAAAGGGGTGTTGCATACATATCTGATAGTACATTGCTGTTTTTTTTTTATTTTTATATCTTTAATATGTGATGATACAGATATAGATAGAAAATATAGAACTTCTAAACTAAAAATGTCGAGTCGAAGAAAATGAAGTTTAAATGGTCATAATATAACTTTATGTACTAATAATATAAACATAGTTTGTTTATTTTGTCACTGATCTTCAATTGTTCCTTTCTGTTATTTATATTTGGTTAATTTCATTTGTAATTTGTTGTTAATATCAAGGGCCACCTGACAAACCAACAAATACCCAGATTGTTACCACCAGACACGATGGTCCCCTGTTACTTTGGGAACCGGGGTTTGATGGCGGAAGCAATCAATCGTTTGTCATCCAGGCGAGTGAGGATGGTGTCAGCTGGACCAACAACACACACGTGGATGATGGAATGTCGGGGAACTACTTATTCACAAGATTGAAAAGTATTCAAACTTCTACACTTTTCTTTGTAAGGATGTTCTCATACAACACAGATGGACGTAGTGACTTCTCTGATGTTCTCAACTTTACTTCATTTAATGGTAATGTATATTTGTGTGATCCGTACATTTGATTTGTATTATTACTTAACGTTATATACCATTTCACTCCGAAATGAGACGTAAACCTACGTAAATCAACGAGCACTTCCCGAATGCCTAATTTACATGCTGGTGTAACATTTCACACTTTGTTCAATGGGAAATTTACATACACTTAAGATTTTTCCCCAGTCACTGTCTTGACAAATTAGCGAATTATTCAGGGTTTTGCCGATCCTCTGGTGATATGTTTTTATTATTATTATAAATCATAAAATGCACTTAACGATTTAATATTGAATTCCTTTTGAACTTAAGCGGAAAGTGAAGAGCTTGGTGCATGCGAAATGGGAGACCTTATAGGTGGCGTTGTTGGCTCTCTTCTTGTTGGTGTCCTGCTTGGTTTGGCATCTTCTTCTTGTTAGTACGATATCAGATCTGCCATACCAACCAATTAATTTCAGGTAATATTACTTTAGTACTTAGATGAGCTGTTTCTTTTTAATACTCGTTCACTTTTGTTTAGTACATTATATTTTGAAATATATACTGTATTATTAAGTTTCCATTCCAAATAATTTGCTTGTATTTCTGTTTAAGTTATGAGCAAATTATGATATTTTATGGTTTTTTTTGTTTTCAGGTGCAGAAGAGAATTTGAAAATAAAATTTCAGAAAAGGTAATCTAACATTTCAATTTAGTTGTTTATACCTGTTACATAGGTAGAGTATTAATGGGACTTTTCAGCGTCACCATTTAATAACAGAATATCCCATATTTGTCTAACTACTTTTCTCATTCTTTCACCATCGACAGTGAATTATGTAGATTTTTTGTAACGTAGCCCAAATATAGCACATGGGTACTTAATTATCTCAAAAGTATTAAAAGAATACAACACAATATTCATCAGCTATACTATGTATTTGCTAAGAAAAAAAAAAGGATTGAAAACTAACATTTGTTTACATGATGAATTCCTCTAGAGGAAATGAAGTTAATTTACTGAAACGGAGAAATGGACACATCCTGAATACCAACGTAAATAAACTGGAACTCACTATTTAAATAAACATATATTTCTGTATATTTTTACGTGTTTTGCCAATATCAACTTAGGTTGGTCAGTACAATCATTTTTAAATGATGGGTGGTATCCTGACGATATCTAATCATAAGCACGGTTTTCTGATGACAGGGATCGTGTTGAAATCAGTCAAGGAGAAGACATAAACCAGGAGACACAACCAGGCGAACTAAGTTGTAGCTTTATTTACTTTCACATATACATGAGACATATATATATATATATATTCAAAATAGCAGAAAAATAACATGTATTATCATAAAATTATAATTTTAAGTAACCTTTTCAAAAGCATATTTTGACAATTTCATTATTATATATATCATATTTGGATACAGTTTATGGCAAAATCATTATATGGATTATAAGAATGACTTACATTATCATTTTTGTAGGGGCCGAGGATCAAGCCATTGGGTAACCATTTTGCTAAGTTTTTACTAAAAACATCTGTTTTGCTTTCATTTAATTTAATATGGTATTTAATTATGTACATTATGTATCTATCCAAGGTATCACCAAAGGAGTCTGACACAAGAGGTGAGTCAGATGTCACTATATATAATACGGACAAGGGACACTGCTCCCGAATTACCAAGATTCACACCTTCCTTGGAAAATGCAAATAGCTCAGTCCTTTATGATGGTATCTTTAAATACTTAGCACCTATCGGAAGCGTATACATTTATGTTACACAAAAACTTTTTTTTTTCACCCATGCAATTGCAGGTATCCTGCAACGAAGCCCGTATGGCGAAAGAAAATTATACCGGGTTTGTACACTCCGTCTCCAAGTGTAAATAATTATTTCTGCGAGAGGACTAGGTTATCCGATGCAATAATACCACTAAACAAATTAATTTCCCACATTGGAATTCATAATCTCTCCTCAGCCGCAAGGAATTCAGTAGTTAGCGCTAATTTCATCCGTTAGCTTACTTTCACTTCAATTAGGAGCCATATTGCGAAATAAGGTAACTATGAAAGCGATTGGTTGTAAAGGTAGAACAGCCAATCAAAACATCTCTTTTTTCTGAAAGTCACATGCCGATGAGAGCAACTAGTTTTATTTATGTAATTATTGCGCCAGTTAACCGCGTTTTTTTTTTTTTTTTTTTTTTTTTTTCGCAGAGACGACTGTTTACACTGGGAGACCGGGTGTACGAACTTGTGCAAATATTCTTCAAATTGGGGGTGTTAGTTTCTTAAAGCGGGTTTCGGTGCATGATAATTGCGTTTACATCGGTGAAAAAATTGTGATTTTCTGTCATTTAAATGTATACACTTGCGATAGAAATGCAAAATATTTTAAGATATTAATCGTAAATGTCTAAGATATTGGAATATTTTCAGGGAGGGTATGAATCTTGGTCAATCTTGAGTAGTATTCCTGTTTTATATATAGTGATATATAGCTCACATTTCGTGGCAGACTCATTTAAGTATCACAAGGACGTTTTGGAAAAAAATATTCAAGAATATTTAATCCTAAAATAGTATAAAATATAAATGGAACTACAAATGTACAGAATTTGTCTGCATAAACTTTCAAAAGCAGCAATTTTAGACATATTTCCTTAATAATTCCTACCGGGACAGGAAATAGTGTTATAATATTAAGTGTACATTTTACGCTATGCGAGTTATAATCCGTTTATTAAAAACATATAAATTTAGATTATTACATTCTTTACAGATTACCAAAGCTACGTTATACTAGTAATGTATCAATTCATTCTCTAATAAAGCAAATATATTATTTTAAATATAAGCATACTTAGAAATAATTAATTAAGGGTATTCGGTAAATTCAATACAAACGATATTCATATCGACAGTTCCGTCTTTTACGGGGAAAACAACGGTATGGAGTTTGATGGAAGTCCATGAGTGTAGAAAATACATATTTATTATGGCAATGTTATTTTAAATAGCTTAATGTCTAATTAATTTTCTGGTACTTTTGATACAGCTTATCTCCCGTAACCTACGAGGAGTTGTCAAGTAGAACTGAGGATAAACAGCACTATGAGTCGCTGAATACGTCAGGTACGTTTTGAGTGTTATTAACCTACATGTCTTATAGTTCCAGTGCAAACCATTTTCAATCATATTTTGAAACTTTAATGTTTACCTATTATTTTCAGAGAATACAGAGAAAGTGTATTACAATATCCCAGAATGAGGCGGGTAAAAAAACTGTTGACACAAGGATATGCAACAATAAGTGGAAAGGATCCGAACTTTTGAGGATAAAATCTCAATATCCATTTTTATATATATACTTTTTTTAAATGTATGTCTTAAACTGAGGACATGTTATAGACCTAATATAAAGCTAGTTTGTACTGTATTATATATGAAATAATCAATCAAAAGGAATTATTCTTATTTTAAGTGTAAAAGTTGAACAAAAAATTGATAGTATTAGGAAATACACTTTTTCGTCATTCATATCAATAGGCAAACAGGAGCAGAAGTCGAATGTAAACTACAAATACTTAAATGGTTTGATTTTTATACATACATTCAATATTTAGGCGTATGATATTTATTATGTCTCTCCCCATATTTATATATAAGAAACATGTTTAGAATTGTTTAACTTTGCCAACGTCTCAACTATTAATCGGGGCAGCCGTGGACGAGCGGTTACAGTCGTGGACTACAAATCTCTCAGCCCTCACCGCGGTGGGTTCGAATCCCAGTAGGGACTTCGGATTTTTCATGTGAGGAAGCCTTCCAACTGGCTTGCGGTAGGTCGGTGGTTCTACCCGGGTACCTATGTGTACTCGGGGTCTTCCTCCACCTGTAATTAGCTGGACGTCGCTATATGATTGAAATACTATCGCATCGACGGTAAACCCAAATACAACAATACAACAACAACAACTATTAATCAATGGATGTCCCACAAGCTTTACACTGTGGAAAAGAATACATGTATAAGGATTTTGCTTCAACATTGATTTTATCTCCAATTATGGCGATCACTTGTCACATAACTACAGGAGGAAATAGGTTGATTTTTTTTTATTTCTTTGTATTGGGTCATTTTATCAGGTCACTGGTCAAGTTTCATAACTCTGGCTATTATCTAGACATTCTTATGACTTTTGATTGACATTCACAATATACGATGGGTTATATTATACTCAGTATCAATCGATATCAATGATATCGTCATAAGTTATTATCTGATGCAAAATATCACAACAACTAGTAAAAAAATAGATAAATAATTAAAGAATAAACAGAAAAAAAACGGTTTCAGTTTATATTGTAATACGAGTATATCCATGTCTGCATCCCCTCCTTCTCTATGCATATAGAGGAAGACTTCGTGTGCACTGAGACACCTGTGTGTAACGATGGACCTACCGAATGCTTGGAGTCTACCTAACATCGGAAATCCGAGTCACTCCCCGGGACATGATCTTAATAAATAATACACTATGATATTAATATTCGCAACTCTCGCTCATTACGTTCTGAGAACGAACATACATCAAAACAAAGACCTATCATTTGATCTAAGTCTGTATCGTACCTAAGCACTTAAGGTCATGATTTCGACAGATATTTGTGTTATCTGTTCATGTATATTATAATATTTATAATATTTACCACTAACCACCCTCGCACTCACAAGATAAATAACAACCTTTTTTGCATCTGTTTTAAAATCAAAATGCCGAAAAGCAAATCGAAACGATTATTACACAAAATAATCCTGATGCGTGTCTCTAAAAGGAATGCTGTAGCTGTTTTTGTATATAACAGTTAAAATATTACTCTGAATACTTCAAGCTTCTCTCTTTGTTATGACATATATCTGTGAAAACTTATGCATTAAATATGTTTAAACTAAATTTCTCTCTAAATTGAGCAACAACCATCGGATCTTCAGTCATGTGCGTTACCATTATCCTTCCCCCCTCTCTCCTTCTCTCTTAATTATAATTAAACTAAAAAAAGGTACTCTAATAATGCGTCCGTCCTCTTGTTTCCTTTATTTAAGCTTACTGTATCTAAAATCAGTAGATTTGTTAAAAGTATTTGGAAAGTAATTGTTGTTTTGTAAGATTCCCCCATGCCCCACCGAAATGTTCGGTACGACACGCTGACGTGAACTATCGAGGCACGCGATAATGCACATTATTTCGGAAAGCTGCCAGTCTCTATTGAAAAGTCACTGATCAAACTATGATCAAATTTTCTTGGTACGCTAAGCTGTCGGTGCATGTATAATTCGACACAATTTTGTAAAATGTTAAATTATTAGAAATCCGCTTTACAACTTGCTGTGTTACATTCTCTCCCTTTATTGCATCTTAGGGCGAGTTCACATTGAAGCTGTAGGGAAGGATTGGCTATTACATGATTTATGCTTACTCCCACCTGTAAACAGCAAACACACTATATGAAAAACAGCTAATATCCTGCTTAATTTTCAGAGCATGTTAAATCAGGGAACCAGCTCATTCTCAAAAACACTGGGCTGGGTTATTAGAGTTGAGGTCAAAGGTTAAATTGACGTCACTAGTGATGAAACCTATACCGAACTCGTGGGGCCTACGTGGCCGAGAGGGTAAAGTCGCTCACTCAGCCCCTCCCCGCGTGTGTTCGAATCCCGGCAGGGTCATTCGGATTTTCAAGTGAGGAAGCCTTCCAGCTGGCTTGCGGTAGGTTGGTGGATCTACCCGGATGCCTCCGTGCATTCGGGGTCTTCTTTCACCTGCAATTAGCTGGATATCGCTATATGACTGAAATACTGTCGAAGCGACGGTAAACTCAAATAGTCAAGTCAAGTCAGTTGGAACTCGGGGTATATCGAGATCGACC
Source organism: Solen grandis (assembly GCA_021229015.1). NCBI lineage: Eukaryota > Metazoa > Mollusca > Bivalvia > Adapedonta > Solenidae > Solen > Solen grandis. Next base: position 41,913,805 of record CM037783.1, on the reverse strand, counting down.
TCGAGTTCCATGTGAACTCACCCATAGAGAAAATATGTGTAGTCACGTGCCTATTATGTCTAAAGGAAGCTACGCCAGTGCTGGTTGAATTTAAATCATAATTTAAAATTATCTTTAACATAAATCAAACTGAAAATAATCCCTTGCAGTAGAAAAATGATTAATTTATAATATGGTTACATTTTCCTCTGGCGTCCAAGGAAAGATAGACCGATTTTTTGAAATTTTAACAAATGTTTTGGCTTTTCGTCGACATCGGTCGGGCTGGCAATCGCAAAATGTCCTGCAGATGTTTTACGATACTGCTACGGCTGACCGCAGGAGATTTCTAAATGCCGGATTGGTTTCGTACTGGCCTCTGTTTGGCGTCCTTCAAATGTCGGGCGAACAATGACCGGAGCTCGGAAGACTATGGCTGGGTTTAGGGTGTTTCGCATATAGAAATTAATCTCTGATTTCGCTTCTTAACTACTCTGCAAGACGAATAAATCTTTTATGTTCTACCATCGACCCTTTATAAGGTGTAACGGCAATCCCTTTCAATAAGAGTATATTAATTATATATGTGTGGGTCGGCTTTAAAAATGAAAGCAGGGGAGTTATTTTTAAACCATGTATTCATTTTCATATACAGTATAGTGTGTATTGATATAACATAATTTCTCCATGTACATATACCTTGAATACATATACATGTATACATTTTGAGAGGAAGAAATCTGTTTCACACGGATTTTTTATCGAATATCTTTTAATTCGGAAGAAACATACACACACATCGTTGAATGTCCTCACATATTTTATTCTCACTGTACAGTTAATATATTAATACTGTAATGCAAGTGCTAATATGCTTCAACTCTAAAATATTGGCTAGCCTGTTAGCAATTTGGCTAGCCTGTTAGCAATTAACAGAAACATTGAGTTTTGAACGGCCGGGCAATGAGCCGCTACTGTCTTACATGTACGTGCATTGCTACTAGCGGCTTTATCTTTCATCGTGTTGTACACTGTGTACATTCAAATGTAAGTCTGCGTCATTTCTCTTCGCAAACAGTGGGTACTGAGGCGGACACAGATGGCATTATTTATGCCTAGGACCCAGAGCGGAAAAATCAACAGCGATGTGAAAATAGATAAACCGACGGCTCCCGATGTTTTAGCAAAAAAAAGTAACAATAAAAAAAATGAGCAGTCTCATAAGAAATGGCACATATTGGCATGAAATGGCATCGAAAGTGGTCCGTTGAACGTTCACTGATGATTCGGCTATGGTCACGAAGCCTCTGGGGATGTCCCGCTAAAATTGACTTTAATTATCGGGAATAGATCCCGATATTCGGGAAAGCACCGGGGGACCATCTCCAGCGAAGGTGACCAGGAGTTTCACCGAATTTCTTATTTTTTAGACACCATCGGGTGAATATCCTCGTAGATTAGAGGATGCATGTGGATATATCCCAGGCGACTCGGAAAAGAGATTATGGAAAATATGATGTTCGTGAAGTTAGCGGCCTAGCGGCGTATAGTAAGTGGCATAGCGGCCTGGCGGCGTAAAGTTAGCCACCTAGCAGTCTGGCGGCCTGGCGGCGTGAAGTTAGCTGCCTGGCGACATGAACATAGCGGCCTGGCGGCGTAAACACAGCGGCCTAGCGGCATGAACTTTGAAACCTAAAAGAGTAGTGTTCTTTTATCATAAATTCGTGTTTCTTATGTCAATAGGGTAAAAGTATTACAAATATTATTTTTTATGTATGATGGTGAATTATCATGGATACTAAAGAAAGTGATATTTTATGTATTTTCTCGCATTTCATTTAAGTGAAAAAAAAAACTAATTTTAAAGTTCATAAAGTTCATATTGAAATTATTTTTAATGATTTTTCTAAATAGTTTTATGTTTGTAAAGCGACAGAAAGGCTGGTTGAATACTCAAGGCCTAGCAACCTTTTAGGATATATCTTGTTTATTATCATAAACTGGTGAAGAATATGAGAAAATATCCCAAATTCACTGTTGAATAACGGTTAAATAGCACTTTTTCGAAATATTTTCCACCGTAATGCCACTGAAAGGCTGCTAGTACTAAATATTGATTTAAAAAAGAAAATCTTAGTTTTCATTCAATGATGTGTGAACCCCTCCAAATATGCATTTTATGGCGGAATAAATGATTTTTGATGTCTTTCTGTCAAGTATTTTGTCCCCCGTAATGCCGCTGAAAGTCTGCTGACGACCTGGGGACCTGAAACTCGATAATCCTATGAATAATAAAAAATCTCATTTTTTATGGATGAAAACTGACTGTGTGAACCTCTCCAAATATGCATTTTACGGCGGAATAAATGATTTATGATGTCTTTCTGTCAAATATAAATGCCCTCCGTAAGGTCGCTGAAAGTCTGCTGGCGGCCTGGCAGCCTGAAACCTCTATGTATATGATTAAGATACTTCTTATAATTTATGAATGAAAACTGTCTGAACCCCTCCAAATATGCATTTTACGGCGGAATAAATTATTTTTGATGTCTTTCTGTCAAATATTTTTGTCCCCCGTAATGCCGCTGAAAGTCTGCTGACGCCTGGGGACCTGAAACTCGATAATCCTTTGCATAAAAAATCTCATTTTTTTATGGATGAAAACTGTGTGAACCTCTCCAAATATACATTTTACGTCTTTATTCATGATTTTTTTTATATATTTTTCTGAATATAAAAAATCATAACTCATAACAGTTCAATTGCAGCAGGTGGAAGAACTATCAGATAATTTAATATCGTATTATGTGATGTACGATTTGACTGGTATATAGCCATTTATTGTTCTGCAGATCTACTATCTCTTATCGCAAAATTTTGTTGCTGATTTTGTTATAGTAATAGTGTCCGTCCGTCCGTCCGACATTTTTGTCCGGAGCATAAGTCAAAAAGTATTTTAGGTATCAACTTGATACTTCATAGGTGAATAGATCTCATTGAGGAGGAGTGCAGTGCACAAGAATGATAACTCTACCTTTCCTAATTTTTTAGTTATTGCCCTTTGTTATTTTTCAGACTTAATTATTGTCCGGAGCATAACTCAAAAAGTATTTCAGGTATCAACTTGATACTTCATAGGTAAATAGATCTCATTGAGGAGGAGTGCAGTGCAAAAGAATGATAACTCTACCTTTCCTAATTTTTGAGTTATTGCCCTTTGTTATTTTTCAGACTTAATTTTTGTCCGGAGCATAAGTCGAAAAGTATTTAAGGTATCAACTTGATACTTCATAGGTAAATAGATCTTATTGAGGAGGAGTGCAGTGCACAAG
>CM037783.1:41860394-41910394 GCA_021229015.1 Solen grandis | reverse complement strand
TAACATAGGTACCCAGGTAGAAAAATCGACCTACCACAAGTCAGCTGGATGGTTTCATCACATTAAAAACAAATATACTAGTGACTTTGCTGGGATTCGAACCTAGAACGGTCAAGGGCTAAGCTTTATACAGGCTAGGCCACAGGTCCCAATCTCTGATCAGTACCTCATTATAACATAAATAATAAACAGTCACACTAAATCATTCTATCCTACTGACATATGCCCTTGAACAAATGAATAATATTATCAAATAATATACACTTATGCCACTATTCACGGTTTATATTTGAAACTACTTTACATATACATTTGTTTATATTGATCGTTTTGATGCGGTGAAAAAAAACGAGTGCCTGTCCGAACGGCAAGATGAATTATAGTTGAATAGACCATTTCACTCCGAAATGAGACATTAACAATTTACATGTAGGTGTAAAATTGCGGGAAATTAATATTGCCGATCCCCTTGTGTTTATATAAATTTTAAGTAGGGAAGACACGCTTCATAGAACATTGACATCCGGCGCATTAAAATACCATACTGCCAATAAAAAACGCCTTAAACATGGGAAAAATAAATAAATAAATAACACACACACGCACACACACAATACGATTTCATAATTGAGTATTTTCTAACAAAGACATGTGCAATTGTGAATGTGTCGATTTCCAACCGCTACATACCAAGTTGTTTAAAATTTAATGTATGTAAATGATGGCTTCCTTACAAGGCACTCAGCAATTATGTGTCAGGATATTGTTACTGGGTGAAGTATTATGTTAAAAAAAGGTAAAAAAAAAAAAAAAAAAAAAAAAACAAACAAAAAAACGCAGTCTCCAAGCAGAATTGTCGTTCGTTCCTCACATAACATCTCTGCGATGGGCTCAATGACAAAAATCTTGTCAAAACAGAAAACATTAAACGTGGATTTAAGTGTATTTTAAGGATCAAAAGTATAGAAACATTGAATAAATACTTATTGAATCACCATAAAACGTATGTAAAATATTAATTTTGATTGTTAACTTATTAACTATTTCATGCCTTATTTCGCCGATGGGAAAATTCCGCAAACGCTCGTCTGCAAAAATATTTACAGATTCAGCCGGATATCGTAATTTAAGACCAGCTTTTTATTTTCATAATTTGTAATTTAAGCGTCCATTCCGATAAGGTTCGGTGGTGCTGTTTATATATATTTCACAGTTTATGGAGCCTGTCTAGTTGTCCTTCAAATTAAATGTGTGTGTATGTTTCTTCCGAATTAAAAGATATTCGATAAAAAAAAACAGATTTCTTTCTCTCTAAATGTATATATGTATATGTATTTAAGGTATATGTACATGGAGAAATTATGTTATACCAATACACACTATACTGTATATAAAAATGAATACATGGTTTGAAAATAACTCCCCTACTGTCATTTTTAAAGCCGACCCACACATATATAATTAATATACTCTTACTGAAAGGGATTGCCGTTACATCTAATAAAGTTTCGATGGTAGAACATAAAGGATTTATTCGTCTTGCAGAGTAGTTAAGAAGCGAAATCAGAGATTAATTTCTAATTGTGAAACACCCTTAACCCAGCCATAGTCTTCCGAGCTTCGGTCATTGTTCGCCCGACATTTGAAGGACGCCAAACAGAGGCCAGTACGGAACCAATCCGGCATTTAGAAATCTCCTGCGGTCAGCCGTAGCAGTATCGTAAAACATCTGCAGGACATCTTGCAATTGCCAGCCCGACAGATGCCAACGAAAAGCCAAAACATTTGTTAAAATTAAAAAAAAACAATCGGCTGATCTTTCCTCGGACGCCACAGTTATTTCGTAAAGGACAAGGTCCATTTATTTTCGCAGAGTTTTGTTGGACAAGTCTGTCCCGATCTGACCACGCCGGCCGATTCCCATAAATCGGGGACACCGTAGCAGTGCATTTAATTAAAGACATATTCAACAGAGATAGGAAACTCCTGTAAAAGCCGGTGGAAAATATTGTTTAGGTACACAGCAGATCATTAAACATTGTAAACTTTTAGAAATGTATGGAAAAAAACACAGAGGAAAATGTAACCATATTATAAATTAATCAATTGCAATGGATTATTTTCAGTATGATTTATGTTAAAGATAATTCTAATTATGATTTAAATTCAACCAGCACTGGCGTAGCTTCCTTTAGATACAATAGGTACGTGCCTACACATATTTTCTCTATGGGTGAGTTCACATGGAACTCGAGGTCGATCTCGATATACCCCGAGTTCCAACTGACTTGACTTGACTATTTGAGTTTACCGTCGCTTCGACAGTATTTTAGTCATATAGTGACATCCAGCTAATTGCAGGTGGAGGAAGACCCCGAATGCACGGAGGCATCCGGGTAGATCCACCAACCTACCGCAAGCCAGCTGGAAGGCTTCCTCACTTGAAAGTCCGAATGACCCTGCCGGGATTCGAACACACGCGGTGAGGGGCTGAGTGAGCGACTTTACCCTCTCGGCCACGTAGGCCCCTCAAGTTCGGAAAAGGTTTCATCACTAGTGACGTCAATTTAACCTTTGACCTCAACTCTACTAACCCAGCCCAGTGTTTTTGAGAATGAGCTGGTTCCCTGATTTAACATGCTGTGAAAATTAAGCAGAGTATTAACCGTTTTTCATATAGTGTGTTGGCTGAATATTTACAGGTTGGAGTAAGCATAAATCATGTAATAGCCAACCCTTCCCTACAGCTTCAATGTGAACTCGCCCTAAGATGCAATAAAGTACGGAAGCGTATTAGTGCCACATTGACACTTATTATTTTTTTATTTTTGACACTTTAATCTGTAAAATGTACATATTAATATGTAAAATTTACAGTTTAAACTGTAAAATTCACACATTAATCTGTAAAATTCACATTTTTTTCTGTAAAATGTACAGTTTTAACTGTAAATTTTACACTTTTTTTTCTGTAAATTTTACTCATTAATCTGTAAAATTCACACTTTTTTCTGTAAATTTTACAGTTTAAACTGTAAATTTTACACTTTAATCTGTAAAATTTACACTTTTTTCTGTAAAATTCACACCACACTTTTTCTGTAAATTTTACAGTTTAAACTGTAAATTTTACACTTTAAACTGTAAATTTTACACTTTAATCTGTAAAATTCACACTTTTTTTCTGTAAATTTTACACATTAATCTTTTTAAATAATGGCTGTGTCTATCGGCACGACGGTCGTGCGGATAAGCAGCCTTATCGGCATGACCGTCGTGCCGAAAAGGTTGTTACCGATACAACAGAAAAAAAAAAAATCTCAACTAGAGCTTTCTTTCTTTCTTTGATAAAAGACCGATTGCTAAGTTCTGCAAGTGGTGATGTTTAATGACAAGGGTATCCTCAAAAAACTTTTTTGCGGTTATCTTAAGTGGGTACCAGTGCATACACTATATACCTACAACATATACCTACAATGTATAACTACAACATATACCTATTAAATATACCTGTAACATATACCTACAATATATAACTATAACATATACCTACAATAAATACCTACAACATATACCTAAAATACATACATACAATACATACCTACAACATATACCTACAATACATACATACAATACATACCTACAATACATACCTACAACCTATATCTATAACATATACCTGCAATATATACCCACAGCATATACCTATAATACATACATACAATACATACCCACAGCATATACCTACAATACATACATACAATACATACCTACAACATATACCTACAATATATACATACAATACATACCTACAACATATACCTACAATACATACATACAATACATACCTACAACATATACCTACAATACATACATACAATACATACCTACAACATATACCTACAATACATACATACAATACATACCAACAACATATACCTACAATACATACATACAATACATACCTACAACATATACTTACAATACATACATAAAATACATACCTACAACATATACCTACAATACATACATACAATACATACCTACAACATATACCTACAACCTATATCTATAACATATACCTGCAATATATACCCACAGCATATACCTACAATACATACATACAATACATACCTACAGCATATACCTACAATACATACATACAATACATACCTACAACATATACCAACAATATATACATACAATATATACCTACAACATATACCTAAACTAATACATACAATACATACCTACAACATATACCTACAATACATACATACAATACATACTACAACATATACCTACAATACATACATACAATACATAACAACTACAACATATACCTACAATAGATACATACAATACATACCTACAGCAGATACCTACAATACATACATACAATACATACCTACAACATATACCTAAACTACATACATACAATACATACCTACAACATATACCTACAATACATACATACAATACATACCTACAACATATACCTACAATACATACATACAATACATACCTACAACATATACCTACAATACATACATACAATACATACCTACAGCATATACCTACAATACATACCTACAATACATACCTACAACATATATCTACAATACATACATACAATACATACCTACAACATATACCTACAATATATACATACAATACATACCTACAGCATATACCTACAATACATACATACAATACATACCTACAACATATACCTACAATATATACATACAATACATACCTACAGCATATACCTACAATACATACATACAATACATACCTACAACATATACCTACAATACATATCTATAACAATATACCTACAACATATACCTAAACCTACTACATACAATACATACCTACAACATATACCTACAATACATACATACAATACATACCTACAGCATATACCTACAATACATACATACAATACATACCTACAACATATACCTACAATACATACATACATACAATACATACCTACAACATATACCTACAACCTATATCTATAACATATACCTACAATATATACCCACAGCATATACCTACAATACATACATACAATACATACCTACAACATATACCTAAAATATATATCTATTAACATACACCTGCAATATATACCTACAGCTTATACATAAAACGTATATGTATAATATATACAGGAAAGAAAGAAAGTAGAAACAAGTTTTACAAAAAAAAGTGTGAATTTTACAGATTAATGTGTAAAATTTACAGAAAATAGTGTGAATTTTACAGAAAAAAGTGTGAATTTTACAGATTAATGTGTAAAATTTACAGATTAAACTGTTAAATTTACAGAAAAAAGTGTAAATTTTACAGAAAAAAGTGTGAATTTTACATATTAATGTGTAAAATTTACAGAAAAAAATGTAAAATTTACAGTTTAAACTGTAAAATGCACAGAAAAAAAGTGAATTTTACAGATTAATGTGTAAAATTTACAGAAAAAAGTGTGAATTTTACAGATTAATGTGTGAAATTTACAGTTTAAACTGTAAATTTTACAGATTAATCTGTAAATTTCACAGATTAAAGTGTCAAAAATAAAAAAATAATAAGTGTCAGTGTGGCACTTATACGCTTCCGTAATAAAGGGAGAGAATGTAACACAGCGTGTTATAAAGCGGATTTCTAATAATTTAACATTTTACAAAATTGTGTCGAATTCTACATGCACCGAGAGCATAGCGTACGAAGAAAAACCAGTCATAGTTTGATCAATGACTTTTCAATAGAGACTGGCAGCCTTCCGAAATAATGTGCACTATCGCGTGCCACGATGGTTCACGAGAGCGTTTCGTACCGAACATTTCGTTGGGGCTTGGGAATCTTACAAAACAACAATTACTTTCCAAATACTTCTAACAAATCTACTGATTTTAGACACAGTAAGTTTAAATGAAGGAAACAAGAGGACGGACACATTATTAGAGTACCTTTTTTAGTTTAATTATAATTAAGAGAGAAGGAGAGAGGGGGAAGGATAATGGTAACGCACATGACTGAAGATCCGATGGTTGTTGCTCAATTTAGAGAGAAACTTAGTTTAAATATATTTTATGCATAAGTTTTCACAGATATATGTCATAACAAAGAGAGAAGCTTGAAGTATTCAGATTATATTTTAACTGTTATATACCAAACAGCTACAGCATTCCTTTTAGAGACACGCATCAGGATTATTTTGTGTAATAATCGTTTCAATTTGCTTTTCGGCATTTTGATTTTAAAACAGAGGCAAAAAATATTTGTTTGTTTTTTTCTCTTGTGGGTGCGAGGGTGGTTAGTGGTAAATATTATAATAAACATGAACAGATAACACAAATTTCTATCGAAATCATGACCTTAAGTGCTTAGGAACGATACAGACTTAGATCAAATTATAGGTCTTTGTTTTGATGTATGTTCGTTCTCAGAATATAATGAGTGAGAGGTGTGAATATTAATATCATAGTGTAAAGCCAATATAAGAGTATACAGCAAGTTTGGTCAGTAATAAACTAATTCAAATATTTATTGCTTCAAAATCTGCACAAAATGGTTATTCTCCGATCGAAAAGAAAGCCTCAAAACCGACCAACCTGTGGCCTTTGAAATATCAAAATTTCACACACGGGCCACACACCCAGGAAATCGTGCCTACACATCCAGTTAGGTCAAGCTACTCCAGTGTAACAGAAAAACAAGACATTTTACATAATTATCATAATGCAGATACTTTTCTATTTTACATGAAACATTTTTTTTTATTTCTTGACCTATTTTAATACATAATACAAAATTAATGGTGGTAATGTAATGTTCTATTGTAAGAACAATTTACTTTCACATATCTTCAATAGAAAAGGAAATAATTGAAAACGTGACTTTAAATTTACTTCATAGCTGGTAATATTTGATACATGTACACAATGTGACACATCTCAAACATAAACAATTACATCCGGGTACTGTTTCTAAGGTCAAACACTACCAAATTATACACTGAAATGAAGTGATTTGAAACATGCTCGCCCATCGGAAACAATACGGGTATTCAAAGGAAACATTCACCATATATAAAGAACTACCTATTTACAGAATTAAACTTATTCAAATAATACTTACTGTCGAAGACTACATTTTTGGAGGAGCGTTTACTGTTGTGGACTGGGTTAACTTTGTACCAAAGTTAACAATATTTTGTGACTTAATATGCTATAAAATACATCAACATTCTTAAACTCTTGAAAATGAATAGAAATTAAAGTAACCAGCCTCGGAAAGCGTATGTAAAACAGTTTATTGACGGTGTCAACATTAGTTAATGACCTTATTAACACATTTGCGTTACTTGAACTTTTGAAACAATGTTTAATTATTATTATGATTTTTTTTAATAAACAGAGGTTTTAGGAATGTACCCCTTCTACGTTGATTTATCTTAGAATCATTCGTTTTCTCCTTCACTTCTGCTTTTGTTTTCGTCTGCTTGTTGACCTCAACAACTTTCGGAAAGCTCTTCTAAAACGAGGTACGGAACAAGGACACATATAGTATCAAGAATCAACAACGCATGATTCTGATCAAATGTAAAAAAAACACACAAAAAAATCTTGGCGAGCAATGGACCGGTGAATCTAGTACAATACAGACTGCATCACATAGACACAATCCTCGAAAACATCTTAAGAATATAACTATTTATCAAGTTTTGCCAGTGAGACGTTCAATCCACACACACACACACACACACACAACAATAACCATATGATTACCTGTATATGTATTAGTTATATAGGCGAGATTAATTCGCCGATCTTACTTTCTCTATTTATAGATGACCTTGAACTTTATGTGCAGGATATATCTCTTATTTAACTTTTGTTTGCAGATGGTATGATTATAACAGGTAACACTCCTACAGAAATACAACAGAAACTAAGTATTGAGAGCTTTGAATGTACTTTTAAAAGATTGTAAAACAAATTAATAGTTTGTGTCATTGTTAGATTCATTTGTTGGATCTATTCTTAATTTCTCAGCAGAGATATGGGGAAACACGAAATAAAAAAATGGAACAATACATTTAAGACTCTGTTAGACAATCCTTATGTAAGAAATAATACATGTCCTACTCAGTATATGGTGAATTGGGTAGATACCCTTTGTATAAAACCCGATTTACTAAAATAATAAAATACTGATTTAAGATACTATTGTGGTTACCGTCAGTCTAAAATACTTAATGCCCTGATCACATTCACTCTTAAAAAGTTTAAACATCAAATACGAAACAAATTATTATAAAACCCCTCTCATGGGTTTTGCGGCGGATCATCTGATCGTTGTTGTTTGGAGAAACCGGAAAACCCGAAGAAAACCTACGTGTCTGCACAGGCGAGCTCAGTTCCCTCATGTACGTTAATGACCAAGAATCGAAATATAGAACGCATTGGTGAGAAGCGAAGCGCGTTACCACTACACTATATGCCGGTAACCCTCATACACATTTTTCTTACGAGCTCAGCACGAGTATGTTTTTCCCTTGTAAGGCACCCGGGAACTCACTGTCTCACTGAGCTCCCGGATTCTTCATGAGCTCATTGAAATGTTCGAAGTTGGGAGCAGCTCACAAGCTCCAGCTCAGCCCGACTTGTCTGCTTTGTCCGTCATCCAAAAAGATAAAAGAGAGCCAGGATGCATGCACTTAGAGGGTACGATTGTATACAAACACTGTATGTATTCTATACGTTGGTGGAATCATGAAAATTTATAAATTATATTGGCATTGTTCGGCTAAGTGACCGAGGCATTAGCTACCATTCACAGCTGTGTGATCGCGTCTCGCGGTGTCACTCGGATTTCCCATGTGAGGAAGCCGTACAACTAGCATGTAACTGCAACTCTATTTTCGTACGGCGAAAAACACATTATATTTCGCCTAAAAGCAATAGGGTATTTACATTTGAAACTGTTGCCAATATTTCAAACTGTGATCCAGGACAAGTTTTGTCACATTGTTTTTTTTTTCTTAGAAATTTTATACCAAAGCATATGCTTTTAAACCTAGCACTGCATTAGAATGTCACATAATCCTTTCTTTCCAAGTAATCCGAGTGTGTTCAGATGCCACGTTTTCCTTTTCCTTTCACTTTCTACTCGGAATTGCATCTCTAGTTTTATCAGGCCTAGTTTTATTATATTTGTTTTGCATATATTTATATACAATAAAAGTACAACAGTAATGTTGAAATGGGTCAAATAAACAAGAGGGCCATAGAGGCCCTAGATCGCTCACCTGTGTATAGGGTCCCCAAGAAACATCTGTACTAAAACATTTTGAAATCTGGCCAGTAGTTTTGAAGGAGTTGATATTTAAAGTTTCATGTTTCACAAAAGCTCAACTTGAGCACATTGTGCTCAGGTGAGCTAAAAAGGATTAATTACCACTCTCCCAATCAATCTATAACCTAAATACAGAAAAGAAAACAAAGTATATTATGATGTAATCGTGTTTGCTATATTGTGTAAAAGAAAAGAAAAGTGTTATATATTTTTAACATATAGTAATATTATCCTGAGGGTTGGTCGTAAACTGTCAACGTGAGCTGCTAGTGTCTTAAAAATTATACTGGATCACATTTATCATTGATATCATTATAGGTTATTATTTGATGCAAATTATCACATCTCGTAAAAAATAGATAAATATTCTGCTCTGTGAGTTAAAGGCGGCCTTACCTATGTATCGATTTTCACTTGTTTTACTCTTTTGAATACACAATTCTTGATGTTTTTAGCTCACCTGAGCACAAAGTGCTCAAGGTGAGCTTTTGTGATCGCCCTTCGTCCGGCGTCCGTCGTCGTGCGTCGTCAACAATTTGCTTTAAACTACATCTCCTCTGAAACCGCTGGATAGAATTTAATGAAACTTGGCAGGAATGTTCCTTGGGTGAGGCTCTACAAAAGTTGCTAAAATAAAGTTGATCCATGTAGAACTCTGGTTGCCACGGCAACAAAAAAAAAAATCTTCTTCAAAACTACTGGCCAGATTTTAAAATAAATTGGTACAGATGTTCCTTGGGTCAACCTTTACCAAAGTTGCTCAAAAATTCCGATCCGTAAAAAACATGGCCGCCAGGGGCGGGGCTTATTTACCTTATATGTATATAGAGAAACCTTTAAACAACATCTCCTCTGAAACCACTGGACAGAATTTGATTAAACTTGGCAGGGATGATCCTTGGGTCAACCTTCACAAAAGTTGCTAAAATAAACTTGATCCATGTAGAACTCTGGTTGCCACGGCAACAAAAAGAAAAAAAATGAAAACTTTAAAAATCATCTTCTTCAAAACTACTGGCCAGATTTTAAAATAAATTGGTACAGATGTTCCTTGGGTCAACCTCTACAAAAGTTGCTCAAATTATTCCGATCCGTAAAAAACATGGCCGCCAGGGGCGGGGCTTTTTTGCCTTATATGTATATAGAGAAACCTTTAAACAACATCTCCTCTGAAACCACTGGACAGAATTTGATTAAACTTGGCAGGGATGTTCCTTGGGTCAACCTTCACAAAAATTCCTAAAATAAACTTGATCCATGTAGAACTCTGGTTGCCACGGCAACAAAAAGAAAAAAAAATGAAAACTTTAAAAATCATCTTCTTCAAAACTACTGGCCAGATTTTAAAATAAATTGGTACAGATGTTCCTTGGGTCAACCTTTACCAAAGTTGCTAAAAAATTCCGATCCGTAAAAAACATGGCCGCCAGGGGCGGGGCTTATTTGCCTTATATGTATATAGGGAAAACTTTAATCAACATTTCCTCTGAATTCACTGGACAGAATTTGATTAAACTTGGCAGGAATGATCCTTTGGTCAACCTTCACAAAAGTTGCTAAAATAAACTTGATCCATGAAGAACTCTGGTTGCCACGGCAACAAAAAGAAAAAAAATGAAAACTTTAAAAATCATCTTCTTCAAAACTACTGGCCAGATTTTAAAATAAATTGGTACAGATGTTCCTTGGGTCAACCTCTACAAAAGTTGCTCAAATTATTCCGATCCGTAAAAAACATGGCCGCCAGGGGCGGGGCTTTTTTGCCTTATATGTATATAGAGAAACCTTTAAACAACATCTCCTCTGAAACCACTGGACAGAATTTGATTAAACTTGGCAGGGATGTTCCTTGGGTCAACCTTCACAAAAATTCCTAAAATAAACTTGATCCATGTAGAACTCTGGTTGCCACGGCAACAAAAAGAAAAAAAAATGAAAACTTTAAAAATCATCTTCTTCAAAACTACTGGCCAGATTTTAAAATAAATTGGTACAGATGTTCCTTGGGTCAACCTTTACCAAGTTGCTAAAAAATTCCGATCCGTAAAAACATGGCGCCAGGGCGGGGCTTATTTGCCTTATATGTATATAGGGAAAACTTTAATCAACATTTCCTCTGAATTCACTGGACAGAATTTGATTAAACTTGGCAGGAATGATCCTTTGGTCAACCTTCACAAAAGTTGCTAAAATAAACTTGATCCATGTAGAACTCTGGTTGCCATGGCAACAAAAAGAAGAAAAAAAATGAAAACTTTAAAAATCATCTTCTTCAAAACTACTGGCCAGATTTTAAAATAAATTGGTACAGCTGTTCCTTGGGTCAATCTATCTCAGGTGAGCGATTTAGGGCCATCATGGGCCTCTTGTTTTTATTTGTTTTTTATTTCCAATTTGGCTATGACTTTAGTAAAGTCATACGGATAAATTAATCATATGGATATAGCACGGCTACGTGACCGAGGTATTAGCCATTCACAGTGGAAGGATCATGTCCCGGGGTGTGAGGAGGATTTCCGATGTGAGGAGGACTCATAGCATACGGTAGGTCCATCGTTACACCCAGGTGTCTCAGTCTTCCTCTATATGCAATTAGCTGATAGAGAAGGAGAGGACGCAGTCATGAATGTACTCGTATTACAATATAAACTGAAACCGTTTTTTTTTCTGTTTATTCTTTAATTATTTATTCATATTTTACTAGATGTTGTGATATGTTGCATCAGATAACTTATGATGATATCATTGATATCGATTGATACTGAGTATAATATAACCAATCATATATTGTAAATGTCAATCAAAAGTCATAAGAATGTCTAAATAATAGCCAGAGTTATGAAACATGACCAGTGACCTGATATAATGACCCAAAACAAAGGAATAAAAACAAATCACCCAATTTCCGCCTGTAGTTATAAAGACATGTTCTTACACTTAGAATCTCAACGAAAAGTAAAAGAAACGTTACAATGTTAAACAGATTTTCCGTAGCCCCAAAAAGCATCTTTCTATTTCTCCTGGCTGGTTGCAAATAATGATGTGTGATGATGATGTGACAGGTGATGCCATAACTGGAGATAAAATCAATAGTGAAACAAAATTGTGATATTCTTTTCCACAGTGTAAAGCTTGTGGGACATCCATTGATTAATAGTTGAGACAGTGGCAAAATTAAACAATTCTAAACATGTTTCTTATATATAAATATGAGGAGAGACATAATAAATATCATTCGCCTAGATGTTCATGTATGTATAATAATCTGACCATATAAGTATTTGTAGTTTACATTCGACTTTTGCTCCTATTTGCCTATTGATATAAATGACGAAAAAGTGTATTTCCTAATACTATCAGTTTTATGTAACTTTTACACTTAAAATAAGAAAGAATAATTCCTTTTGATTGATTATTTCATATATAAAACAGTAAAAAATAACTTAATATTAGGTCTATAACATGTTATCAGTTGAAGACTTAAATAAAAAAAATATAAATATAAAAATGGATATTGAGATTTTATCCTTAAAAGTTTGGATCCTTTCCATTCATTGTTGCATATCCTTGTGTCAACAGCTTTTTTACCCGCCTCATTCTGGGATATTGTAATACACTTTCTCTGCATTCTCTGAAAAATAGGTAAACATTAAAGTTTCAAAATATGATGAAAAATGGTTTACACTAGAACTATAAGACTTGTAGGTTAATAACACTCAAAACGTACCTGACGTATTCACGACTCATAGTGCTGTTTATCCTCAGTTCTACTTGACAGCTCCTCGTAGGTTACGGGAGATAAGCTGTATCAAAAGTACCAGAAAATCAATTAGACATTAAGATATTTAAAATAGCATTGCTATACTAAATATGTATTTTCTACACTCATGGAATTCCATCAAACTCTATACCGTTGTTTTCCCCGTAAAAGACGGAACTGTCGACATGAATATCGTTTGTATTGAATTTACCGAATACCCTTAATTAATTATTTCTAAGTATGCTTATATTTAAAATAATATATTTGCTTTATTAGAAAATGAAATTTGATACATTACTAGTATAACGTAACTTTGGTAATCTGTAAAGAATGTAATAATCTAAATTTATATGTTTTAAATAAACGGATTATAACTCGCATAGCGTAAAATGTACACTTAATATTATAACACTATTTCCTGTCCCGGTAGGGATTATTAAGGTAATATGTTTAAAATTGCTGCTTTGGAAAGTGTATGCAGACTAATTCTGCACATTTGTAGTTCCATGTATATTTAACACTATTTTAGGATTAAATATTCTTGAATATATTTTTTCTAAAAGGTCCTTGTGATACTTAAAGGAGTCTGCCACGAAATGTGAGCCATATATCACTATATATAAAACAGGAATACTACTCAAGATTGACCAAGATTCATACCTTTCCTGAAAATATGCCAATATCTTATACATCTACGATTAATATCTTAAAATATTTTGCATTTCTATCGCAAGCGTATACAATTATATGACAGAAAATCTTTTTTTTTTTCACCAATGCAAACGCAATTATCATGCAACGAAACCCGCTTTAAGAAACTAACCCCCAATTTGAAGAATATTTGCACAAGTTCGTACATCCGGTCTCCCAGTGTAAACAGTCGTCTCTGAAAAAAAAAAAAAAAAAAAAAAACGCGTTTAACTGGCGCAATAATTACATTCATCAAACTAGTTTCTCTCATCGGCATGTGACTTTCAGAAAAAAGAGATGTTTTGATTGGCTGTTCTACCTTTACAACCAATCGCTTTCATAGTTACCTTATTTCGCAATATGGCTCCTAATTGAAGTGAAAGTAAACTAACGAAGGAAATTGGCGATAACTACTGAATTCCTTGCGGCTGAGGAGAGATTATGAATTCCAGTGTGGGAAATTAATTTGTTTAGTGGTATCATTGCATCGGTTAACCTAGTCCTCTCGCAGAAATAACTAATTACACTGGGAGACGGGGTGTACAAACCCGGTATAATTTTCTTTCGCAATACGGGTTTCGTTGCAGTATACCTGCGTTTGCATGGGTGAAAAAAAAAGTTTTTCTGTAACATAAATGTATACGCTTCCGATAGGTGCTAAGTATTTAAAGATACCATCATAAAGGACTGAGCTATTTGCATTTCCCCAAGGAAGGTGTGAATCTTGGTAATTCGGGAGCAGTGTCCCTTGTCCGTATTATATATAGTGATATCTGACTCACCTCTTGTGTCAGACTCCTTTGGTGATACCTTGGATAGATACATAATGTACATATTAATTAAATACCATATTAAATTAAATGAAAGCAAAACAGTTGTTTTTAGTAAAAAATAGCAAAATGGTTACCCAATGGCTTGATCCTCGGCCCTTACAAAAATGATAATGTAAGTCATTCTTATTAGCCATATTATGATTTTGCCATAAACTGTATCCAAATATGATATATATAATAATGAAATTGTCAAAATATGCTTTTGAAAAGGTTACTTAAAATTATAATTTTATGATAATACATGTTATTTTTCTGCTATTTTGAATATATATATATATATATATATATATATATATATATATATATATATATATATATATATGTCTCATGTATATGTGAAAGTAAATAAAGCTACAACTTAGTTCGCCTGGTTGTGTCTCCTGGTTTATGTCTTCTCCTTGACTGATTTCAACACGTTCCCTGTCATCAGAAAACCGAGCTTATGATTAGATATCGTCAGGATACCACCCATCTTTTAAAAATGATTGTACTGACCAACCTAAGTTGATATTGACAGAACACGTAAAAACATACAGAAATATATGTTATTTAAATAGTGAGTTCCAGTTTATTTACGTTGGTATTCAGGATGTGTCAATTTCTCCGTTTCAGTAAATTAATTTCATTTCCTCTAGAGGAATTCATCATGTAAACAAATGTTAGTTTTCAATACTATTTTTTTTTGACAAATACATAGTATAGCTGATGAATATTGTGTTGTACCCTTTCAATATTTTTGAGATAATTAAGTACCCATGTGCTATATTTGGGCTACGTTACAAATAAATTCTAGATAATTCATTGTTGATGGTGAAAGAATGAGAAAAGTAGTTAAATAAAGAAAGGATATTCTGTTATTTACTGGTGACGCTGAAAAGTCCCATTAATACTCTATCTATGTAACAGGTATAAACAATTAAATTTAAATGTTAGATTACCTTTTCTGAAATTTTATTTTTAAATTCTCTTCTGCACCTGAAAACAAAAAACATAAAATATTAAAATTTGCTCATAACTTAAACAGAAATACAAGCAATTTATTTGGAATGGAAACTTAATAATACAGTATATATTTCAAAATATAATGTACTGAACAAGACTGAACGTGTATTAAAAAGAAACAGCTCATTCCTAAGTACTAAAGTAATATTACCTGAAATTAATTGGTTGGTATTGCAGATCTGGTATCGTACTAACAAGAAGAAGATGCCAAGACCAAGCAGGACACCGGCAAGAAGAGAGCCAACAACGCCGCCTATAAGATCTCCCAGTTCGTATGCACCATGGTCTTCACTTTCCACTGAAGTTCAAAAGGAACAAACCCATTAAGACGATGCCTGTTCGTAATTCGCTGATTTGTCCAGTCAGTGACTTGGGAATATTTTTATTTGTATGTATATTTCCCATTGAACAAAGTGTGAAATTTTACACCAGCATGTAAATTAGGCATTCGGGAAATGCTCGTTGATTTACGTAGGTTTACGTCTCATTTCGGAGTGAAATGGTATATAACGTTAAGTAATAATACAATTCAAATGTACGGATACTGAAACGTCATCACACAAATATACATTACCATTAAATGAAGTAAAGTTGAGTACATCAGAGAGGTCACTACGTCCATCTGTGTTGTATGAGAACATCCTTACAAAGAAAAGTGTAGGAGTTTGAATACTTTTCAATCTTGTGAATAAGTAGTTCCCCGACGTCCCATCATCCACGTGTGTGTTGTTGGTCCAGCTGACACCGTCCTCACTCGTCTGGATGACAAACGATTGATTGCTTCCGCCATCAAACCCCGGTTCCCAAAGTAACAGGGGACCATCGTGTCTGGTGGTAACAATCTGGATATTTGTTGGTTTGTCAGGTGGCCCTTCATATTAACAACAAATTACAAATGAAATTAACCAAAAAAAAAAAAAAAATAATAATAACAGAAAGGAACAATTGAAGATCAGTGACAAAATAAACGAACTATGTTCATATTATTAGTACATAAAGTTATATTATGACCATTTAAACTTCATTTTCTTCGACTCGGCAATTTTTAGTTTAGAAGTTCTATATTTTCTATCCATATCTGTATCATCACATATCAAAAATATAAAAATAAAAAAACTGCAATGTACTATCAGATATGTATGCAACACCCCTTTATTACGACTATTTCCAAAACTTGATATGTCACTCCGTTCCAGTTTTTTAACTGTGTTTGAAACATGTATGTTCATATTTTAATAAGGTATTGTATCTTGCTATTCGCTTTAACCTGAAATGCGACGTTAGGTCCATATACAACTTAAAATCTACCATACTTCTCTACTCATAGCATAAACATAACTATTGACTTACTAGTCGGTTTCAGAGTTACAGGCAAGTAACTCCCCTCTCCGATACCATTAGTAATGACAATGTCGTAGTCGTCAAAGTCGGCCTCACTGTGGACCATAAGGGTGACAGTTGCCATGGTACCGGGAGTGGGTACCATCTGGGAGAAGACAGGTAGCTGCACTGTAAACTCGGACTGTACGATGTTTCCTTCTGGAGGTGTCGATCTGATGCCATGATTAATACGGTAACATTTTACATCGCTTCCGGGAACATTGGAGAAGTACTGTACAGAAACAGTAGCGTTGTGATATAATCTTACAAAAACTGCGACACGTTCGAAAGTAGTTTCTGGACTTAAGATCACTGGCGGAGCTGAAAGGGGAATGAAAGAGGATAGAATTAATATAATGTATGTGTGTTGTTGTTGTCGTTCTGTAACATTTGTCTACATAAGACAGATACAATACTGCCTCTCTGCCAATCCACACTATAGGCAAGTAATATATAATAAAGCATTAACACTACCCTGACAACAGACAAATTAGTTTTTCAACTACCCATATATACCGTGCGTTTAACAAGGGTGTTATATACCAGACACATTGTAATGAACGTAGCATTTTACGGCATGAGGTAAAAAAAGATTTACGATATTTGACGGATACTCTAAAACCTCGGCCAACGGGATCTTCAAAACTTATAATCATATATAATTGGTGTTCTCTTAAAAGTTTCTTGTTCCTTGTTATAAATTATTACAGAGGCCGTTTGCTTAAGTTTTACCGTACTGACGACAGTTTTTCGCCAAGCAAAGAAAAACACTGGTACTATTATAACGACTTTGGTATTTTGTGGCTTGTAATCGAATCCACGTCCACCGGGACAATTGCTGGACATTTGAATAAATATTATTTTATAATGGCAAATACTGCGTACTGTGGGAAAATGACAATAAATACGCGTATAAAAACCACAGGGCGCCTCTATTTCAAAACCGTCGATATATTTTAAAATCTGAAGAAAAAAATCCATTGATCTATACGGGGTTGATACAACAGTTTCATTGAAATAAAACGAGTGATTCATAAGGATATATAATTAAGTATCAAATGCTACAGGTCAACGGCGGACTAGCAGATTCATTAAGAACCACATGAAATGTCATTTTCAAAATTGATCATACATTTTATATTATATAAATTTATACTGCACGTCGATTGCATTCTGATTTCATAATTCATATTCTGTAAGGACCTTGTTGACCAAAGTGCGATTTGATATCAAAGAAAAGACTCACATTTGACTAAAAGGAACGTTTTCCCCTCAGCATACATATCGCCACTGTCCCTGGCCTTGACCTTACACGTGTACCACCCGGTGTACTCGTACGTAAGCTGTGTCAGTGTCAACAACGGAGAAAATGGTCTCCTGCTGACCTCTCCATATCCGGGCCATTCCTGGACCCACGGCTGGGAGTCATAAATGTCCCCAATGTTGTTCAATGTACAAGTTACAGTTGTGTTTGTAGACAGTGTAGTTGTGTTGGTAGCCGTCACAGTCACGTCTGGTAATTTAAATAATAACAGCATTTACTATCATTGTATTTTTAACAATTTCTTCTAAATAAATATGTGGCGTTGATGGGGATTTAAGCAAATGCGAATGTAGAAAGGTTATATGATGTAAAAATTATCATCTGTAAAGCATTCCATATTTGGAAATCAAGGCAAATTAAGCATAGTAAAAACCCACTTGTTAAAGCGACCCCCAATCGGCGGATTAAGCATGATTGTAAGGAAGCGGAATGAACCGTGTATTAGTCTTACGAGGACATTTTTATTGCAGATATTCACAACGTTTAGTCCGAAACAGTTACGTCTATGAGTAATGCTTTGATAAAGTAACTATACATTTATCAAGGAAGCTTTTATTAAGTTAGAATATTATGTCATAATTTTGTGAACACGAAGCATATATTTTAGCAAGCTGTCATCTCAACAAACAACGGTGCGGTTTTTGTTTGTTTGATTTTTTATGTAAGTTTTTTAATAAATGCTATAAAAATCGTTTAAATACCATCCTTAAATAGGGCAAAAGGAAGGATAGACTGCGACGCCGAAAAACGCCAATATTAGAGTACTTTAAACCTATAAAATCTAAAAAAAAATGATAGCATAATGTTACGTTTAATGTAACAACGTCCTTTTGCATAACAGCAGTAACAGCAGCAGATTCACAAACTATTTTAAATTCCACAGAACAGATTCGAATTCCATGAACACTTATATACTACGATGCGTATTTAATCATTTCTCAAGCAAAATATCAAAATATTTCATTTCTTAACAAGCCGTTATTCAATGATGTAATAATTTATGCCAACTGTGTCATGTATTTGAATATTTCGTAAAACTAGTGGAATGTGTTTCTACGCAATATAAAACTCTTAGTATCATAACTGGTGGTATTCAAACAAGAACAGCATAAACGCTTTGAAAACAAAACAATTAAGTCAAAGCATGTTTTATACATGCATTTGAATCGGAGTGTTCTACAAGCTTCAGACAAATAAAACAAAATTATTACATTGTACAATTAAACTGATATTGCTATCCAGCTCTGACGTCAATGCCAAATGAGACACGTGACATGTGGCTTGCTGCCCGTTATCTGCCGCTGTGACCGGTCTCTGTAATATGCAAAATAAGTTGTACGTTTCTGTAGCCGGATCCTGAGACATCTGAACCCTCGGTGTGTATGTCTGTCTCCCGTACGTCCAGGAAACGTTGGGTGCCGGTCTACCGCCACTAGTTTTACACTCTAACGCCACGGATCCGCCCGAGACGGGTGTGTTGACCTGGGTCACGGTAGGTTTACTGGGTTTTACTGTTGAGCAAATGCAACACTTAGCACTTTGAATATCTTTATACTTAATACTAACATTACTTGAGAAAAACTAAAGTTTTTATTACCTGTATATTTCATTAGAAAATAATATATACATATTTGAAATAGCATTACGCTACAGCTAATAGTATTTTAGTTAATGTTATGTCTATGTTGTTTTTAAAGTATGTCTTTATGTTACTGAAATGCCCTTTCCAAATTGAGAGATCAATGATGTCAGAAAATAAAGATAAGCAACAACAACAATAAATCATTTATACGTTTATGTTGATTATTAAACACCATATTTAGATTTTAGTATATGATTTATAATGATAATTTATGATGTTCCTTTGATAGATAGCTTACAGATAAGATAAAGCTGGACCAGTGTTTCCCTAGATCCCCGTGTAACAGGACTGGTGGCCTGTGGGTAGTTGGAGCGGCAAACTAATGACTTCAGGTCGTCACTGCGGATTGCTGTTATTGTGTGGGACAGTGTCACAGTGTATGTACCGTCACCTTGTGATACCCCTGTACTGGTACTAACAAGTGGGGTCGTGCTTAAACTGTCCCTGTACCAGGCCACTGTGGGGGCGGGGATACCTCCACTTGAAATACAAGTGAAGGTGACCGGACTGTCCTCAGTTGCGCGTATAACATTGCGACCATCAGGTAATTGTTCACGGTTACTGACATTTGGGGGACCAGGAGTTGCTTCAAAAACAAAAGTGAGACTGTCAAGAAATTTCGAAAACTAAATGTTTTATACTAGTAAGTAAATTTAAAAACAGATTAAAAACAAATTCATTACCACACATGGATGTTCACATTTTGGTGGTGAAAAAAGCAAAAACATATCACATGTAATTTTAGATACAATTATTTTTATTTGGTATTCTGTTATGAATAGAAACTACTTTATACATTTTGCTGCAGGAAAATGGTAACAAAAGATCGTACGCTATAAAAAACTATAAGAATCAAACATGATATTTTATTCTTCATATTTCGTTAACTAGATAAATAGTGAATTAAGCATGTCTCCTTTTCTCAAATGAATTTTACAACCAACAAGTATCCACACAACTTTTAAAAGGCACCCACATGATGATTTTTGCCATCCTTTCAGGAAGACGCCCAGATGGTAAAACTATGTTGGGTTGTTATCGCCGGCCCAGGGCGGCGATATACTATCGAACAAGAAAGCAACTTTTTACTCCCGCACCGCTGATTTAATAGAAAAACAGGTTCCTTCTCAGACTGTCGCAGAATGACAAACATATCAGATTTACCGGGAACAAGCTCTGGGGAAACTGCTTTGAACGCTGGGAAATCTGGTTTATAGGCTACCGGAAGTACATATTGCTAGAACTTGTAGTCGCATAATTGGGCAGATTCGATTGGAGTACTCCCCCTTTTTTCCTTGCATTCCCTATTCCACTTCTCAATTTTACGCAGCTTATAACTCTCATCGACATGGAGTAGCTTCATAGCTTCAAGTACATTCAAGGAAACTATGCATAAATTCTTTTTGAAACAAGACTACAGCTAGGTGTATAAAAGGGAAATATCAAACTTATGTCACTTATATCCATGCGACATCATCCAGGTGATCAACACCCGATTAATGTATGTACAGCAGTTATAAATTTAGCTTCCTATTTCACATTAATGGGGATTTATTTTTCTTATATCAGCTTTGATAACCTTTCCTTCAACTTCAGGTACTTCGACATATAATTTTCTTTAAACTCTGTTCCCTTTGCTAACGGCGATTTTAGCATTTTTTGAAATGCTAATACGTGTAACCTACCTATCTTTATGTTACCAGTCAGTGCCGTCTGTGTGATGGTTGTCACGGTAACCCTGTAACCAGCTTCAATATCTTCCAGTGAAGAGGAGGACGTCCACGTACAGCTATAGTGGGAGGGCAGGGTAGGACTGCTAACGCAGTTGTGATTTCCAGACAGGGAATTGTTCTGCAAATTGTTGTTTTTGGGTATACAAGTCAAACTGTTTTAAAATAAATGGACAGCTATTAATTATCAGTTCTCTTTCAATCATTATCGTTTATCCTTGCATTGCAAAAGCGAATTTTTTTTTTTAATTTCAGAATGTGATTCTAATGAAATAATCAGTCTCAGTCAGTGGTATAGGACGGGTTTAAAAAAAGTTAGGGTTTAGGTGCAGATGATTGCATCAAAATGGCTGAGCACTAAGCATGAGTAAAACATCATATTCTCTACACAAAGACAGAGACTTATTATTTTCATTCCAGCAGGCCATTTATTTAGTACTTTCTTTTTTACTTGCCGTCCTCATTTGTAGCAACATGAAATATCAATAAATGATTTCAATTGACATCATCTGGATATATTCAAAAGCATATTACCAATATCTGTGAAATATTAATTTCAAATGAATTAGGGTAAAAGGTGCTTTGATAATAATTTATCTTTATCATTTTATTTGTCTTCCTACCGAGAAACATGTTTAAAAATCAAACATTCTTTGGCTTAGATATGTTAATGTCTATTTGGTAAGTATGTAAAGTATGAAGTAATGGCAAAATAAACATTACAGACAATGAGAAATGGAACGTCGAAGGTCAAGGTCGATGACACTGAGCTTTATAAATGGAATTGAATGAAGTGGCTTACAAGAATGTTTCATTACACAAAATATTGTATCTCTAGGATATGTAATTCAAGAGATATGCCTCAAACACATATGTGTTTTAACATACATACAGACTTATGCACGAGAGAACGAAAAACACCGATAACAATGTATGCAATAAATGGCGTGAGTTTAATTAAGAGCTTCCTTAAAAACGGAACATTTGAAAGGTACTTTGATTATAATTGCATGCAATATGACTGAGTCAAAAACTGTTAACCAATGCAAAATGCAAAGGTGAACTTCGCATTATAAAACGATTGACGATTTTAGTGAATGGTTGATGAATGTTCAAATTTTAAGAAATTATTAGCCCTTCAATAGAAATAAATCAAGGGTTTAATTCCGAGCAAAAAAACCGTAGATAACATCATGATATGAGATGATTTGTATGGAATATCTTTCAGTAAAGGGAGAATACTGTGTTATATGGTTCATATTTTATGACCATACCACGTGGTATATATAATGTCATTTTAAGCTGTCATAAGCAACATCTTTTCCCCTCTATTTGAAGAAGAAAACTGCTGTAATTATTTCATTTTTTCATTAGTTTCTTCTGGGAATTGTGCCCTGCACATAGACCCTACTGATTATTTTGTCAAATGTACCCTATTTCATAATACAAGTTTGGGGATACGCTTAAATTCTCGATAACAAATAGCATATTAGGAACACTAAATATGATAACACACACAACGTGGTATGCTGACAATACCATGTAGCTTTTTTGCCCCCAATCAATATAGCATGTAAACAAACAATTTTAATGTAAAGAACAAGAGTACCAGTGTAACGGACATCTGTGTCGGCTCGGGGTAGACCTGGTCTACAGAGAGAGATAGCTTCTTGGCCGGTGTGACAAATTGAGTAACATCTTTGGGCTTGCCTGGAAAACACACAACAGAGCTACAAGCTTGTAAATTGAAACAACGGGCCCGTTTTATTACACTCAACTCCACACAGTTCGAAAAGTTGATGTTTTTGATTCTGTATCAAGTTTAAGTTTGTCTATAATAGCCGATATACATGTGAGGGACCATAGCTATCTACATTTCATTAAAATTATAATTTCAAGAGGCCGTAATGGTCCTAATTCGCTCACCTGAATTCAACTGCTAGAGAGAAAATGCTTAAGTAACTAAAGGAAACCAAAGCGCTGAGAGAACAGGGTTTTTAATATGATGATGTCATATTTTTATCTAAGTGAATTTAATAAACGAGGATCAAATTTCAAGCGATGTCAATACACCCAATGTAATGCTTGACCACGGTCGTTTAAAAAAGCTGAACATATCATTTGTCTCCAGGGGCCTCCGTGGCCGAGAGGGTAAAGTCGCTCACTCAGCCCCTCATCGCGTGGGTTCGAATCCCGGTAGGGTCTTTCGGATTTTCATGTGATGAAGCCTTCCAGCTGGCTTGCGTTAGGTCGGTGGTTCTACACGGATGCCTCCGTGCATTCGGGGTCTTCCTCTACCTGTTATTAGCTGGACGTCGCTATATGACTGAAATACTGTCGAAGCAACGGTAAACTCAAATAGTCAAGTCAAGTCAAACACGTTACTTCCAGGATCGGTTATCCACATTTTTTATTTTAGTTTCGACTTCCATAACGCAATCATACTGAAATAAACATGAAAAATATCACCATATAGTGATAAGACAATACGATTTCTCTGCTGGTAAACGAAAGACAACTCTCTCAAATGCATTTATTGAGTTATACAGAGCTGTGTCCCATATATAATACACGCGGCATTACTTGCCTAATAAATCACCCATGCATACGTCTCCAGTCATGATTCCTGTAAGTAATCAACAATAGATATCTAAATATAACCCCGAATTGTTGTCCATTTCAAAATGTGTGCTACCAACCATGTGTGCAAGCAACCCTGTTCAAATATTGCGTATAGTAATTAAGAAGCATAATGTCAAACCTCTGTAATGAATGTGTTTAATCATGTTATTTTCAAAATATCAAAATCTGCTCTGCGGTTTAGGAGATATTTGTTAAAGATTTTTCTATTTTTAGCTCTGGTGGCCACCTTGGTTGGCGGACCAGAATGGTTTTAGCTATTTTTATGCAATATCACCCGATGATCATTCCTATTGAGTTTTATCACAATCTTCTCAGCGGTTAAGGAGATGTGTTTTAAAATATTTTTTCTATTTTAAGCTTTGATGGCCATCATTTTTGGCTGACCGGAATGATTTTAAGTATTTTGTTTAATATCACCCCCAATTATCATTCCTATTGTGTTTCATCAAAATCTGCTTTAACGTTTAGGAGATGTTTTTTTTCCTGTAATGAATGTGTTTAATCATGTTATTTTCAAAATATCAAAATCTGCTCTGCGGTTTAAGAGATATTTGTTAAAGATTTTTTCTATTTTTAGCTCTGGTGGCCACCTTGGTTGGCGGACCAGAATGATTTTAGCTATTTTTGTGCAGTATCATCCAATGATCATTCCTATTGAGTTTAATCAAAATATGGTTAGCTGTTTAGAAGGAGATGTCGGTTAAAGCAAAAATTCACAACGAACGCCGAAAAGGGGCCTATCACAATATCTCATCTGAGCAATTAGGTGAGCTAAAAAAGAGAATAAAATCAAACATATGAACAAGTGCAAAAAAATGTGACGGTTTTATCATTATGGAAAGCATAAAGAACAAATTAATTTGAGATATTTAGGCAGTTGTATCACAGCTAAGTATGAAGCGTTTATTAAGTAACCAAAGCAACAAACATGTGATTTTTCTCTTTCCCCTTCTTCAATAAATGAATAAAACAACTTACATTCATATGCAAGGTTGACCTCATGGGATTTTATAAACCCACAGGAACATACATAAGCAGCAGCATCAGTCATCACCATGTTCGATATTGTGAAGTTCATAGTACCACTGGCCACGGACCCTGTATACGAGTACTTGCTGAAGTCGGTTGTTCCTGGACCTAAGATGGCCGCCCCATCTTTACGCAATCTCCAAGAAGTGCAAGCAGTATCAGTAAACCGACACGTAGTCAATGTGTCGTCACCACAGTTGCCAGCTGGCGGAACTGTCAATGTTATCTGACCTGGAAATGTAATATTTAAATCAATATATAGCTCTACATGTATCTAAATAAATATGTATGTACCCTTATTCAAATTACCTTTTTAATACAAACCGGTTCAACACTGTTAACCCTACATGCATGCCAAAGATCACTTTGTTACCTTGCCCGATACAAGCTTGCATTGAGCTTTGTGTTTTCATATTTATTTTAGATAGTATGATAATACAAAGGAGTCCGACACGAAAGGTGGATCATATATCACCACTCCCTACTGACCCAGATTCATACCTTACTTGGCAAAAATGCCAATATTTCCAGGCATTTATGAATTTTTATTCAAATATTTAGCATTTATGTAACATGAAATACCACCTTTACAAACCAATGTTTCCAACAACGAAACTGTATTGTTTTCCGCATTGCGAAACTAACCCCGATTTCCCAGAAAACTGACATGGGTTCCTTCAACCGGTCTATCAGTCGTTAGAAACAGTCGTTTCTGTGACAGGACGAGGTAAACTGATGCAATAATTTCAAAATAATTACATCGGCACCGAGATTTTCTCGGACGCAATGAGTTCTTTATGACCCACCTTTCGTGCCAGGCCTTTTGTAATAGTAGTGTTATAATCAAAGATGAATACTAATATGGGTACTCTTCACTCCTTCAACGTCAAATCTTAAAATTTTACTAGTCTGAATAAAGAACAAAATTCTCTTAACAATGCAGTTCGATAGAACTATAATACCATTCTTGTCAAGGTTAAAATGAATTTACCATTTATTACCTGTTCTAGTTCTTTGGGCATGTAACAAAATGACCAAGGGCTGACAACTCTCTAAGGTAGAATAAATATCAAACACCTTTTCTTTAAAATTATATTTAATATAAAAATATATACAATGAGAATATAAGAAAAAGAATTAAAGAATATTGAAGAAAAAACTGCCGGCTAACTGTCTCTATCTGTTGGTACAATAATAGCTGCACTGAATGTTCTGTCTTCACTCTAAGCCCGCATATTAATCAACACAATGGCTTACTGATATGAACGCACTTCAATGTGCCACACTCAAAAAATGATTCCTAAATGCACAGTACTCAAACTATATCACGTGCTCTTATCGATGAACACTGGACCGACTTCCTGTCGTCGCTGTCCCTTCAGTAAATGTGATCTACTTAGTCCACCGTAGACATCCTGTCGTCCATATGGCGCATAAGTAGATTCTACCGTCCTTGCGACGTAGTCTACCAACGGGGTCCCGTATCGACTGTAACCATCCAGCTTACATAGGCACCATGCCCCAACTAAATACGGCTACAAACAATAAATGCTCTAATTTACTTATAACACCAAATATAAAGTGCAGACACTGTATTACTTCATAATACTACTTTCATACCAAATAACAAATCTCTGGTATTACACACGTGCATTTTATACCATACAACAATATTATGGTTTTACATAAGTGCATTAACGCAGAGAACTGCCTTTGTTGCTAGCAATTATATACCAAACAGATATTCCATACAACTCCACATTTCTCAATTACATCAGTGCATTAAAAACAGAGAACCGTCCTCGTTAGCAATTATATACCAGACTGAGATTCCATACAACTCCACATTTTTAATTACAAAACAAATACTGTTGGACAATTGCTTCCATGTATATTCAGGTAATATCAAAAATTAAAGACATACCTTACATCAAATGTACATAATAATGCAGAACTACGTACTTAGATTCCTCGGCTTATAGAACCAAAATTAAAAAAACTACCGAAAATTTAATACGATTGTACACTTTCCCTGAGAAGAAACAATACAACAATCTACAAAATAAAAAATTAAAATAAAATCTAAGCTTCATATCTACCTTAAAAATTGAAATACAAAATAATATTTTACTCACACAAGCTCCGTAGCGTAATTTGGTCAGAAAATTCTAGACTGGACTAGGTATCTTCCGTAGCTCCCATCGATATCTGACACTGAGGCTCCATACAAATCAACTTATATACTAAAACCCCATGATTTACTCTTAAATTCCGAAAAACACTTACTGATAAAAAGGCCTTATGTAAAGAAACTATAAGTTTAAACTTCTAAGCCTTAAACATCTCTCTTAATACACTTAAAACTTAGCAAAACAGTAGATATAACCATTTCAAACCCTAATCATATCTCATTCTGAGCAAAAGGTAATAAAAGAAACCTGTGATAAACCTTATATAACCAGAATCGGCTAACACAGTTCCACTCTGACCTACGTGACCAATACAACGTACTCTAAATCCACGCTTATTTTCAGGCCACGTCAAAATTATTTTGTAGTGTAGTGTAGTGTGCGCCAGGTGTTGGCTGCAATGTTTTGTGCTCTGCAGTTATTTGGATATATCACAGGAACAAGTGATCCTAAAATCTGGATTTTTGGCTGAGATGACTATGAACATGCTATCAACATGCTGATGATTTTTTTGTGTGAATTAATCATTGTGTTATTAAGTAATTTTGATGTAAATCAACGGAAAATATACCAATATTGGAGTTACACTTCATTGACTTCACCACAGGTGGTGAACAGCAGCTCACCTAGGGATATGCCTGATCAGTGCACATTGATACAATACAGCAGAGACCAATTATTGGATTATAGATTTGGTCACCGTCAATCTAAAATACCCCAAAGTGAAACACTATTTAGGCTGAAAGAATATAATCTGCTGAAATATAGAGGAAAACGAGCTGGTTGCCTTAGGACAAAATCTAGTGCTGGAGTAAATTTGAAGAATTTGATTCAAATCCAACCTGATCACACTCATTTGTTAAATGCACACAGACAAAAACAGTTAAAGGTATCTACAGTTAATACAAGATCTTTACGAGGAAAATCAGCTGAACTCCTTCAGCATATTCATGGCGAGGACATTGATATTTGTTTAATCACTGAAACATGGTTACAGGCTGATGGAGATGCTGTTGTAAGAACGCAACTGTCCCATGGTGGTTATTGCTTTGATGATGTCCCTAGACCTGACCGTATAGGGGGAGGACTCGGCCTGATTTATAGAGATAATCTTAAAGTTTCAAGGTGCCAGTTAGAGAAATCATTTCAATCGTTTGAGTGTGCTGAGTGGAAAGTTTGTAGCCAGTCATTCATATTTCACATTTTTGGGATTTATAGACCTCCATATTCTGAAAAACATCCCGTGACCCAGGCTGTGTTTATAACAGAGTTTACAGAGTTTCTCGAGCAAATAGCATCTAAAACTGAGTCTCAAGTGCTGATGGGTGACTTCAACCTCCACATTGAAAATGAATCTGACTGCTATACTAAACAATTTAATAGGTGTTTGAAGTCATATGGACTAGTACAACATGTCCACACCCCAACACACACTAGTGGTCATACTCTTGATCTCATTGTCACAAAACAGGATGATAAGCATGTGAAAATTTCTGAACCAGTTACAAACTATTTCATATCAGATCACTGCTTTGTAAGCTGCACCATTGCTCAAGTTCGCCCTCCTTTGATAAGAAAACAAGTCATATCTCGTAACTGGAAATCGGTTTCCACTGACAATTTCCAAAGTGAGTTGGATCATGTGAATGATATTATTGAAGACTCATCTGATGTCAATGATCTTGTATCCAAATTTACAAACACAATGTCAGGTATTGTTCAGAAACATGCTCCATTAAAAGAAAGAACTGTACTATGTAGACCAACTGTGCCATGGTATTCTGGTTACCTGAAGCTATTGAAACAGTACAGGCGAACAATAAAGAACATATATTTGCAAAACAAGTCAGAACTTACTAAAAGAATCTATAATGGTGTAAGGAACTGTTATACTGTTGAGGTTACATGGGCAAAGAATGGATACTACCAGGATAGAATTGGGGAAGCAGCAGGAAACATCAGGAAGTTATATGCAGTAACATCAAAATTACTGGGAAGGTGAAAAGACAATCCACTTCCGTTACACACCAGTGCAGTCTCACTTGCAAATGACTTTTTGCGTTTCTTCGCAGACAAAGTGATCAAATTAAGAGATGATCTGGATGGAATATCTTATGATCAATCATATGACAGTTTGTCCGCTGACACTTGTCGGAAATCAGATATGAAAAGTTTCAATGAATTTAAGACTCTGTCTGAAAGTGAAATTGTAAAACTTGTTAAAACATCAAAACCTACAACGTGTGAATTGGATGTTATACCAACACCAAAACTCAAAGAGTATTTTACAAAACTAGCACCTGTTGTGACTGAAATAATCAACCGCTCACTGCTAACTGGTGAGTTTCCTGATGAGTGGAAGGGGGCAGTCATTAAACCACTGTTAAAGAAGAAAGGTTCCCTAGAACTGCAGAACTATCGTCCTGTGTCAAATTTAACATTCCTGTCAAAGATTTTTAGAAAAGGCAGCATTGAATCAGATAAATAAGCATATTGAAGCAAACAATCTATTGCCTTCATATCAAAGTGCCTACAGAAAACATCATGGAGTAGAAACAGCTATAATTAAAATGTATAGCGACCTTCTTGAAAACATTGACAATAATCAAGTATCTATTGTGGTAATGATAGACTTGAGTGCAGCGTTTGATACTATTGACATTCCAATTCTTCTTAAAATCCTCCAGGGTGACTTTGGAATTCAAGGCACCCCACTTCAATGGATTGAGTCATACCTTACAAACAGAACTATGAAAGTTCTCATTGAACAAACCTCATCTGACATGGAGCCCTTGAAATTCGGCGTCCCACAGGGGTCCTGTGCTGGGCCAGTACTTTTCACCCTGTATATATCAGCTCTCAATCGTGTGGTTCAGAAATATCCAGCTGATCTGTATGGCTATGCAGATGACCACAAGATTGCATTCAAGATCCAGGCAGGGCATCATGACAATGAGGCCTATATTTTTGAACAACTAGATAGATGTCTCAATGACATTATAAACTGGATGACAACTTTCAAGCTAAAAATGAACTAATCTAAAACAGAAATCATCTTCTATGGTACAAGACAACAGCTATCAAAATTGACCATATCAAGTGTGTTAGAGACCTTGGTGTAACCATGACCAGCACACTCAACTTTGACCTTCACATCACAAAAAAGTGTCAAATTGCCCATATGCAATTGCGAAATTTAAAAGCCATACGCATGCATTTGACACAGAAGTCAACAGAAGTGTTAGTACATGGTCTTGTACACTCCCACATTGACTTTTGTAATGGTCTATTCACTGGTCTACCAGCCTACCAACTTCAGAAATTACAGAGGATTCAAAACCATGCAGCCATCGGATCAGCCAAGTACTGATCTTCTAAAACAACTCCATTGGCTTCCAGTTCAAGCTAGGATCATGTTCAAAGTCCTAGTATTGGTCTTTCGTGTTATCAATGGCACTGCACCAGGTAACCTGCGAGAGATGTTTGTCCCAGCAAGTGGCCGCTATAGACTTAGGTCACAAAGTGACAATAACTTTGTTATTCCTACTCGGCGAACAAAGATGGCAGACAGATCTTTAACTGTTGTTGGTCCTAAGTGGTGGAACAATCTACCAAGTGACTTAAAAATCATTAACAATGAGGCCTCCTTTAGATCAAAACTTAAAACTCATTTGTTTGGCTTATTTTACCATTAACTGCTGGGCATTAGAGACTGTAAAGCGCAATAGAATATTATATAATTTTTGCGCTATATAAGTAACATGTATTTGTATTTGTGACAGGGCAATATTTTTATCTCGTTCATGTGGGAAATGAATAATTGAAAAATAAACATACAACTTATAATCTTTACACATAAACCATGTTTGTTTACATTACAAGCAGTTTAAAAGGTTGAACACAGAACGATGAATTAGAACGCATAGCAGTGATTGAGAAAGAAAACAGTTCCAAAATAAGCACATTTCCTAATGACCTTTAAAACAGGATTATTGATACAATGTAGTTTCATAGCATTTTCAAACTATGTCTGCAAATGAGGATATTGGTTTGCACACCATATCATTATATGTGGAATATTCATAGTATTAGGTCACCTCAATATTAAATCACATTGAAGTCTACTTAAAGAACTCGTAAAGCAATGAGTTGGTAACACATTTTAAATGATCATGTTTTTTTGTGTTTTTTTTTTATAACGTGGCACAGATATGACAAGTGTAGGAACTTATTTATCTCGTGGGAACAACATAATCAGTCGTGGGAGCGTAACACTAAGTCGTGTGAACGAGATAAATAAATTGTGCGCACGATATACTAAGTCATGCGTTACAGTTACTGAGTCAAGGGAACGACATTATCATGTCATGGGAACGAGTCAATAAGTCGTTGAAAACGAAATTATGAAGACATGCATACGAGTTACCATGTCGTTCACACGAGACACAAAGTCGTTCGAACGAACGAGTAGCTAAAGTCGTGCGAAGTAGTAACGACTTAGTAACTCGTTTGCATGACAATGTAACTCCTTCCCATGACTAGTTCTCATGACATTATTATATCGTTACCACGATATATTTGTATATCGTTCCTATGAGTTAGTAACTCATGAGAACGAGTGTGTTTTTCGTGCGCACGACTTAATTGTCTCGTTTCCATGATTATTAACTTTGTACGACTGTATAACTCATTCCCACGACTAAGTATCTCGTTCCTATGACGTTTTATGTCGTTCCCACGAGATAAATTAAAACCTACACATGTCACCTCTATGCCACCTTATTGTCGTGTACCAGTGGACCCAGTTATAGTTTCTTTACCCTAAACTTAGGTCAGCTTCTCAATACTTAAGATCAGGTAATTTTGTTTTGCTTTTGAAATCCTATCTACATTAAAGAATGCAAGACAGTGTACGATGCTTCAAGTACATGTTAATATTTTTAATATGTATTTTGTATGTATGCTTAGTGCAATACTATTGTAACTGCTTCCTTGTTTATATGTATTTACCATATTATTCACTAAGCCATCGAATTAAAAGAATTTGTTTTAACAATTTAATATAGAAAGAGAATGACATAATAATGTGTTTTAAAATAAATGCCATCCTTACCCGTTATGAACTGAAATTCAACGAGGCCTATAAGAAATTGAAGATACATCGCATTTGTCCGTGTGCACTATAATTTTTCGTCTAAGTAGGTTGTAAACTGTGACAGATCCCGTGTTTGAAATTAACTTCCTGGTTCTGAATATAACTTCCTTTTATAAACGAAATACAGAATAGACGAGTACATACATACACCAACACAAAGTTCATTTTTAATGGTGGTAAGTATGCAACGCTAAACGTATTTGCGTCAGATAGAAAGAGAGAGCGAGAGAGAGAGAGAGAGGAGGGAAACTGACAAAATCATAATACAACTGCAATCTATTTCACTGTATCGTGAAAACAATTATATATGGGGCATTATTGTGATATAAGTTTTTAGTAGTCAAGTATTTTAGTTTGCATATAGTGGTAGCTGAAAAATGAATAGTAAAAACATTTCTTATTCTAGTCAGTGGAATAGATTAGTAAAGCTATTTTTTTTTCTTTTATTCAAAATATTGATTTCAGTGAATTATAGAACAACATGTTTCCAAAGGAAATTTACTGCGTATTGTGTGATATGATAAACATGTGCTGATATGTTCGGGAAAAATAATGCACTTCTATAAACATTAATAAATCGTCCTATGAAATCCAGAATGGCTCATCAGTATAATTATGTAAAAAGGAGGCTAATGAACTCTTCTGGCTTTTATTGGACGTGTTTATTTCAGCAATTCATTACATTTAATAGATATCCATTCGTAATCAAATATTATCCGCTATAACGATGATTATATACTACATGTACTTTAAATAGTGTAAATAATAAGTCTTAATTTTCGAAAATTTATTTCATGACGTTTAATTGATACATGAAAGATATGACCTCTAGTTAATTATAATCCTTATGGTGTGGCATATTGTGTAACGAGTATTTCTGTCTCATTCTGTTTAATTAATTGTTTTTTGTTGTTGTTTTTTTTGTTATTTTTTTCAGAAAAGGTTGCAACACTCGATGACCATGCTTGATAACACGCTCATTGTATCTGAACTAGGACGAGTTACCGTCACCAGTGGCGGATGGGCTCGAACCTCCGCCACAGGAACGAGAGGTCGTGGGTTCGATCCCCGACCGCGACATACCAAAGTCGTTAGGAATAGCGTGGGTAGCTCCCTGATTGACGCTCACCATATATACATGATTGCTCCAGGACATAATGTGTGACTGGGCGTGGTATCATGCATATGTCTACGGTGTGATACTGCAGTGTGACAGCGGCGATCTATCTGAAATACTGTCGATGGGATTTAAGCCCAACAACCGAAAAACAAACACGGAAACAATGCACGATTACGTCATTTCTAGCGTAATTAGAAAAAAATTCTCGATTCATTTGATATAGGACGACTTTGCACCAAATCTTGTATACACAGTGAAAGAAACACATCAATTAATGCATTTATCTAAATATTTACATACGATAAGCGACCTAATATGGAGAATGTAATATCTTCCTCCAGCAATCTGGACCTCGCTAAAGGACTAATACATTATCACTGCGACGGCAAGCTCCAATACAAAATCTAATGCATGTTTGTGAACTTAGCGTACTGGTGGCGTAAACATAGCGGCCTAATGCCGCCAGGCAGCTAACTTCACGAACATAGCAAATGACTTGTTTGCAAATATACTTTCCTGACTCATTTAGATACCTTCACTTCTTATGTCAGTAGAGTAACGGTCCCCATACACAGAACGTTTTATTCTATTTTCAGAGAGAGAGAAAGAGAGAGAGAGTTTCACAGTTTGAATATTAAAGCTAAGCGCTGGAAAACTGCTAAGAGATGAGACAAATGGAGAGAAGAATTATGATGTGTTCGCGTACTAAATAATGATTTCTTTTTTTTTTCTTTTACCGACAGGTTTCATTATCTCAAAACTACTATTAAGTAGGTTTATTTTCTTATCTCCCTCGTTAATGTTGGTGAAACCCTTGTTTCTTGACAAATGTATTCGGCAAGTGTAGGTCGCATTTCGTAAATGCCACTTTGGTGGTACCGAGTGACACGTTTCGAAAAATTTGCTTCATATGTTTCAGGAAGCGAATTCAGAAGTTCAGCCTTTGAAGTGAGCGCATGCGCAAAAAGTAAATTGTGGTCAGTCTCTTTAAGGGACAGATAACTCATTACAAAAAGTAGAATGGTGACCCCCATTTTTTCCTCATAAATTTGTTTTTAGTGTAATTCGCTATAACCATGAGAAAATTGTCATGGCTAGTTTTAATTTTCCTTCCTTGTCTTTATTGTAAAAAATTGTATTGGGCTCGTATGCATTAGAGTACGTTTTCATAATCCAATATATTGTGAAACAACTGAAGAACTATGGATGTGTAATATTACAATTATATAGACGGGAAAAGTTTAAATGGTCAAAAAAGGGTTATGTCACTGAATAGTGCAAACATTGTTCTTCCCAAGCGGGGAATCGAACCACGGCCGCCGCAGTGAGTGCGCAGAATCCTTACCACAACCACAAGATCATTTGGGAGCTTGATTTCAGATATCTTAAAAGCGAAAAATGCTGAAACTCTAATAGTGTATAATTGGCTAGTAGATGAAAAAAAAATGTATATTTATAAATACCCTATATTCTCTATTTCCTATACCCTATATTCTCTATAATGATGTTTCATATTCATAAGGCAATGTCTCTCGTTAAAGTCAAAAACCAATACTTTCGGTATGTCATATTGTGAAGTGATATGCAATAGAATTGTAATAGATTAATGTGTAAATCTAAACTTTGAACGAAAAAGTCATACCTGATTACCCCCCCCCCCCCTCCCCCCTTTCAAGTCAACTTGCATTTTAAAAAGATGTATTTCAGGTTGTCGTACTACATAATTTTATGTATTTTTGATATGTTAGAAATGATTTACAAAGTATTTCATAAGGGTGTTTGTGCGTGCGTCGGTATTGTTTATACTACCGTCATTATGAGGCACACCTACGTTTCGAGGACAGTCGTCGTTATGAGGACTTGCACACGGGTCCTCAACAGTTTTTTCTCTGGTATACATGCACAAACCCCATTGTTTTAAACATGAACATTAACATATCATTTTGTGTAATCTTTTTGCGAATCTATTGTTTATACCTACCTGTTTGTGTTACCCTTTTAAATTGAATTGGGATTCACACTTTTTTTTAACATAAATTATCATAGTATGTATGTTTACATACAAATTTGTCGTGTGCCGTTTCTAAAAGGTATGCGTGTACTATAAAAACTATGCATGTGAACAGAATGAGCATGTACATCCACAGTTGTGTCTATTTCGTCTGTGGTTCGTTAGTAGAACCCGTCAAGAATGCCCGTCGTCGATGTGCGGCCACGAACTCCTTGTGCTTCTGATGTTTGATTGCGATTCGAGAGGCAACGTCCAAAAGCGCCGCATATTCATGGAGCGTTTAATGACTTTAGATACCTCATTCCACCAATTACATCGGTAGATACCGAACCAGACATTTGTAATATACGTGCTAGGAAAGATCGACGACGAGCTATCGAAGACACTTGACGTATCGTAGTTCTTAATACTGTGTGCTAAATTGTACAAGGACATATACCAGAACTGACATGTGTAAATTCGGCAAATTGACATTATTTGATTTTGATTATTTGATACAACCATTGTATTACTCATAAGAGAAATAGTTTGTGAAAAGAAATGACGGTAGAATATATTCAAAACATATTTAAGACATATTTGAATAATTACTTAGGAGTAGGTACGAGGGATGATGTGATTCGGTTTAAGCTACGTTCCGCCCAGGTTATTTTATAAAGACGAATCTGATTAACGTCTAACCTATATATAAATTGCAACACGACTCGCATGTTTCTCTCTTTACAGAAAGAAGGGAAATTATTTGTCAATTCGCAAATAAAATAATAATAATAATAAAACATGTCGCAGCGCGCATGCGCAGTCACGTTGATGACGTAACAAATTTGGACATATTTTACAAGTTTTAAGTAAAAGAATCGTATATATGTCATTTTTTTTTTTACTTCGAGATCTACCATAGTTTCTTTTTCACATGACTTCAAACATGTCTATGACCAGCATGTTTTGGGAAGATGTTTTGAACATAATTCAAGCAAATCTAATACAGCATAACACTATGGAGAGGAATTTTTGCTATTTGTTTTCAAAATACAAATTGAAACTTAGATATCTATATACGTGAAAAACGAAATTAAAGAAATGAAAATTATGATAAATTGAAATATTTCAACATGTCCAGAGATAATCAAAATGGTACTGGTATAACACCCTTGCTTGGTTCTCGGCATATAAGGGTAGTTGTAGGACTGGTTGGCCCGGTGTCAGGATAATGTGACTGGGTATGGTATCATGACACGTGTATACGGCGTGATACTGCAGTGTGGCAGCACTTTATCTGTCTCATGTGGACATAGTCTGCAAATGACTGAAACAGTCTAATGTCGGCGGGACATTCAACCCAACAAACAAACAATCACAATATTGAACATGTAAGTATAATCTGATTTGTAGCTTACATTCGTTTTCCTGTCCTATTTACCTATAGATGTCAATGATGGTAAAGAGTATATCATAATACTAAGTATCATTTTAATGTTTACCTTTTACACCCCAAAATAAGAAATGATAAGAACTGTTACACAAAGTAATACAGCGGACACCCAAACAAAGGCGGCATATCAATATTTGGAGGGTATAACTTGTAAATGTATATTTCAAATTTTATTTTGCGCAGCTTTCGAAAGCTTTAGACGTCATACAAATTGTTAACCGTCTTTGTCCTTCTATCTGTTTTTTTGTTAGCGTTCGCGCTCAGGCATGGTGCATGGTGTTGCGTTTGTTGACAGAGAACGCCTTTAAGGCCCAGAACCTCTGACTTAATCTCTCAGAGTTGCCTTCCCTTATCACCTCTAGACATGTGCACGTGGATACAATGGATCCGAGTGCGCTTCCCTAGTTCGATGCTTTGAACTAAGTTAATTCATCAATCCTTTCAGGGATCATCAATTAAACACACCTTATTTTTGCACACTCAAAATTGAAACACATCTTCAATTAAGAAAAAGTGATATCTTTAAAAATAAGACATTCGGCGTATTTAAAAAAGATATAAAATGCAAATCTTATGAAATATGTTATGTACATAAAATGTTAATTTAAAATATACAATAAGAAATTATGTATATGTATGTACAAAAACAATAAACAGGCAGTCAAATCATAAAACTTTAGATTAAGCGCACCAAATTAGCCGACTACAATTTATAGATACAATGCAATTACGCTAAAGGGACCAAGTTAGAGATGTAAATCGGTGAGTGAAATAACTGCTGAATATAGGATAATTCGTCCATTGAAAGCCAGAAGGGGCTATCAGCCTTCTTTTTACATATGCTGATAGCCCCTTCTGGCTTTCAATGGACGTTATACAAAAAGCAGTAATCTGTGTTTAAACTACTTAATGGTCTGTGGTTTAAAGATTTAAAGATAATACCAGAAAACGTATTTCGATAAACTTAGGAGCTGTACCAGTAAATATGCTAGCCTGGTGAAAAAAAATGTAAAGGAAGCACAAAAAAGTCATCCTTAGAGGGATTCCATATCGGGGGCAATTGACTTGATAGTCCAACGTATTACCAACTGCACCACGGAGGCATTACTCTAAATTAGACGTAGTTTTAAATTAGTTCGAAGAGTCGAATCCAGGCTTTATTAAGATAAACTGCTGTTTAAAATGATGAACATCATATTCCTTAATCTACACGCATTGCTTACTTTAAGACTGGGTGTTTTTCATGTTTGAAAATAAATATAAAATTGTTAATCCTGTAGAAAAAAATGGTTATGAAGGTCATAAAAATAAAATAGTGGACCCTATCAAGAAGCTATCAGATCAGGGTCTCCTCTGTTAGCTTATACAATATTGTAGTTCACATTCTACACAGTCTGCAGAGCAAAGAAAGATCCACTGTTTAATATAGCATTAAAAGTTAAGCTTATCAATATTGATGAACTTATACATTTGTACATGAATATTCATGAGTTAAAAGGTTACATAAAAATATATATACAAAATATGGATATGAAGATTACATCTGTCAAATTTTTCATCCCTATCCATTTGTTGTGTGTGTTCTGGTGTCTACTGTGTTCAACACCGCCTCAGTCATGGATATTGTAATACACTTTGTCTGTATTCTCTGAAAAAAAAAAGAAGTTTCAAAATATGTTCAAAAATGATTAAAATTGAAACTATAAGGCTTGTAATTTAATAACACTCAAAACGTACCTGATGCATTCAACGACTCATAGTGCTGTTTTTCCTCATTTCTTCTCGACAACTCTTCGTATGTAACGGGAGATAAGCTGTATCAAGAGTAATATAATATCAATTAGACAATAAGATATCTTAATAAGCATTTTTTTTCTATAATCATGGCCGTATTCAATCAAAAGTCATACTAGTGATGTCAATGAAAAGGGGAATATGGTATTGTAAACTAATCGATAGGAATACCGTTCATATTGAAATATTCGAATATCATGAATCAAATGTTATCAAATATTAAATAGTATATTTGCTTTGTTAAAAAACGAAATACTTCTGTAACGTAAACAAAGCAAGGCCATCTTTGAAGAATATAATACCATTTATTGAAGTGCTTAAAACTGGAACAGCGTACATTTAAAAACTGACAACACTTAATGATATTACTTTTTCGAATCCCTGCCGGGGCACTTTTTTCGGTGACCGCGTCAAACCGAGTCGTATAAATTTGGTTCCATATGATGCACCCTTGCCGTTGGAACACGGTGAACTCAGAACTGGTTCTATCAAGGAACTTGTCTTCCCTTGCGATACACCGGGCGCGTAATTTTTCTCAAAATGAGTAAATGATTGCTTTCTATTATTGTAGAAGAAGGAGAAGAAGTAGTAAAATGATTACCCGGTGGCTTGATCGTCGGCCCCTACAAAAAGATAATGTGTGTCATTTTCTAAATCATTATTACGATTTTGCCATAAAATATTTCAAATACAGGACATACGAATTTATGAATATATTACATAATGCTTTTAAAGAGTTTTACTTAGAATTATAGTATTTCATTCTATGACGAAACATGAAAATATCCCGTGATTTGAAAATACATATGTATGTGTATCTTTGTGTATCTGTGTAAGTAAATAAAGATACAACTTAGTTCGCCTGGTTGTGTGTCCTGGTTTATGTCTTCTCCTGGACTGATTTCACCACTTTCCCTGTCATCAGAAAACCGTGATTATTAGATATCAATAGGATACCATTCACCATTTAAAAAGTGATTTTACTATTTTTTCTAGATTGATGAACTTATACATTTGTACATGAATATTCATTAGGTAAAGGGTTAGATAAATAAATATATATATATACAAAATATGATATGAAGATTACAACTGTCAAATTTTTCATCCCTATTCATCCATATATACAAGACTAAATGTCACTGAAATGGTAAATATTTACTTGCATACATTTGTCTGTTTTTCCGTTCCAGATGATTAATTTTATTTTTTTTATAAAGATAATGAAAATTGTGCTTGTATTTTTATCACTTGAGATAGCCTCCTGTCTTAATTTCGGACTATGTATTAAGAAACTATATACTTTATTTTAGATGGAAAAGGATCGAGGAAAATAGTTCAAAATTAAGAATATTTCATTATTAAATGGTGACGACATAAAATTCCATGAATACTGTATCTATATTAAAATTATATACATGCATATTGAAATGGTAGATTACCTTTTCTGAAATGTTATTTTTAAATTCTCCTCTGCAACTGAAAACATAAAAAGAAAAAGCTTGCTGAGACAAAAAAAAAAAGTATTTTATTAAAAAGGAAACATAATAATACTGCATATCTTTCAAAATTATGATGAAGTAAATAATATTGAATATGCATTGAAATGAAACCGTTATAACCTATGTACTAAAGTGAGATTACCTGGATTTAAGTGGCTAGTATTGCAGATCCTAAATCGTACTAACAAGAAGAAGATTCCAAGACCAATCAGGACACCGACAAGAAGAGAGCCAACAACCAAACCTATACGATCTACCAGTTCGTATGCAACATGGTCTTCACTTTCCACTGAAGTTAAGAACGCATTCAATACCAAGTTGTGTAGAAATATTTTGGTTGTATTAAGATGTTTAAATTTTAAAAGTTATAATACAATAGCAATTGAAACTGTTCTATTTGGTTAATCGCATATGTCTGTGACATATACATGTAATATTTAAATGCATTGTGCATTACACTCATATAAGAAATATGAAAAACATCTTGAAACATCCCGTTATAAATACGTTTTCTAATATGACCAAGTTTTATTTTTGTTTGTATGATCGTTTGTTGGGTTTAATGTCCCACCGACAGTATTTCAGTCATTTGGAGACGATATCTACCTGAGACAGATATAGTGTTGCCACACTGCAGTATCAAACCGTAGAAATGTGGCATGATACCACACCCAGTCACATTATCCTGACACCGAGCCAACCAGTCCTGCAACTACCCATTACATGCTGAGCGCCAAGCAAGAGAGCTATAATAGTACCATTTTTACGGCATTGGTATGTCGCGGCCGGGAATCGAACCAACGACCTCCTGCTCCTAAGACCCTAAGGCGACGCTCTAACTACTCGGCCACCGGGGACGGTACCAAGTTTTTTTTCTAATATGAATATAATGGAAGACATATAACTCAAACGTTAAAAATTAACGTAATAATTTTCGAATACGACATTGATCTTTTAAAATATATATAATTATAATGTTAAAATAGCTAAATCTGGTTTAAAATAGAAAATAAAGTCAGCATTAATTATCTAAAGCACCGCAGTTAAAACCGTTTGTAAAGGTTTCTTAAAGTGTGGATTTG
This sequence comes from Solen grandis, assembly GCA_021229015.1. Lineage (NCBI taxonomy): Eukaryota > Metazoa > Mollusca > Bivalvia > Adapedonta > Solenidae > Solen > Solen grandis. The sequence goes on along the minus strand of CM037783.1, from coordinate 41,868,707 downwards.
ATCTGCTTCTTGATCACGTCCAAGGAAGCTAATTTACACAATCTCATTAAAATCATATCATAATTATGCTCCTCTACTTTACGCGATTAAGATCTGACAACATCGCAATAGCGGTCACGTCAGATTGACCATTTAAGTAATTTATATGCATAAACAGGGTCTCTTTAATACTAGGGTCATGCAACTCTCTGTAATCATCCCGAGATCAAATGTTTACAAAATGGCGGGTTTCGCAGGTTTATGTGCAATTTTATAAAATATCATGTCAAATAATGAAAAGGACAAATAATTTATAATTTACAAAACTGTGTAAGAAAAGAATGGGAAAATGTCAACATATAAGTGTTTTACATTTTTGACGCACCGATCGGAAGGTATTGAATTTCGAAAGTTTTTTCTAAAAACCTGATTTTGATGTTTATGATGCTGACTTCGAATTTACTAGCATATTTATTTTGCAAAAGCTTTTGTTTGAATGAACATTGAGACTAGATAAAAATGTTTATAGAAAGAACATACATTAGGTCGTGTCACCAAACCCAACACTTCAGCATAAAATGCTTACCTTGCACTTTTGTATGTGTTTATTTATCACTTTGCATATATATATATATATATATATATATATATATATATATATATATATATAGACCATGGCATAAACAAGTGCCCGAATTTAAACCAATCAAATTGCACGTTTCAAACCTTTTAATTTCAGTTCTTCGCACTGAACTTGTTATCAAAATCTCCCGTCAAGAAAATCCACACATTAAATATCTGGCACTCGGAGAATATAACTCGCGTACGGTATTTCTAACGATAACAGGTAATATATATTGCATGGCTTTGTGAGATGAACTTAATTAACATGAACACCATACATGAGTGCGCGCATGCGCACGAATGTATGTGGGCGGCGGGTTAATCAAGATCACGAGTGAAGCCACTGCAATATATGGCTTGAAACATGGAAAAAAAGTAGGAAGGAGGCGGTACTACGGTCTCGTGACTTTTTATGTAGATGATCTAAGCACTTTGGGTATCAAAGAGAAACCCCGTGAAAATGACAAATCAGTGAAGGAAAGATTCCTCTTAATCAATCAAATAACTCTTTCGAAACAAACCCTCACACCTCGGTGCCTTCCGTACAGATAGACAAGTACATTTGAATAGAGAAGAACCTACTGAATTTGTGCTGATAATCTGTTAAAGCAGTTAGGTTTCGCTTTGACCATGGATGTGAACGACAGTGTAGAAAATATTTTCTTATCACAAATTGTACTGTAGTGTAAGTTAATATTTATATAAACGCAGAACATTATTAAATAACCGAAGTGGCGCAGTGGGGTGACAACCGTCTTATAATCGAAAGGTTCCAAGTTCGAGATCAGCATAGGAAGTATTCTTATGTTTATGTTTTATTTAAGATATCAGCTCTGTTTTCCCCGCGAAAGTTATGTGTTCAAATCATATACACTATTATTCACTACCGAATTTTCTTAGTTCCTTATTTTCGTTTGTACATGTGCAATATTTAAACGTCTCAGAAAAGATGAATGAACTAAATTCCAAAAGTGTACCAATCGTCAAAAAATATTACGAAGGCGACGGAAAAAGCAAGCGAATGTTCTGACTACTCAGACACAGATAGTGCTTTGAGTGAAAATCTGAATGTATTTAAATGTTCATGAATTAATATATAAATGGTAAAAAAAGCCAAAGCAAAATAAATAAAAATACAAGAAAAAATATAATGGATAAAATGAAACTTGAACCCGTGCCTCCGTGCTTGCATTATATATATATGCCTTTATCCACTGAGCTTTTGTTATTTCTATCTAATTAGAGTTTTTTTATGGGAATATACTATATTTTACTTTGACAAAGGTAGATACACTGCCCTGATTTATCTCTATAGAGATAATGGAATTTTCTGGTAACGGTTACGTAATCGTTTTTTAAGCGTGTTTTATATCACAGTGGCTGAAACCATTGGCGTCGCCATCTAGTAACTTGTTCATATATGTTGATGCGGTTACTTCCCCTGGCTATACCTAACGATTACGAAGGCGCCGATTTGATTGGCTTATACAAAGGTCAATCTGAGACGACCTTCTATACGATGTTGTCAGATTCAGTTAGCACTAGTGAATCTGATTTTAATGAGATTGGTGTTTACAATACTTTAAGTATATGTAGCTTCTGCTTCACATGAACACGTACCTGCACGTACAGCTCTTGCACCTGCAATACAAATTACCTTGAAATCTACTTTAAAAGGCACCCCATACTGCTAACTCAGCAAATATATATATATTATGACATACCTTAACAGTCTGCTGGCTTACCTAGTGCCTGTTTAGTTATCTATAATACCGGCTAACTCACCTGAAGTTGTTGTTGTTGTATTGGGGTTTACCGTCGCTTCACGTACCTGAAGTACTTCCCGGCCCTGTGACATGTACAGATAGCGATGATGTTGTTTACAGTCGTCCATCTGTAGAATCAGTTGATGGACCCTATCCTTCTTGACGGTTACACATGGTTGATTAGTGTTATCTATGATAAAGGTGCATATAAAAATGCAAGGGTGTATGACCGAACAACCAGATTAAGTAGCATGTTAACAAAAACATGTTTTATTTATATCTATCTCTAATGATATTCATCATAATTTCCATTGTACATCAGTGATTTTGCTGTTGGAAAGGATGTTTATGATTGTAAAAATGCATACCCAGGGAAATGTTGTTGAAGAGCATTTAAACTAATTAATATGTTCATTATATTCCCATATTCCTTTCTCTAAATTTCATGAATTGGTTAATTTTACTAATTTTCTTTTAGCTTACATGGATAAAAGGAAACATGGAATTTTTTTTTTTATATCGCGTATATGTCTTCCATGTTCCTTTCATACCACCGTGGACATTTGAACAAGATCTAAATATGTTTTTTTTAAGTAAAGGACTTGACTTTTATTTCATTTACATTAAATTTACTTTGCTTTGAACTGAAAATGAAATATTACGACTCCTATCATTTTTCTTAAATTTATCCGAGCAATGCCATTTTGCATTAATGAAATTTGATTTCTTAAATCATTTTGATTTTCAGTCTTTTGATAAAATGGAAGATACTATTGAATTTAGTAGCTGCAAAGTGCTGGCTTTATCAAGGTGTCGACTTTGGTAATCCCAGAACTTCGTTAAAGTAAATTAGTAAGTTAGGTTATTATGTATAGTGAATAACATATTTAGAGATACCAGTCTTCCATGCTTTTCTGAATAAACCTACGATAATAAGCAGGGCAATACCTATTTGAGGTATCCAGTCAATTCGGAAGCTCCTTCTCAACGATGTCCAATAGTGTTGACGAATTGGAATATCATCTGTTTGTTCAAAACCTAGCTGAGCATGCCTTTTCACACACTCGTCAAATGCTTGTGGCCATGACAGAAAAGCACCGTGGTCAACCACAGACCCTAAATATAAATGTTCCTCTGATCAACATTATTTTCAATATGTCACCTTTTTCATCCAAACAGGAAAACTCATTTCCATATTTGACTTCTTAATATACTTAATGTAGTGATTAAACCAAACACTCCATAGTAATATTTATGTTGCTGTCTCATTGATATAATCATCATCTTATAAGCGCAAACATGAAATACCCATATGCATTAATCCAATTAAATCGTAAATCGGGTAGACATCAAGGGAAGAAAACGGCGAAAATGAGAGAATTGGTAAATTATTAAATTTTCTTTTGACACAAATCGAACATGAAAAAAAATATCATAGAAGAAATAATACATACCATTGCAATTGTACCTCCGCATGTTTCTTTTATAACACGAACCGAATTTGACAGTCCACTGTGACCACACATACAAACAATTCTGGTTAAATATTTTCTCCTTGTAATGCACGTATGGAAGCTGGTCTTTGAAAGCAATAACAAAAATAAAACAAAACTAGATTTTATTCGTTGATACGAATGATTGGACTTTCTGCTACATTTGACAAACACTTAAAGCGAAAAAAGTATAAGGATATCAAATTCCTGCCTTTAAGTTGTTTTTGTAGGGCCATAACTTCCATAAACTTTGAAATATAACCTATTAACTTGGAAGATATCTCAAAAGTAAATGAAAATATTTTTTAGAACCATTGCCTTTTCGAATTTCCAAAACCGGACACCGGGATACACAACTAAAGTATTACATATGCATTCTGTGAAATTTTGATGTAAATGGGTCCAGAAATAATGGCTGTATACCGCGAAAAGCCTTTGTGTCCTGACGTCAAATCTGACGTTATATGACGTCACATTAATATGAAATACATAGGGAATATTATGTTGCAGTAGCTTTCCGTGGCTTTGTATTTTGCTCCGAGCAGCGTGAGAAGAAAGATATCTCGCGAGACCTTCGGTCTCGCGAGATATCTTTCTTCTTACGCTGCGAGAAGCAAAATACGAAGCCACGGAAAGCTACTGCAACATAATTTTCCTTTTATTATATACCTTTACATTTTCAAAACAGAAGAAGTCAGTTTTTAGGGTTTTGATGGCTTTATTACTTTTTTCTTCAAAAAAAAGAAAGAAAAAAAAATCATCAATAGCGGATGAATTTTACTATGGAATTTAAGCCACGCCCCCACCTCTTCTCATGTATTTAAGAAAAATGGCGGCCAATACGCTAACTGTAATGCTAAGTAGATTTTAACAAAATGAAAAACACTAACATGTGAACACTGAATTTGGAATAAAACATGTCTGCTGGAAAACCTTTCGTTTTTCAATCACTGTCAGTGTCAGACGTGATAACTGGACAGATTCTTTTCCGGCGTTTGGGCAGGTAGGAGAAGTGTCGTCAGTTTTCGAGGTGTTGTTTATGATTGTAATAGGACAGTTCATCAGCGTTGCATTTTGAAAGATCTGACCAGCGTGCTTTGAGACACATTCTTTTTCTGACATGCTGTGGATATTTGATGACACCACAGACTTAGATGTTGAAGGAACGGGTTCAAGGGCTGGACAGGTATGACAGGAAGTGGAACTGGAAGTATGTTGATATTTGCTCATAGGCTGATTAAATTTTGTAATAGCTTTAGCCACATGAGAAGGATTTGGGTTTAGAGACAGTATGTCTGACATTTGTTCTTGCATTTCTAGAGATGCATTGGCATAATTATTGATGCTTTGGACATTTCTGTGAGCACTTAATTGAAGAAAGAGATAGTCAGCGTTTTAGACCTATCCTGAAATGTAAACAACTGCTGCAGCCGACAACAATGAAATAACGGTGAATCTCGAAAACGTGTCTGTTATTTGAGATAAGTTTGTAAAGAATATTAAAGAAAAAAATAAAAACAGTTTCTTTGATAATAATTAAAAAACAACAACAAGAACATCCTTTTTTATCGTTTATTAAATAAATTTCACGAGAGGATTTCTTTGATAAAAATAGAAACTGGTTCTCCCAGTAGTATTGGTTCTCGTCTCTATTTACTACGTAGCGCCCACTTACAGCGGGAACCATGCCGAAAGTAGTCCGCACACTGTGACGTCATACTATGTATTAGATGCTGATATAATACGGATTTTTAATCTGTTGAGTTGTATTTGCATCTCGTATTTTGCGTGTTTTAGGGCCAGAAAATGTATAGGTATATAATAAATTGCATTCAATAGCTAACTTACTTATGTATAAGTCATTACATTTTAATGGTTCTGGAAACTTAACAACAAATCTAAATGTCAGAAATTCGTTTTGACCTTATGACGTCATATGACGTCAAATGACGTTAATCTTCACAGAATATATAGAACACTTTAAGAGTTATAATTCGTCCGAATATAAGCTTTTTAACTCATCAGGAAGTGATTTTATAGGTATTTGAAATTTTACGTCAATGGTTCGAATCTTGGATTCGCCATAAAACCTTTGCCTATTCTAATTTGGAAAAACAGACACAAGGTTGCACAACTAGAGCATAACATACACAACCTGTGAAAGTTTTATGAAAATCGATCCAGAAATAATGGCTGTAGACCGCGTACAAACAGTTTTAGACGACGTCAAGTTTGACGTCAAATCACGTCATAGGCAAATAAATCATTGAAATGAAAAATGTTCTATCTGAAGCATATGCAATTGAATTTTCAAGGTGTTCAGATGTTTCCAACATATAGAAGTTAGCACGTAAATATTAGAAATTACTTTTAACCTCATGACGTCATATGACGTTCAGCTTCAGAGAATCTAAAGAAATCATAGAAACTTATATTCTGTTTAAATATCAGCTTTCTAGCTCATCTGGAAGCGATTTTATACGCATTTGAAATTTGACGTCAATGGTTCGAATCTTGGATTCGCCATAGAATCACTGCCTTTTCGAATTTGGAAAAACAGATACCGGGATGCACAACTAGAGCATAATATTTTGATGAAAATCGGCCCATAAATAATGGATGTAGACCGCGTACAAACCTATTCACCTGACGTCAAATCTGACGTTATATGACGTCATATGAATATGAAATTCATTGCATCCGAAAGCTCATAGTTTGAAATATATGCCATAAAATTTTCATTGTTCTGAGTCAATGGCAACACATCGAAATTAACACAAATACAAGAGGAAGAAAAAAGAACTAGAGCGTAACATACACATTCTGTGAAATTTTAATGAATATCGGTCCAGAAATAATGGCTGTAGACCGCGTGCAAACTTTTGTATACAATGTCAAAGTTGACGTCATATGACGTCATAGGCATAAGAAATTCAATGAAATGAAATATTCTGTATTTTGAATAAAGGCTTTTAATTTTTCATGCCACTGGGATCATATTAACATAGAGAAATTAACGGGTAGATATAAGAAATTCTTTTTTTACCGTATGACGTCATATGATTGTCAATTGACATTCGTCGTCACAGAATAAAAAGAAGTATTCGAGACTAATATTCAGTCTAAATATCAGCTTTCTAACTGATCTGGAAGCTATTTTATACGTATTTGAAATTTGACGTCAATCGTTGGAATCTTGGATTCGCAATAGAACCATTACCTTTTTGAATTTGGAAAACTGGACAACGGTTTACACATCAAGAGTGTTGCATATACATTCTGTGAAAATTTGATGAAAATCGGTCCAAAAATAAAGGCTGTAGATCGCGTGAAACCTTTTTGTCCTGAATCTAACGTTATATGACGTCACATGAACATGAAATACATTGCAGTCAAAAGCACATGGTTTGAAGTATACGCCATTAATTTCCATGGTCCTTGAAACTTAAAAAATATCCACCTTAACGTGTAGATACCAGATTTTTTTTTTACTTTTTGACGTCATATGACGTCAAATGACGTATTTGAAATTTGACGTCAATGGTTTGAAACTAGGATTTGCCATAAAACCTGTGCCTTTTCGAATTTGGAATAACGGACACCGGGATGCATAACTAGAGCGTTACATAAACATTCTATGAAATGTTGATGAAAATCGGTCCAGAAATAACGACTGTAGACCGCGTACAAATATTTTTTAGACAACGTCAAGTCTGACGTCAAAACACGTCATAGGCAAATAAAAATCGCTGAAATTCAAAATGTTCAATGTGAAGCATACTAATAAATGTTCAAAGTGCTCGGACGTTTGCAACATATAGAAGTTAACTGTAGAAATTAGATTTTTTTTCACCTTATGACGTCATATGACGTCAAATGACGTACATTTTCACAGAATATAAAGCACTCTAAGAGGCTTATATTCTGTTAGAAAATCAGTTCCTTAACTCATCTGGAAGCAATTTTATAGGTATTTGAAATTTGACGTCAATGGTTCGAATCTTGGATTCGCCATTAAACCTTTACCTTTTCTAATTTGGAAAAACGGACACCAGGATGCACAACTAGAACGTAACATACACATTCTGTGAAATTTTGATGGAAATCGGTCAAGAAATAATGGCTGTAGACCACGTACAAACGTTTGTAGACAACGTGAAGTGAGACGTCATATTAGGCATATAAAAATCATTGAAATCAAAATTTCAGCATGTGAAGCATATGCCATTAAATGTTCATGGCACTGGGACTCTTGCAACATATAGAAATTAAGACGTAGAAAAGAAGAAAAAAAGAATAAGAACTAGATTTCATTCGTTGATACGGTATGATAGGACTTTCTGCTAACATTGAAAAATATAAAGATTAATACCGTTAGAAAGAATACATATTAAATTCTCTACCTTTTACTTTTTTTTTCGTATGGACTTCTTATGCATGAAACTTTGTGA
>CM037783.1:41810294-41860294 GCA_021229015.1 Solen grandis | reverse complement strand
TCAGGATATAAGGGTAGTTCCAGGACTGGTTGGCCCAGTGTCAGGATAATGTGACTGGGTGTGGTATCATGCCACATGTTTACAGAATGATAATGCATTGTGGCAGCACTATATGTCTAAAAATAGGTCTCCAAATGATTGAAATACCGTCGGGTGGGTTGATGAATCAGGCATAGAAAACATGAAAATACAAAATTATGTATTTTATTAGGGTTGTGGGACGTAATTGCCTTCTTGTCCTTCCATGATCACTACTATACTGTTGTTGCTTATTTGTTGGTATGCAGGTTGATGCTGCTATTCCGATAAATTTCAGTGCTGTGGAATATTAATTTTTTAGTGTGTAAAATATTCCCTACAAACAATACATTAATTGCTGTTTCCAGGCAATGACTTTGACAAACTCCATATCCCAGTAGGGGGTGATCAGCTTACTCGGGTACGTCTTGATGGAGCAAAAGCATTGAGGTTGCGAGCCCACACCAACCGTGAACGCTTTGACAACCTGTTCCCAGTTGTAGTGGAAATGTTCCATATGCAGATGGACTTTTTGGAGGTGAATAGTTTACAAATGCTAATGTAGTAAACTTTTGTCTTTAATCTGTTTTCAAAATTTTGTTATGATAGTAAAAAAGAAGGTACTGTAAACCAGGAATTTATTTCATGCATTTTAAGTTAGCGAGTTTTGCAGTCCAATTATTTCCACGAAAGTAAAATGCCATAAATCACTCTCCATAAAAACCTGAGAATTAGTAATTACAAGAAATTTTCATGGATGCATTAAAACGCGAAAGTGTCTTGATCCGAAAGTTTCCTGGTTTACAGTAATCCTTTTATTTAAGATGTATTTCTCTTCTTTTCTGTCATTCACTATGTCAGTATGTTTGTTCTTGCCGTGGTAAGTTTAACTGTTGATTATGAAATATTACCATGTGTTTGTGTATGCTTTTTGTCGACATGGCTGTCACAATGGTGGTTTTGTTTCTGTTCAAACAGAACCTTGTCAGGATGAATCATATGGTTCACAAGTTATCAGGCACACACAATGAATGAGGTGATGTGTTGGGCAAAAAACCAAATCTTGTACCTCAAATATCAACTTTGCAAGTGGCTCATCAGGTCACCTGTTGGCATCTAGTTGTAAATTCTATCATATGTTTAGACCTGACTTTTGAATAGAATATATATTTTTATCTTTTAAATTTAACCCTTTAAATTTATGGCATTTTAATCAAATTTTTTATGTCAAAAAATAAAAATAAACTCAAACTCTTGAATATATTATAAAACACTGAATATGTCATTCACCCGAAGGTTGGGGTATACTATTTGAACTGTCTATATATGAAGGTACCTTTTAATAATGATTAATATACATTTCAAATCTTTTTTGTTTATTTTAAAGAAACTTGTCAAGAAGTTTATAAAAAAGTCAACTGGATGGGACATTGGGACTCTTGGCCATCTCCAGAGAACCAGCGTGAATGGAAATGTTAAAAGTAGATTCAAGGCCCATGATGACTTTGTGTTATTATGTGGTAAAGCATACATCCTGGAGGCTGCTATGGAATACTTTGGAATGGAAGAACTGACTAGCCCACCAACAAAACATGTCCCACCAGACAATGTGGATAAATCTCACCATGACAACCGAGAGGCTACATTCCATCAAGTCATGGGTGACTTTGTGGACACGCTGATTGGGCCTTAAGTGTAGATGAAGTAAGTTTATTGTTAGCTTAAATAAGCTTTTTATATCACAGTTGGTCTGTCTACAGTTGCTTAAAACTACATATATCTATAACTAATGTTTGTTTCACAGAATTGATCATTAGGTGTTTTAAACATAGACTTTACTCAGTGTATTTCACCCTTGCAAACATCTGATTTGTATGGTAAAGAAAAAAAAAACAATATACAAAAACTGTGCAACTTGTCAAAATAAAAATAATTGTAAATTATGTTTTGAAAACCCATAAAGACAACAGCGGAAAAAAATACCTGTCAAATACCTTGGCTGTCAATTGTGATGCTTAATTTTATTGTTATGATTACTGTATACTAAACACTTTTTGGTCTTTTCAATATCAAAAGTATTCCACACAGTTGCCCTAGTGCACTGTATTAATCAGTATCTGTTTGGAATTTTTAGTAATAAGTGAAAAGTATATTTTTTAGCAATTTTTGAAGAAGGCCACCCAAGGATCATTCATGGAAAGTTTCATCACTTTCTAACCAGCAGTTTATGAGATGTCATTTAAAGCAAATTGTTGATGACAGCCACAGGGTAATCCTAATAGCTCACCTTGAGCATGTGCTCTGGTGAGTAAAAAACAGATAAGATCAATACATGACTAGTTTGTTTTGATTTTCAGGCTCCTGATCCAGACACAGTTGAAGTTGAAGTTTGTGGGAAACATGTACGGCTTCCAGTTCAAAATGGCCAGGTCACACTTCAACTTCAGTACAGCGGTAGATCAGTTAGAGCTCAGATTCCACTCAAAGTTCTACATGGCAATGATTTTGTGAAAATCCCAGTAGGGACCCAAGTGACAGTTGGTGTTTCCTTGGTGAAGAGTGATGACCTCAATAACTATGTAAAAAATTTCTTACACTATTGCAGAGGGTGATGTGTTTAGAATGAACAATATGTTGAAGATGATGATCCCATTCTTTTATGGTCATTCACCACTTTCAAAGTATATGATGGAATGCATTGATTATATTTTGAAAACAGAGCTGGTTTTGCCACCAAAATTTGCAATGCAAGTAAGAGTGGCTTCCTTTGTGAATCCTAAAGGGAAGAAAGGGAAAAATAAAGCTGCTGACATGCAGAAAGAAAACCAAGTCAAAGAGTTAAAGGAATTAATAAAAGGTCTTGGCCCTAACAAAACGGAAAACTCTATTGTTAAACTTTCAAAAGCATACCCTGTACTTAAAGATACAGTTTCAAGTTTGGACAGTTAGATAGGCTATAAGGATTTCAAAACCACTCATAAGAGTAGATCTGAAGTTGAAGATCTGAACTGTATTACTCAGACTCTTCGAAAAGTACGTCCTTTCAGAATCACACAAGGTCGTAAACTTAACGGGAACGCAGGCATAAAACAGTGTGTTCTCTACTCTCCGTCCAGTGAAGGATGTTCTTCATGAAAAAATCCTAAACACTGCATACCGACTTAAACGAGGAATACCTCATGTGTACGAAAATGACAACGAAGAAGATGATGCTGACTAAGCAAACATTACAAGTATAAATGTAATGCCATTGTGTAAAAAATTGTAGATTGTTTGCAAAAATCTGAATGTGTAATGCCCTTATTACATAAAAGAATCAGATAGAACCATTTTCTTACAATCTCCTGCACTATTGTACCAGTAAGCTTTATAAAACATTGTAGGAGTTGTAAAAGTCAACCTTACTATTACATTTTAAATGAAATATGAAATGCTATAAACATATCAGGTTTATAACAATGAGGTTATGATTAACATCATCATAAATCCATTTTTCTGTGAATTAGAGCCTTTTCTAACATTTGACCCTGGTGTCTTTGGTACACTTTATATGCAGTGTGTATTGTTAGAAACTGTATAGATGACATTAATGAGATTGTGATGATATCACAGGCCAAAGTCATGTTTATGATTATGTTGTGCTTAGATAATTGAATTACATATATTACCAAAATATCAAGTTTCGAGGTCACTATTTGATTTTTTTACTCTAGACTGATTAATCTTCAGTGTTTTTGTTAATTACATGTATTAAGATCCAAATATTTGTTTATATGACAGTATTGTTTGTAAATGGGCACTATATATGGGCTTTCCCACACATTTTTAGGGGATGCTAATTTCAAAATTCTTAGGATCTGATTTTTAGATATTATTCTTAGAATTTCCTTTTCATTTTTGTTCTAATGGTTTGACAATGTATTTTTAGCTTGTCTGTTTTTCAAAGAAAAAAGTCTAGGTATTGTCATTATTCTGGTGTAGTCATGGTGGTGAAATACTTCAACCTTGACCATAACTGCTAAACTGTTAAAGCTTTAATCATCAATCTTAATATACTTGTTCACTATCACAAAGGCTACATTTCCATCAAGGGCCATAACTCTTTGATCCATTTTACCCAATTTATCTCCCCCTTTTAATAAGAAACAATCAGACAAGCGTTGGCATCCACATGTGGTGGTCTTCTTTAAATAATACCGTTATATTCAAGTCATCAAAGGGAATTATTATAGATTTAATCACTCCAGAAAATTATATCTTTGGTTTTAAAGTTGACTTCATGTGTAAATCTGTATATGTATTTAGCCAGTATGGTCACTGAATGATTAATCTATAAGTCCTGGGCAAATGTATTTATTTTACAAAAGTGTAATTGTACCATATTTTTATGTGTTCATGACTAAGATTTAAGAAACTATTGAGATTAAAATATTTTGGTTATTAAACTAAAGTTTAATTCAACATTGCATTATTGTTTTTTATCTTCCCTTTATGAAGAGTTCCCTCTTTTCATACTCTTAATAAGAATATTATTTTTAACTTCAACATTAACTTTGAGTGAAAGACATGTAGCTAATGCCACTTAAATTTCAGTTGCATGTATGGTAAAGAGAGAGAGAGACACACACACACACACACATATGTAACTAGCCTGTGGCTACACACGTCCGTCCAACCAAAATCAACAGACTCGCTAATTAGTTTGAAATATTAAAAAAAATGTTCTTGCACATAAACATGTCAATCATACTTTTATGTGTGTGTATCAAATGACTTTGCCTGAAAAAACATATATTGACTGTCACGAACAAATTCAAACAAGAAACATCTTCGGCATAAGTAAAAAGCAACTGCAAATCTTTTATATATTTTATCTATAAAAATGAGATTCAAGTTATCAAGCAACAAAATTGGTAAAAAAAATTTAAATGCTGAAAATAACCAGGTAAAATCATGATAATCTATACCAGAAAGCATATTATTTGCTCAGTTTCACAACAGTGTGTTGCTCTGTTTCAAGACAAATGTTTTTTTACAGTTAGAGAACACTCTGTTGGTGACCCTGAAAAAAGCACTGTTTAAAAAAAATATTTCAATAAATTTATCTAGAATGTATCTTCATTTCTACAATATTCAATAACGTGGTCAGTCATTCCCTTCCTAGATTTAGATATATCACTGTTGTTAAAATACATAAGGGCTATTGCAGGCTGACCTTTTCGGCCGGCTCTGCCTATTTCCTGCATGTAGCATTCTAAACTTGATGGTGGCCTTGCATGTATTATCCGTGTTATTGACGGAGCATTTAGTCCCATCCCTAGAGCAACAGTTGCTAATATCAAACGTACTGTAGGATCATCCTTGGCTAACTCTGCAACAATGTGACGTTTCATAGCTACTGTGTAATCCTTGTGATATTGTGAAAATATTCTATTTTCAGGTATGGATTCTCCAACATGTTGCTTTTCATTTAAAAGGTGATCTATGTATCTGTAACAGTATCCTAGTGACTCAAGGCTCTCTACATATATAATTATCACAGGAAATGTTTTCAATTTAAGACACAGTTCCTCAGCAACTGGTTTGATAAGTTCATCATACTTTTCATATTTTTGAATATTAGGCAGCCTCTTTTGAATTTCAATGTATATGTTTGGCCTATCAGGATTTACAGTTACTACATGTAGATTCTGGTATTGCAGTGTGACAGCCAATTCTTTGATTCTTGTCGGTGTTGATGTAGCTGTTAAGGCAAGATGCCCACAATCTGGGAAAATACAGGTCAGCTCTCCGAGCTTCTTGAAAGCTGGTCTGAATTCTTCTCCCCTGAATGAAAATGGAAAGTATCTTAAAATAATTTTGAATTTTAACCCTTTACTTTTTTGATACACCAGTGTAGATCTAAATCAGCCTGCACATCCATGCACCTGATCAGGATCTGCAATGTTCTTTTCTTGATCAGGAATAACCTTATTGATATAGAAGCAACCAGTCTAGATCCAAATATGCGTGCATGCTGATCTGGATTTGCGGTTGAAAGCTGTCAGGAAGTAACGGGTTAAACATGTCAAGTCATAATTAATGTATATTTATTCCAATACATGTTGATTATAACAGTTATTGTTAAAACTGTTATATCATTGCAACTGGGATAAAACAGTGTGCATTGCTTATATTACATTTGGCACAATCAATTTGTATAGCTTTTGTTGAGTTTAACGTCCCAGGCACAGGGTTTCCGTCCCGTTGAAACTATGTCTACAGGAGAAATAGTGCTGCCATACTGCAGTATTACACCATAGTCATGTTGCATGATATCCAGGCACATTATCCTGACACATGGCCCAGTCCTAGAACTACCCTGATTATTATTAAAGGATTTCTTTTCTGAAATGAAAGAGCTATCAATTTTTACACTTATGGTATCTTAAAAAAAAAAAAAAAAAAGGCAAAAACTTCTCCCAATCGAGATCTCTGCACTATATTAATGTTTAAAAGTAACAAGTTTGGAGATCTCCCATGGAACTTACCATTCTGTTATCATATGTGCCTCATCTACAGCAATAGCACATACTCTGTCTTGAAACAGTGGCATATGCAGCATTCTCCTGACTACTTTTGTATGCAGAGCTTCTGGGTGAGCATAAATGATGCAAAACTTGCCACCCTTTATATCCTCAAGGGTTACAGCCTTGGGTAAGGACAGGGGCTTCTCCTCTTCTTCCTCCTCTTCACTGTCACTTCCTTCATGATATGTGGTGCCAATATTCCCACTCACAGAAAGAAAACAGGCCATTATGTCTCTCGATGCCATAGCCAAAACTTGTTCCTCCATTATAGCATTTAATGGGGCAACAACTATGACAATCATTGGTTTGAGTCTGAAAATATCAGAAGATAACAGCTAGTTTACAGGTATTATGATAATTAAAATCACATTAAAAGACTTACAATTCCTTAAGAAATTCTCATTTCACACAATATAAATCAGAGTTCTGGACTACTATTTATAAATATTTTTGGGTAGACTTGCCTGAAAATTTGGTAGCCCCTGAGCTTGGGGTTAGTCAGATGCTGCACAATTAGTAATTATTACCACTTTTATATATTTTGGAAAAGTGCATACATGTTATATTTAGATTCTCACAAACGAAGATGGTTGCCATAAACCTGGGGAAACTAAACTCCCTGGCATAATTTTGAATTCCACTGACACCTTACATTCATCGTGACATTTTTGTCTTTCCATGTAATATTTTTGAGGAAGTTTAAATATATGACGGAATATTTGAAGGATATGCTGGGCTCCATTCACCCCTTAACCAACCCTCACTGCCTTTATAAGTCTCTTCTCCTTTAAACATCTATAGCTCTTTCAATTTTGAGTTAAGTTTCCTCCCATACCCTAAATTCGACGGTTACCCAAATTCGACGGTGTGTTGTTTTTCCCTTTTTTCGCGAGATCTCCCGAGAGCACGGGCACTATCACAACAAAAACATTCCCACGGTCCACTTTTGTCCCGATGACGGAATTTTGGTGCCAAAATGGAGATACGACAGGTAAATAATCCTAGATTTATCACTCATACGTTGCAAAAAAATGATACTTCACCCTTATGATCTTTACTCCAATAGACCATTGAAATTTCTCATTTATTTTTATGTATACAAGTCTTCTGCTGCAAGTACTATTCGTAGTAAAAAATTCACGCGACATGGTGACGTCATTTCCCGCTCAGAAAAAAAAAACTACGGAAGCCTATTTAGGCCATAAAAATATCGAGTTTTATAACGTTGCTTTTTTATATTTTCAGAAAGTCATTCCTGATGGTGCCAAAAGGGGTCCTTACCGAACTGGTTATGACCAGACCAGTATAGCTAATGCTTACAGTGCCGTGATATCTCTCCATTTACCAATCCAAAGAGCAGCCAGACAATATGGTGTACCAATTACAACACTAAAAGACAGAGTGTATGGTAATGTTCCTTTGGAGAATGCCAAACCTGGTAGATCTACAATGTTCTCCAGTGAACAGGAAGCACTTCTGGCCAGTCATCTGAATACCATGGCAGAAATAGGCTATGGGTATTCTAGAACAGAGACAGTGAATTTGGCTTCTGATTATGCTTCACACATTGGTCTCAGAAATAGGGAACACCCTTTAACACTTAACTGGCTTTATAAATTCCTTGAAAGACACCCTGACCTAACTATTAAAAAACCAAGGAGCCTTGAAAGTGCCCGGGCAAAATATGCAACCAAAGGTGCAATCACAAATTATTTTAATGAACTGAAAGCTATCCTTACTGCCAACAACTTAATGAATCGTCCTGAAGCTATTTTTAATGTTGATGAAAAGGGCCTTTCAACTGATCACATGCCACCAAAGATTGTATCTGGGGCAGTGTATAAGTCACAAGCGGTAACATCTGGGAAGTCAAAGACTGTAACTCTGATTGGAGGTGTCAGTGCAATGGGTAGCCAAATACCACCTTTTTTTGTTTTTCCTGGGAAAAGGATGTTGCCCGAGCTACTTGAGGGTGCTGCTGCTGGTGCTACAGGTGTTGTTTCTGAGTCAGGCTGGTCAAACACAGACATTTTCAGCAAATATATGCAAGAGCATTTAGTGAAATATTTACCTCCCCATGATGTCACATCACCAGTTCTTGTACTGTATGATGGCCATAAAAGCCACATATCTTTAACACTTATTGACTGGGCTAAAGAGAACAATATTGTTTTATTTGTACTGCCTCCTCATTGCAGTCATTTACTCCAGCCTCTAGATGTAAGTTGTTTCGGGCCATTTGAAATTTCATGGAACTCTTCATGCCACACCTACATGAGAGAAAATGGCGGACGTGTTATAAGCCGCTATGATGTGTGCAAATTAGCTTGCAAAGTTTACTCAAAAACATTAACACCATCAAATGTACAAACAGCATTCAAAAAAAGTGGAATCTATCCCTTTAATCCTGATGTTGTTAAAGATTCTGACATTGCCCCCTCTTTGAGCTTTCCCAGTATTTCAGATGGTGATCTTTGTCAACCTGCACAGCAACCCACACATACCTGCAAGAGGTGTACAATGAGGACACATGATTTTTGCCTCCGATTGGGGACACCACTTTCTAGCAGTTTTAGATTGCATTTGTCTTCTTAGGCTATTTAGATTTCCTCTAAGACTTTAGGTAAAGAACTTGATTTTTTACCTGAAAATGGGGACAAATGCTTGATACACTTCACACTGAGGCCCGGCGATCAATGAGGACATCTGTGATACACTTCGCACTGAGGACATGCCTATCAATGAGGACATCTGATAAGTGAGAACGTCTTACACACTAAGATATACACACACCTATATTCAGGCTATTTCGGAACCAATTTACTTAATAATCATTTTATATATCACAATAATATCTACAATATATGTTCATTGATGTAGTAATGGAGAGAAAAAATAATGACTTTCAACATGTGGGTACGACTTACACACATCTATATCAAAGATGATAAACACCTTTATCTCGGTCATTTCACATCTTATTTACTTCATGGAATTCATTGTATCAATATATTTAAAAACAAAAAAAAACAAAAAAAAAACCAGCCTTGCAGGAATGACTGAACGATTTATAACTACATGTAATCCACAGTTTTGCCACGGCGGCCGTAGGGTCTAAAATTTCTACAACCAGTAGCAATTCTAAGGCCGCCGTAGAATATCCATGGTCACATCCAATAGCAGTCATTGCCGCACGGAGTATTTTGAATTTGTGTTGACAGAAAGCCTGTGGCATCCGTACAGCCCTCAAATGATGACACACGGTCGCCGTAAGGCGTACCTGCACCAACCTTTGGGTGAACACACTTTCATGACACAGCAGACACGGTGCATTATGGCGTTCCTGCGGTGGCCGTAGGGTGACCATGAAATTCTATGACTTTAATGCACGGTATTAAGAATCACAAAGACAATATCATAAATAATAATCCGAAAGTAATATACAAGACAATAAATTGTAGATTTTTTTTTACTTTTATTATTTTCTTGTTGTTTATTCTTACCTTCTGTAATTTGAGTTATGATTGATTTAATTATTTTGATACCCTGTGTCCAGCTTGGCGGCGAAAAACAAAGAAGGATTAAAAGTACAAAAATGTATATTTGGTACGAGATGTGTAAATTCTTTACGAAAATTTTGCTAAACATTTCGAAACAGGACTTTTTGTCTAAATTACAATCTAATAACTAAATGTGTTGTTATTTAACAAAGTTCATATAATTACTTAATATTTAAATGCCTTCTGTCTGTAAGATATTATTACTAAATTAACGGAATTTTCTTAAAAATTGTACAGCATTTTATAATTAACTTTTACCCCGGCGTTCAGAATTAATTATCAGTAGGTGAAGACAGTACCTAAATTCAACAGCCATTTTACCTTGGTACAGGAATTTAAAATACTGCAGCACAAACAAATACATCCTTTTTTAAAGAATCTATTTCATAAGTAATACTGGCATAAATGAAAAAATGCTGAATTTATAATTGATATTATACTGCCTAGATCGATTTATTTAAAAAAAAATCCAATTAAATGATTGACAGATGTAAGAGAAACACATATTGTACATGTAAAAACAAATTGGTATATATCGCACCACACGTGAAGACTGCTATGAATGGTACTGTAAACACCCGACGTCGCTTTGTGTCAGGATGGCGTTCAGGTGTTTAGACAATTTGGATATAAAGTCTAAGTACTGCTTATAGACCTTAAGTCTAGACTTCGTTCATGTTGGAAAATCTCTATTATGAATGTAAGAAAAATGTGGATGTCTATATATATATGTTGTCTTTGTTGTTCTCTGTTGTTGTGATGTGCTGAAGTTGTGCGTCTAGACGGAAGGTTTATAAAACTGGAGTTAAGCGCTTAAAAGCTTAACTGACTCCTAACGACGAATGTATTTAAGCTTGATTTTTAATAAGTTGGACAATTAACGACTGACGAGGAATTGCGGTTAAACTTATTCTTTATTTTTTATAATATACCGCAGTTATCTCATGTATTTACATAAATTAAGGTTTAAGTGCTAGTGCGTCAGACGTGATCAGTTGCTTGCTATCATGTCTTATATTATTGTTTTGTTTACTAAATTTTATCAAAAGATATTAAAAGTAGAGTTAAAATAAATCTGCCTATTTATAATACTTCATTTCTAAATGTTAATTCTGATACCTTTAGGAATTCTAAAGCCGCCAGGCAGATTACAAGTTGGCAGAAAGTTCATTATTGTGTAATGTTGGAATTTGAAGGTCGCGGGTTGAAAAGTTGCAACTGATGATGATGCTGACGCGCTCTCACTTTTATACTGATTGGATGCTGGCGAAGCTGCTGGCATGCTTTCAGCCAATCAGAAAGTCTCTTTCGAATCCAGCAATGCTGGCAGCTTCAAGTAGGTACTTCGGTTAGGGCCAGCATCCAATGAAATCTTACAATAACGTCATCAAAACAAATAAATGCATTCTTTTGAATAATGAGTCATATTCCTTATCAAATAAGAAAAACTTAAACCAAAGTTCATAGAATATCTGTCCATTACACATATAGAAATACAGCTTTAAACTACGTAAGTTTTCTGCCAGCCTTCCACCAAATTAGACAATAAATAGTGGTTGACAGGATTTACAATAACAAATATAATACTCTGTAACAATGTAAATAATACATATCTTCATTTAACTTGGACAAAAGTTAAACAAATGTATCAATAACAATAAATATTTACCCTAAAGAGATTAAAATTATAAAATTCATAAATTAGTGCGCTATATCCAAAAGTTGCAAATGGCAGCTGCTGCCAAAATGAAAGAAGTGCGCCAGCAAATGCTGGCGATTAAAATAATGGCTTACTGTTAATAAATACGAATGAAACATTAAGCTTGCTGAATTAAGGGAATTCTATTCTCTATCTCACATATGGGGAAGTGCAGCAAAGTTACAAATGAAATGAAAGGTAAGTCAATTTACAAATGAACTGAACGTCTATCTCTAGATTAAACTGTACCAATTTTCGGATGTAACAGAACTTGGATAACTGGCTATTACAGTACGATTTGAAAATTCGCTTTATTAGCTATGTAGGACCGCCTTACGACTGCCATAGGGAGTCCGTTTTTTTTTTTTTTTTTTTTTTTTTTTCTGAGTCCGAAAGGTCAATTGAAATGCATAAGAACTTGCGGCAGCCGCTGGCAAACGCAAGGTCGAATTGCTTTAGAGATCGTACGTCTAAAAAATGTTGCGCTATAAGTCTACGGCGACCCCTACGGGGGAGGGGGTGTTTTCATGTTGTTTACACTCTTAAAATTAGTTTATAGACACCGTTATCTCAGTTATATCCGAATCAATTCATTCAATCTTTTTTTTTAAATAATGCATGTTGTCAATATGTTTTCATCCATATATTTGGTTAATACGCAGACGACGTGTGCCGACAATTTTTACCCATTTATTATTCTTTATTTTATCGCAAATGTATGATATATACCGTCAGTTTTTAAGGTTTTATGCTTCATAAACATCCCCTTCTCCTAAAACAAATCTGATACCTACGTCAGCAAAATATGCTTTTTACAAAAGAACTATCGACGGATTGGTATTGCATGTACGTAGAATAACAAAATAAATTAACACCAAAAGACAGACATTTTTTTTTCATGAGTTTTCAATAATTGCAATAATACAAGCAGGCGACTTGGTAAATGTACATTAGTAGAAGGTTACCGTATAATTGAAATTAATTTTTACCATCATGCATTTTCGTGGCATTTTATCAAACATTTAGATTATGCCGACATTGCATGTATTCATCCAGTCAGCAATTTTTACCTGTTCTACAGAAGATCGTTTGGATTTTCTTCAGCTGCCTGAAGTTGTTATCTGTAAAAGATCGTCTGCAGTTTTTCTTTCCCTATTCAAAATTTTGACTCCTATGCTCGAACTTTAACAAAGCTATGATTTGTTTGGATTATCAGGTACTTTGACAAAAAGAATGCATTTGCTGCGGAAGATCTTCCGCATTATTTGAATGTACGAATTCCCCCAAAGTACCAAAAGCATTAGTCTGTGTTAAAAAAAAAAGTGATAAAAAAAAAATCGGGCCAAATGAACTGTATTGTTTCTGTCATTTAGCAGAGTCATGGGATATGGCTCAGTGTGATTTATGCCAATGTTAGTATCATACCTCATGTATTAAGGCATAAACAGCTCAGAGCGTTAGAATAGATTTAAGTGTGAATTTGGGGGAAAAAAACAACAACAAAAAATTCATACACGTATAAAATTCCGTCTTTGTAATTAATATTGAATATATGTTCGTAATGTTTTTGGTCACGTCGATATTTTACTGAGGGGTCGTTACATGTATTGTGGGAGGAAATCGGAGTAAACCCAAGTGTCTGTCAGACATGGGGTACTTATAATCATTAATCATAATGGTTAATAATTGACCAAAAATCCCATTAATCAGACATCAATCAGTAATCGATGAATTTCATGATTATTTTTTCCATAATTCAATCAATTATTCTTAAAAATGGACAATAATCATGATTATTTTCAGTTACAGGTTCTTTAAGAAAACTTTAAAATTTTAGGTGCAAAACAAGTCATCTAAGTGTTGTTTACAGTAGAACCTTGTTAAACCGAAGTCCTTAGGACCAACCTAAAAATTTCGAAATAACGATTATTTAGATTAAAATTCCGATGGAAATTTCAGTTCGTGTGCTCGCATGTCTGCGTTTTCATTACCGGTGCATATCTATTAGGTTTACGAATATACTATTTGCAAGTAATGAAAAATAATAAAAATAGCTCATAATCGTTCAAACAAGTCAACAAAGTGATACATATTTTTACCGTCGATTTGCTGCTTCAGGTAGCGTCACATGCCGGTGACGAACGCGATGATATGGAATGTATTCAAAATCTGTCACCTGGGTTTATCTTCTGGCACGTGCATATTATGTTACCTGTCAGACATTGATTTAGCAATTATCAAACATTTCCGGTCAGACACACATTGCCAAATTGCCTGAGACATCACTCCAGCTGCCGCCGCAAAATATACCTGATTAATGACCTAGATACGAATGATAATAAGTTAATTAGTTCACGAAAGTTGCGAAAAATGACTTGGAAAAAAAAGAAAGAAAAATGTACATGAATTGCGATCTAGGGAACGGGATTTTTTCTTCGAATTATGTAAAAATGGTATTCGGACAATTTCCCCTTCCGGACAATTCCCCTCCCGCTAATTTTGACAAGGCGGACATTTCCCCTCCCAGACGGACATTTACTCTTTCGTGAGTTTTACAAGGCGGACAATTTCCCTCCCGTTTTTCTACCAAATCCCCTCCCCCTTTTGCCAAAACCACATTTGGCTTTTGCCAGTAATACACAAATGAATACAAAGATGGCGGCTAAGAGAAAATAAATGGAGTATACAATACGGAAAAAAACCCAGAAAAGTATAATTTTTTGTCTATTTAAGATTATGAACATAAAATAAATCTAGTAATGCCCGGGGGGGGGGGGGGGGGGGGGGGGGGGGGGGGGAAGAGAGGGAAATCACTTCATACACAAAATTGAGTGGGAGATAAACACAATGATCAGTAAATGTGTATATATATGGTAGTACAGTCATATCAAAGCACCTTTTTTAACGATACAGGTTTAGATTTTTTTTAAATCTGTAAACTATTACTAATTATTCATCACTTCATTTCATTAACAAATGCAACCAAGTGATTTGAATTTTAATTAACATGTTCATTTCTTTTAATCATAGCTTGACGAATAATATATATTATTAAGAGACATTGTTGTAATTCACACCTGTCCAGATGATTGTCCCCGATGATCAATGTGATATGCTATTGCTACCTTGGAGGACGGAGTTGCATTCTGAGGGAAATATGGATTTTTTTAAAGTTAGATGTAGTATTTATTGGAATATAGATCTTTGCCTTGGACTAAATAGTTTTATTGCTTAGTGTCGAAATTCTTGGGAAGGACCAGTACTAGACACGAATACCAAACCATGTCGGTAACCGGGGCTCGAACTCGCAACCCCCTTAACCAATATTCAGATCCGTGATTTTTTTCCTTTATAATCTTGTAGTGTCACTATTACGAATGTTATGGCACTGGCTGCAAAGTTATAGGATGCGAGTTCTGGAACCATTTTCACTAAGCTTCGCACGATCAAATTTGATCTTAGTCGTAAGCCTGTAGTTCTAGATTGTTTCTATTACTTTCTTATTTTCACAATAAAGCACGAAGAAAGATGACCCAATTTATTGCATCATACAAACACAACATCTTTTGTAAAGAAAAAAAAAAACAGGAAAAATATTATGTTACATATGTGAATTTACGCTTACGAAGATTTTTTTAGTGTTCTAAATGGGCACTTAAAGGTGTATGTCCCTCTTCGCTATATGCCCAACGAGGCGTTGAAGAATTACGCATTTAAGTTGAAATCTTGTTGATGGGTTCCGCAAATGTTGTTTATGTACTGAGGACACGTTACACACATTCTTACAAATGAGGACACCACACACACACACACACACACATATATATATTTCTGATTATATACTCGTTATCTTGGTCATTTCCATCCCTTTAATAATACATTACATAAAAGATTTGTCATTAATAGAATATAATATTTATAGCATGTACATCCACCAGAAATAACAGATAAAAAAGGACAACATCCGAAAAGTGAGGACGTCTTACACAAACGTATTTAGGACTAAACACATTTTACTCTTTTGTTTTTCGGAACCAATTCATCCTTTCCATATATCTCAAAAATATAAAAGATGCATCAAAAGAAAAATAATAACAACAATAATAAACGTGCTCATCCATGCATAAATGACTGAGAATGAAGAAACACGATGACACCTTACACACAATATAACATCTAACATCGATATATTGAGTTTCTCTTCATATTATGTTCTCTTCACTTGCAATGTTGATTATCGCAATATCAAATACAAACATGATGCATGCATGCTGCTGCTTTTATAAATTATTGGGTAAGTCTTGGGACATTAAAAACACATACATATGTTTATCGGGTATCTGGGGATAATATTTTTTTTAAATCCGATATGTAATTATGTGAGACCAACCAAAAAGTTCGGATTTTGGAAGTTTCAGGAATTCAGAAGTCTAAATTGAATTAGCCTAGCACATATGTATCAATGTTATTAATGGTTGTGAAAAGTGTCATTTTTGTTTATATGTGTAACAGTGTTTGTTTCGTTTGCTAAATGTAATTATCATCAAATCCTTTGAAGTTTTACCTTATTCATACATACACATATATTTGTATTTTTTGCAAAATGGTTATGTTAATGTGGTTTCCCATAATCAATTACCTTACTTCTCTTTCTCTCTCCCCCCCCTTCCTCTTTCTCTCTCTCTCTCTCTCTCTCTATTTGCCTTCTATTTCCCCCTCTCTTTCTCTATTGGGTTATGCTTATGTTGATTCCGAATATTATTTGTCTTTTTCTTTCTTTCTCTTAACTTTAATTTTTGCCACTTACGAAAACCAACACAATGTCCGATGTAGCCTAATTATTACGCTTCTTACACTTAAACTGTTAAAGATATGGTTTTCCAGTCACTTTCCTACATGTAACACACTGGATGATTGGCCTGACCAAACAAGTTCTGAGGAAGGTATTAGGCCGCTCCTATGTTAGTTTCATTACCCTGCGTGGGCGGTGATACGTAGAAACAGACGTTAAATCTGATTTACAACAAAAATGACATAACTTTTCGTTGGCTGTTCATTATTTGAAAAAAGAAAAACTACAAAATTTAATGCTCGTACTACGTTGACAGCAGTCATCTAGATAGAAAAAGAATTTCTTTTTTTCAACGGACCGCATACATTCGGACTACAAACAAAAGGCTGCGGCAAATTGCAACAAGTTCCCCAACAACATTCCTGTTGTAGTAACGTTATCTTGTTGAAACCCGTATTTTTTGCTTGTAATATATTTCCAACTATTTTGATGTTGTGTGTTACATGTGTATATGATGGTTTAAATGCCCATTAAGTTTATATAAAGATATTATTTTAATGAAAAATAATATATAAAATGGCGTTATTGTATTGTATAGACTTATCACAAATGGTATATAAATTGCAAACATCTGATTTAAAATAAAAATTCAACACTTTGAAAATGTTGGCCAAATTACACCATTTAGTATTTTGGATTGATGTTAAAATACTATCATGACGAACTTACATTTTGCATTGATGAGTATTCTCAAAGACGCTCCGAAACCGAAAGTAATCAGAGTTTATCTGCAACGTCAGCAATTAGTGTACTCGTGATTCGTTTATGGCGACATCGAGTAACTGACGAGGATCATGCTGAATATGTAAATCTGATATATTTTGTAATCAATGGAATGATCATTAGAAAAAAATGGTGTTGTTAATTTAACATGCAAATGTTTTAAACATACAGCGTTTCCCATTCACTACTAACCGTCATTGAGCTATGTGTTTTTCTATTAATACACCAGAGTAAGATGTAACGGAGGTTAAAATTTTAATTTTAATTATTTCAACTTCATATCTCTTTTTCCAGATAAGGAATCATGACATATTTGATAAATTATTGTTTTGTATATGCATTGTCAACACGCAATTCATCGTTGTATTTGCATCATAACATGGAAACTTAAGTATATAAAAAAGTAACAAAAGTTAAAAAATATTTAAATTCAAAAAAAAAAAAAAAAAATGAATTCAGGACAAGAGATAGAAAGTGATTTTTTGTTCGGTTATACGTCCCACCGACAGCTGTTCAGTCATTTGGAGACGATGTCTACTTGAGACAGATATAGTGCTGCCACACTGCAGTATCACGCCGTAGACATGTGGCATGATACCACACCCAGTCACATTATCCTAACACTGTGCCAACCAGGCCTGGAACTACCCGTTTTTGCTGCGTGCCAAGCAAGGGAGCTATAACAGTACCATTTTTTACGACTTTGGTATGCTGCGACCGGGGATCAAACCCACTACCTCCCGCTCGCGAGGCGGACGTTTTAACCAATGATAGGAAGTGTAGTTTCAAGATAATGTTACTGTTGCCACCAACAAAAACAACTGCATGCAGTTAGTTTGAATGTGACAGTAACTGAGGGAGGCTTTCTTGCAGTTTTTCAAAGGAAAAACATTTGATTTGAACATTTCAATAGGCCTATTTAGACCTATAAGGGCTGGCCGGGTAGTTTGGTTGGTAGAGTATATGACTTGTGATCTGGAGGTTGGAGTTCAGTACCCAAGTATATCAATGCATTTCTATAAATCCATAATTAACACCATTAGTATGACGTACTCTTTGATCATAAATGGAACCATAAATTCATGATAAGTCAATATCTTCTTTTTTTCAATTTGTTTATTGCAGAAAAACATACTGTCAGTATATGTTTTGTCCATATAACAAAAACTTGCCATAACCCTGGTGGCCATGGTTTTTTTTTAAACAATTCTTTTAATTGCAAATTATTCTGTAAAAAAAATTAAATCTGGCCACTCTCTTCAGAGATGTTTTTTTTATTTTTTATTTGGTACCTAACCCCCATAGCAACAGGGAGATTAACTCTGACTGGAATCTTTTTAAAACATCCCCCCCTCCCTCCAATGATGTCTCTGACAAAGTTTGGTTGGAATCAGTAGTTTCAGAGGAGATGACATCTCAAAAAGCGAATGTAACCTAGATGAAGAGCAACAATGTTTTTAGAGAAAGATTAAGTTTTAATCTTCTCCTGAAAAGTATTTCTGGCATACATTTTATGCGCAGAATTGCTCAAAATATTATTCATATTTATAAAATCAAAACAATATTGCAATTTTCACCTTAAAGCAGATTTTAAAGGCATAACTAGTTTTGGATGTTTTGAAGTTCTTGTCTTATTTTTAAAAATATAATACAAGCTGTGTATCAGATGAACTAAAATAAAGAGGACAATACACTTACTTGATTTCTGCTATCTGTCAATTTGGAGCTGATTGTCATCATCACTTTCTGAATCCAATCCTTCAATTCCTGTACACAAAACAATTTTAATTAGAGTTTGCATGGTTTTCCTGATTACGTCAGACTGAATTATTGACATTTTTTTCAACTTTCATGATATCTGAAATTATGTGAAGTTTCATAACAATATGTCATGCAGTGAATTTTTTACAATTCTTGCTGCACATGTCCAGGAACTCGCTAGGCTAAAAAATTAAGAGTCCCAATATGAAAAGTAAGCATGTTATTTCAATTTCAATAGCATTTTACATATATTTTTTATGTATTTACTGAAATAAAACATTGCATCCACAGCAAAACAAATACATCTAAGATGCAGGATACAGTGGTAATAAAACACTATATGTGCCATGGTTGTAACGGACTGTATTACTGAAAGAAATCCATCCAAAAACTTATCATTTTAAGACAAATTCAAACTCAATAAAAAAATACAAATTTATAAACAAGTGGGCCATGATGTCCCTGAATCCCTCACCTGAGTACATCAGTATAAGGTATAAGTAGAACCATGATAGTAATTTGGGAGTTTATCTGATGACATCCAGCAAAGCTACAGACATATGAATGTTGAAAATTTCTTTATGCAGTATTTAAAATTAACAACCCAACCCCTCAAGAGGCTTATTTTAAAGGAACCAATTTTATTTTGGAAATAACGGAAAAAGGCAATGAGGTTACCATGCGTGCCAAATAAAATTTAATTATGATTATTGTTTTCAGAGGAAATGTTTTTTGAAGTTTTCCTTACACAGTATATAAGAAAACCTAACACCCTAGGGGCCACATCTTTTAAGGCCCAAGTTTATTTTTGCAATTATGGAAGAGGGCAATGAGGTGACCATTTGTGCAAAAGGAAGTTGAATTTTAAAGAAGATGATTTTTCAGTTGTTTTTTTAAATAAATTTTTATAGTTGCCATGGCAACCAGTTTTGCATGGATCAAGTTTATCTTAGCAATTTTTGTGAAGGGCCAACTTAGGATCAATCATACCAAGTTTTGATAAAAGCAAATTGTTTACATCAGATGACTAATGAGGAATGAGGATGGATGGAGGCCAATCAAAAATAACACAGGTGAGGACAGTGTGCTCAAGTGAGATAAAAAAGTAAAAGACACTAAATGGCCCCACCCCTATAAAGTGCAACACATCAAGCAATCTCTCCAGTCAATTCAAAATCCATCAAGAAATAACAAAGTTATGAAGTGGAAACAATATTTGTGACATTCTTCCATCCAGACATTCAATATATATTGATGCCAAATCAAAGGGCACCCTGGTGGAGTAACCATACCAAATAGCAAGCCTTTAGCTCATTGAGTAATACTCTGGACAAATATTCATTTTAATTTTGATGGGAGATAATTTAAAAATGGCACCAGGTAAAGTTATGGTTCTCCAAAAAGTATTTCTCCTAGTCACTATCTATTTATACATGAAGTTTCATGTCAATACCTTGTGCAGTCTTAAAGTATATAGTAAATGAGCTAGGCTCTTGACAGAAATTCATTATTAAATTAATTAATGGGAGAAAATTAAAAACGAAATGGTCAAGGTAGAGTTCTTGGTAACTGCACTTCACATTTTTGCTATCTATTTTAATATGAAATAAGTCAATACTTGTAAAGTTATCAACAAAATACCTAAAATTTGAAGCCCCTCACCAGGTCGGTTCGAATCCTGGCAGGGTCATTTGGATTTTCATGTGAGGAAGCCTTCCAGCTGGCTTGCAGTAGGTCGGTGGTTCTACCTTGATGCCTCCGTGCATTTGGGGTCTTCCTCTACCTGTAATTAGCTGGACGTTGCTATATGACTGGAATACTGTCAAAGCAATGGTAAACTCAAATAGTCAAGTCCTAAAATTTGCACAAATGTGCTTTTAGTTCATCAAAATAGCTTTTATCCTTATGTTGTTGTGGCACTTTCTATGTTTTGTCCCAGACATCTACATAATTATGTAATTTAAGATGTCTGGGCAGGAAAAAGACAATGCTTGGTTAAATCAAGACTGACACCACATGAATGATTCCACAGTGCATTGGCCTAAGTATAACTGAACTGTCAATATCTGTAACAAACCTGATGTGTGAATCTCTCCATCCCCACATATGATGATTGTGTTCTGTGATGCAGTGAGGACTTCTGTACCTCCAGTTTTCACTATGAGTTTTCAAACACCAGCTTTAAATACAAAGAAGTTATCTATGATTTATGAACAAACAAATGAGTTCCTCACTTTAACAAACAAAATCCCAACACAGGAGTATGAGGACTTCATTAAAATAATTTTAGCAGAAGATTTGCACACACTGTCAAACAAACAAGGAATTCACATTTTCAACTGAGGTCCTCACATTAACAAATGAGGACTTCATACACATATTTTTAAGACCTGATTTAATGCACACACAGCCAAACAAACGAGGACTTCACACTTACAACTGAGGTCCTCACATTAACAAATTAGAACCATCGCTGAAGGTGATTAATACCCCCTTTAGGGCCACTACCTTGCTATTTGCCAGTCAATAACTAATCAATGTACTTTTCCAGCTGACACACTCATCAAAGCCTGTGGCAAAGATATGGTCCTGTCATGCAGCCTGTAGCCTTTGTCACATAATTTTGATCATGTGAAAGATAGTCTGGATTATAAGCACCGCACAGCACAAAGTCATTTAGATGACAATAGTTTATAATTCTTTTATGTAATGAAAATTATGAGGGTCTTTAATTCATTTTAAGATGATGGTGGGAAGAAATTGAGCGATTTCTTATACATAATGAGTAATCATCCATAAATATTAGACTCTGAGTCTCATAACTTAGTGATAAACATAATGATGGAAATGATAAAGCATATCAACTCGATCCAAGGCAAAAACACACACAATTTTGTTCTTGCATGTGGCACTCTATCTTAATATGGTAAACGTTTGTACCAACTATTTAGAAATCCAGTGATCCTATGTCAAGTTAAGCCTGGACAAGCGTATTAGCATTGATTTTCTTTTGTTGACCTCCAAGAATGACCTTGACCTGTGAGTTAGCAAGCTGGTTCTTTCTCATGACACTTCATCTTAATATGGTTAACATTTGTGCCAAACCATTTGGAAATCCAGCAATCCTTTGTCAATTTACAGCCTGGACAAGCATATTGGCATTAATTTTCTATTGTTGACCTCTAAGTATGACCTTGACCTTTGAGCTAACATTTTTTTTCCACTTAACACTCCATCTTACTATGGTAAACCTATGTGCCAAACCATTTGCAAATCCAGTGAAGCATTGTCAATTTAGAGCTCAGACAAAAATATGGAACGCCATGACTGTCTTATGATGTGCACCTGTCTTTATGTTTGGTACATATGCCTTTATGTGCAGTGGTTAACACTTTATATGCAGTGGTAAAATCGTTATGTTCAGTAGATATGTAATTATGTGCTGTTCACTTGCCATTATCTGCGGTACATCTGACTTTATATGCAGTGCAGATATCATTATATGCAGTCCTTTTGTTATTATGTTCAGTTAATTTTGCTTTATATTCGGTCCACGTGACATTATATGCAGTTGGTTTGTCATTATGTTCACTTCAGTGGCCATTATGTTCGGTGGTTCTAGAGAACATTATATGTGGTTCATGTTTAAATATATCCAGTTGAAAATCATTTATATTCAGTAGTTAAAACGTTATGTTTAGTGGTAGAGCATGCTGTATGTTCGGTTGATTTCAAATTATTTTCAGCTAAGAAGATTTTATATGCAGTGCTCATTGCATTATGTTCAGTGCCTTTTTCATTATGATGATGTGGTTGATTAATGCGATATATTTCACGATTTCTGCCGAACATTTACGAATGTAACCAATCATACGAGATTATTTTATCAGTACACCCATTTTTTTTCAAAATGGCTGACAATATTATGGAAGTAATTTTAGAGGGTGTCGGTGCAAGTGATGCTGTTCCGGCATTTGTCCGTGAAAAAATTACACCTGACATAGTGTGTAAGCTTTCAGAACAAGATTTTCTGTTCTTGGGCTTAACAAATCGTTCCAAAATAATGGAACTGCGCACCAAATGCCTTACTTTCGGCAGTAACAGCCAGTCGATAGTAAGAAGGGAGTTTCAGATTCCAAAAATGACTATAGAATCGCTAATTGAGACAGACTTTTCTGTTAGGGATATAAGCCATATGTTGAATGTATCAGAAAGTATCGTTTATCGAACCATGAGAAGGTACAACTTATGAACTAAATTTTCGACAATACAATGAAGATTTGGACAAGTTAAAGATAAAAGATTTTAAATATTCAATCAGAAGAATATAAAGGTACGGTTAAAATGTATTTCTGATCTAAATATTTTTTTCAATACATTTTTTTTTGTACCAAAGTACAGCCTTTAATAAAAAGGATTTGCTTTAACGGTTTTTATTTTTATTTTGTCTTTGCTATACATAGATGACAGGGCCGGATCCAGAATTTTTTTCATATAGGATGGGGGAGGGGGGGGGGCACACAATCTGATTGTGATGTCGGTAATAGGGACTAGGGGGGGGGGGGGGGGGTCCGGGGGCATGGGTTCGAATCCCAGTAGCTGTCAAACTTTTTCTTTCTATTCTACTTGTTGTCATTATATTTGCATGGGTAAAAGTTGGAGGTTTAAAAAACACACACGAAAATCTCGACACACACTTGGAAATGTTCTCTGCTCTGTTGAAATACGTATAAATTGTACTTTAAATCTATCTAGATGGTAGCGGAAGCCATAATACAATTTGTATGTACATGTATCTACCCCGTCAATCGAGCTGCTCTGGACCCGCGCAATGGTTCACTTGTTTCAATTATTTATTGCAGTAGCTTACAAAGAGGTTCCTTTATCATGTATGTTCAATATTTATTATTTTTAACAGTTTTCTTTGATTTACATCAGGTGCAAAGGTACAGATTACGAGAAAGTTTGCAGCGTGTGGATGGCGCTGGTGTTAGAGAAAGACGTAGAGGACGGCTTCACCGAAGAGTCTACAACGTGCAAAGTCCAAACAGCTTATGGCATGTAGATACTAACCATAAACTAATCAGGTGGAAATTTGTTATAGCTGGTGCAATTGATGGATTCAGCAGGCTGGTCACGTTTCTGGAATGTACAAATAACAATAAAGCCGAGACATTACTTAATTGTTTCTTGAAAGGTGTAGACACATTTGGCTTACCTTCAAGAGTACGGTCAGATATGGGTCTTGAGAACACATTGATTGCCGAGTTTATGATTCGAAATAGAGGTGCAAATCGACATAGTATGATTACCGGAAAAAGTTGCCACAATCAACGAATTGAACGTCTTTGGAGAGACGTTTATGCTGGCGTCCTTTCATACTTTTATGAGTTGTTCTATCATATGGAGGACATTGGAATTCTAGACCCATTTGAAGAACTTCACATTGTTGCATTACATTATGTATTCCTTTGCAGTATTAACGAAAAGCTAAGGGTATGGCAACAAGCGTGGGCAAGACATCGTTTACGTACAGCGAAAGCTTCTCCTTTGCAAATGTTTACTGCAAGTGCGTTTAACAATGTACATGACACTACTGTCACTGAAAGTTTTGGTGTTGAAGGAATACTTGACAGTGACAACGAATCACATGATATAGAAGGGGTGCGACTCAATCCAGTGTCATTTCCATTGAATTCAAGGGTTGAAGAACATTTGTTAGAACACTGTCCACAAAACTGGTCATCGGCTAAAAATGGTATTGACATTTATATGAAAGCTGTCGAAATCATAACCATGTATAATGAATGACATTCTGTCTCAATGAGTTTTCGCTATACATGCACTTGGTCCTGTTGTGAAGTTAAATATATTGGTTTATTTTTGTGATTATATACAACAAATGATACAAGTACAGCTTTGCTAATAAAGTTGGAATGACATACATGTTTTCATAAATCATAATGTATTTAATGTAAGTTTTCTGAACTTAAATACAAGAAAATAGCCACGCCCTATAAACTTATTGTAGAACTAGATATCACACTAACACTTCTATACAACAGTCAAAATTCTATGATCACTGTTGAAACTTTAAAAATGCATTAAATGCAAGTAAAATAAGATCATAAGAATAAAACAGTTTGCTATCGTTTACTCTTCTTTTGTCATATTTAAAAAAAATGTTGAGACTTATAAATTTGTTAGATTCTTATAAGAACGCATATTTTCAAAATTATGTGTACTTACTAAAATCACGTAAGACAATGTGCGCTTTCCCCCGTAAGGTTACTTCAATGGTGCGAAAAGTAAAAGGTATGGACACCTGCAGTGATTTTAGTATAGAATAAAGAGTGTCCATCCCCCCCCACACCCAAATTGTCTTTTCTCCAATATTCTAATCCCCTGCCCCCCACTCACTGAATTTTTATTAAGAAGCTAAGGCATTTTCATCCCAAATTAGGAAGAAGCATAGGCCTGTTAATTTTGCTAGACTATGTCATGTTAAAAACAAAAATTCTTCCTTATATACTGTTGCATATACTATATGCTGCCATAGTATTTCAATCATATAGCGACGTCCAGCTAATTACAGGTGGAGGAAGACCCCGAGTACACAGAGGTACCCGGGTAGAACCACCGACCTACCGCAAGCCAGCTGGAAGGATTCCTCACTATACTATATGGATATATAAATGCATACCCAATGTCCAGTACAAAGTCCTATGTGGGGGTACTCATCACATTCAGTGATAGCTCTGGTTTTTATTGAAAATGTCAGAAAGTATAAAAATGAATTAAGGTATTCCATCCATAGCAGACACTAAAAGATAACCTCAAAGGCTTACTACTTTCTTATAACATTATCATGTCTAATATATTTCCCAAAATATTTTGACATATTTTACCATGCAGTTTGGATAATATTTGCAATTTAAGATGCTACCCTCAATATATAAAATATTACCAAACTAGAGTAAGGGTTAGGTATGTTTTACATTAAATAGCCATATCTCCATATGTATGGTATTTAAAGAATGTCTATGATTAAAAGAACAAATCGTAGCAAAATATCAAACGATATATGAAAAAAATGAGTGTTTTTTATTTTTTTATTTACAAATTTGCATACATGCCTTTGATTAATATTTTGTTTAATTGAAATATTGAATAAAAAATAAACATGGAATAACTATTCACAAAACAGTTTTCAGGAATTAATATGTCCTTTTCCTTAATCTGACGATTGAAAATCTAGCTTAGTGGAATCCGTTAATTTTTATGCCCCCCAACCCCCTGAGCAGCACTTTGTCAGGAGCACGTGGAAGATAAAATAAACAAGCTTTTGTGTGATCAAGTCACTGTGACCTTGACTTTTGACCACTTAAGTCAACTGAGGTCATCTACTGGTCAGGACCAACCTCGAAGTCAAGTTAGAGGGCCATGGGAGCAGGCATTGTAAAGTTATCACTCGGACAAGCTTTTATCTAAATGGACCAAGAAGTGCCAAGCAATAAGAAGAGGGGGCATAATGATAATGGCATTTATATTGTGTTAAAGTATTTTGATTTTATTGAATTTAGTGTACTACACCCCATTTTGATATTGTATGACCCAAGGGAAAGGAGGAGGGGGGTTATTAGATAGGATAAAAAAGGTTGTATATTGTTATTTTCTGTTTTTATTTTACAAACATCTGGGTATGAGTACAAACATTTTGATGCTTAAAGAAATAAAAAATATTGGATTGGCATTGGCAAAATTATCAAAGCTATTTTCCAAACAAACATATTTTATCTTATTCCTTACAAATTATAACTTCTTACAATCCATATTTTTTGTTTTCTGAGAAAAACTCTGCTCCAAGTCTGATGTTTATAAGAGCTGTCAAGTTAGAAAAATGAGAGAAGAAACCCATCATGTTAATATGGATGCTCTAATATTGTACCAACATTCTATGGAATTTTGGTTGTTTGGAGTTGTGTCATTGATAACTATTGTGTTTGTGAGCACAAACAACAATTTGTTTTTTTAATTTGCAAGTATGAAAGGGCGATAATTCATCAATCTCTAGATTTAAGACTCAGACTAAGAATTCTTGATTTTTAAAATCCAATATCTTCTCAAATAATGAACGTACATGTATGTGTACAGAATACAGGTACAGTAATATTTACCTGCTTGAAGTTCAATAAATATACTGATAAACACTGAGTAAAACATCACTTTTATTAAGTCTGAGTCTAAAATACAGATTTTAAAGATTGATGAATTAGGGCCCTGGAATTTTTTGCAGTCTGACAGCTGTAAATTGAGAAATGACGTCAAAGTCTAAGTGCACAAAAGAGAAAAAATATATTTATAAATATTATTTGTTTATGAAGTGTAACTGATTGTGATAGACCAAATGATCATTTCACTGGTCTCCTAGATTTACTGTGATGATAGGATCTGTGCAATTAACCTAAACAGTAGAACATTCTGTATAATAATTCATAGAAATCTCAGAACTTATTCACCACAAGATCTGTTAAAAAAATCGCTACATTTTGGCTGAAGATGCCAATCAAAGCTATGTGTTGCATATCTAAACAGTATGTTTAATTGTAATAAGAGTATGTTACATGTATTATGTTTACACCTATATGTTTCTGCGCAAGGTATCTCAGCAATAAAACAAGGAGAAAGAACAATATTATTGGTATGTTCTTGAGCTATCATTCAATAGGCCAATCATTCAGACATAAAATACAAAAAATCACATCATTTCATCGATTCTTTTTGTAGACATGGCGGTCAATGTGGAAACTGCATTAAAAACAGATTTTTATTTTGAATTGACCTAGTGACCTAATGTTTAACCCAAGATAACCTATATTCACATTTGTTTAACCCTTTCCCTCATATAGACTCATTTTGACGCACTCAAAAGGTACCGTATAAAGCCTGATCTGCAGAAAACCACAGTTAAACATTACCAATTTTAATTGTAAAATCCTCATTACCAGACCACTGAGGAGCAGCAAACAGCATAAAACCTGATCAGCCTGCGAGTTACTCACAGGCTGATCTGGTTTTATGCTGTTCGCATAGGTCTTTTCATGGTATCCTCTATGAGGGAAAGGGTTAAGATATCTGCAGATAAATATTTTGACCAAGTTTCATGAAGAGTGAATAAAAAAATGTTGGATATATGACAGCAATATACTATAAGAAACTTTAATGCAAAATTCTAAGATTTGACCTATTGACCTTGTTTTTTAATCAAGTGACCCATATTCATTTCAATCGAAGATAACATGCATACAAGTATTCTGACCAACTAACATATTGAAGATAAGATAAAAACTACTGAACTTATGAACAGAAAACTAAACTTTAACATAAAATTGTTAACCACATTTGCCAGCCTGCCTAGTTTTCGTCAATCTATAAGCCGGATTTAAAAAAAAAAAAAAAAAAAAAAAATCTGGCTAAAAATCAAGTTAAGATATTTCATATCTTGACATTAATATTTTGGTTTCAAAAATGATTTTGCAACAAAATTATCTATCTTAGTACCATTAACAAACTGGTCATCATTTGTATCAACACATCTAGCAAATTAACATTTCAAACACAAACATTTAATATTTTTTTTAAAAAATCACATTTTAACCTTCCTTTAACAGTGTATGCACAAATATTACCATTGCTAGCAAGTATATTGCATGCACAAAAAGAATTTATTCTGTGTTTCATTCACACTTTAATTTTATTTTTTAAACATAGTTAGATCAGAGTTTTTCTTAGATTTTGTTTACGGGCCCTAACCTATTTTTTGAAAAAGTATAATAAAAATAAAATAAACAAGAGGGCCAAGATGGCCCTTGATCGCTCACCTGAGAAAGATGATTGTTTAAGAAATAAAGATGCTAGAGTGAAAACAAAGTGAAATCTGGCTTTTTTATGGTGAAAAGAGCCTAACTCCTAAATTAACTAGTCACTATTAGTTATAATTGAACCAGATTGCGAGATTATGGGCATAAACATTGTCTTAAAGTTTAAAAAAGATGGTTTAAAAA
Organism: Solen grandis; assembly: GCA_021229015.1. NCBI lineage: Eukaryota > Metazoa > Mollusca > Bivalvia > Adapedonta > Solenidae > Solen > Solen grandis. The sequence goes on along the minus strand of CM037783.1, from coordinate 41,831,048 downwards.
AATGAAGATGGTAAAGAGTAAACAGTGAAATCTTGCAATTTTTTGTATTAAAAGGGGCATAACTCCTGACCTAATTGGCCCATCTCATCCACAATTGAACTCAATTAAGACATTATTGTCATTAACAATGTCATAAAGTTTGAAGATGATTGCTAAAAAAATGAAGATTCTAGCGTGTAATCAAAGTGAAATCTGGCATTTTTTTTTTTATTAAAAGGGGCTTAACTCCTGACCTAATTAACAGATGTCAGTTTTAATAGAACTCAATTGAAACATTATGGTCATAAACATTGTCATAAAGTTTAATGATGATTGCTAAGAAATTGAAGATGCTAGCGTGTAAACAACGTGAAATCTGGCATTTTTTTTAATATTAAAAGGTGCATAACTCCTGACCTAATTGACTGATCTCAGCCATAATCGACCTCAATCGAGACATTATGGTCATAAGCATTGCCATAAAGTTTGAAGATGATTGCTCAAAGCTGAAGATGCTAGAGTGTAAACAACATGAAATCTGGCATTTTTTGAATATTAAAAGGGGCATAACTCCTGACCTAATTGTCCGATCTCAGTCATAATCAAACTCAATCGAGACATTATGGCCATAAACATTGTTTTAAAGTTTGAAGATGATTGCTTAAGAAATAAAGGTGATAGAGTGTAAACACTAAAATTGTTGACGCCACACGCCGCACATACGGACGACGGACACTCACGGGATCACAATAGCTCACCCTGAGCTTTGCTCAGGTGAGCTAAAAATTTTAACCTATTTTTATTTTTTATTATTTCCTCTTGCCCGACTGCACGGTCTCGACGTAAAATAAAAAAAATAAGTTTGATGTGTTGCATGTTCTCAGTGTCATTTGACTTATATTTTATACAGTCAGAAAGTAGTGAATATTCCGTCTTAGACAACAAAGCAAAAGTTATTTTACTTAAAGAGTTTGTGTCTTGTCAAAATGTAAATAAATCTAGTCATTTTGGGGGTTTTCATTGCACAAATTAAAATATTTTTTTCCAAAAAATTGCTTTTATTTTTTATTTATTTTATTGACTCAACATTTTACACAGTTTTATTTTTATATATCCCTTCCTACCCATTTTTTTAATAAGATTTCCCAAAAACCAAGAAATAAAAAAACCCAGGCCTTAATGTGATACTCTACACAAGATATTGATGAATATTACTTTCGTGTGATCAATCATGTACAAAAGGGAGCACATAAAAAAATTAGTTGATCATTTCTGTCACAAAACTTGACCAGTATCTGAATAATTATATGTGCACACATACCAAAAATAATAGTAACCCATTAAAGTCCCGAAACCAACTGAGAAGGACATTGTCACAGACAGATGGTAACACCATATGCAACTCACCTATCTGAGGGTAACATAAAAAACATCAAAGTCTGATAATATGATAACAAGAGGGCCATGATGGCCCTGAATCGCTCACCTGATTATAAATGAGCAACATATGTTGGATTTTTCATATAGATCTACTTTTTGACCACACATGACCCAACCTCGAACTTGTCCAAGATATTATGGAAACAGACATTCTGACCAAGATTCTTGAAAATATTGCCAAAAATGTGGCCTCTAGAGTGTTAACAAGGTTTTACTAAGATTTGACCTCGTGACCTACTTTCTGACCCCACATGACCCAAAATCAAACTTGTCCAAGATTGTATGGAAACAAACATTCTGACCAAGTTTCATGAAGATTGGCCCATAAATATTGCCTCTACAGTGTTAACAATCCAAATTGTTGACGACGCACAATGGCGATGGACGAAGGGCGATCACAAAAGCTCACCTTGAGCATGTTGTGCTCAGGTGAGCTAAAAAGTGATTTGCTCCTGTGAAATGTTAATTCAATCCGAAATAGGTATTTGCAAATGCATAGTCATACAGATTGAAAAGGATGTCCCTTTCTGGCAGAGAACTGTCATTGCTAGCAGGTCTTGGTAGGTTTAGTCTATTTATACAGGTGTTGGCTGTTGGCAGAAATGATGTAGATGCTGAAAACTGTATTGATGGATGGATATAATATCCAAGAGCTGGTTCTTCATCTGTTCCCGTTGCAAATAATAGAATATGGTTTAGAGACACATTCCCTCTCCTTCCACCTGAAAATGTTGCATCAGAAATATATAAAAAAAAATAACATCAGTGAACCTGCAAATGTATGGTTTAAGTAAACAAGAGGGCCATGATGGCCCTGGATCGCTCACCTGGTATCATTAGGCTATGTAAAATCAAGTGACCCCTGGGGCAGAGCCAATTTTGACCCCAGGGTCATGATTGAACAAAGTTGGTAAGAATCGACTAGACAATGCTACACACTACCACACTCTACTTGGTAGAGGTCTATTAGCCCATGTTACATACCAAATATATAAACTCCAGACCTTGAAGATTTTTTTAAAAAAAAAATTCCAATATAAGTCTATGTAAAATCAAGTGATCCCTGGAGCGGGGCCAATTTGACCCCAGCGTCATGATTTGAACAAACTTGGTTGTGATCTACTAGACAATGCTGCACACCAAAATCTAAACCTAGGCCTTGTGGTTTCTGAGAAGAAGATTTTTCAAGTTTTTTCTATATTAGCCTATGTTAAATCAAGTGACCCCTGGGGTGGGGCCAATTTTGACCCCAGGGTCATAATTTGAACAATCTTGGTAGAGAGTCATAAGATCATGCTACATACCAAAAATCAAAAGGCTAGGCCTTGTGGTTTCGGAGAAGAAGATTTTTTCAAGTTTTTCCTAAATTAGCCTATGTGAAATCAAGTGACCCCTGGGGTGGGGCCAATTTTGACCCCAGGGTCATAATTTGTACAATCTTGGTAGAGAGTCATAAGATCATGCTACATACCAAAAATCAAAAGGCTAGGCCTTGTGGTTTCGGAGAAGAAGTTTTTTTAAATTTTCATTTTTAAAATCTATTTTTAGCTCCTGTGACCTACTTATTTACCCAATCAAAATAATTTGAAAAGCTTTGATAGAGGTCATGATAAGGATGATTCCTGTGAAGTTTGGTCAAAATCCATCCAGTGGTTTAGGAGGAGAAGTTGTTTAAAGGAAAAGTTGACGCAAGACGCACGCACGGAAGGACGCCGGACAAAAGGCGATCACAAAAGCTCACCATGAGCACGTTGTGCTCAGGTGAGCTAAAAACAACACAGTAAAGATGCCCTTAATACTGTTAGAAGCATCTAAATGAAACAAACAAAATTTCAAAATTTTAATCTTTTGATTGTTTACAAATTTAGATAAAATACCATTACAATTCCCTGCTCTGTGGATATGGGTCATGTTTCCAATTGTAAGAGAAAAAGCACTGACCTGAAAAACATTAGTAGATGATATTGTAAGGAATGTTCCTGTAAAGTATTTTTGAAATCTAGCTCGCTGTTATTTAGAAGATCTTAAGTATTCTGCTGATAAGCCCTGTGGCATACTGTGGCTGGGGAACGGTTGACCCAAAACTCATGATTTAAACAACTTTGGAAGAGTATACTTAAATGTGTAAGGCAAATTGTTGACATATGCCATATGGACTATGGACAAAGACTGGTTGCAACAGCCCACCTTGAGCCTCTTGCTCAGTTGAGTTAAACATCAGGAGCTCAGAAGAGACAGCATGCTTGACTGTTTAAATCATATTTTTAAAAACAAATGCAATGTTATGGTCATAGACTTGCAATCTTTCAGCCCCTCACCGTGTGGGTTCGAATACCGTCTGAGTAATTCAGATTTTCATGTGAGGAAGCCTTCTAGCTGGCTTGCGGTATGTCGGTGGTTCTACCAGGGTGTCTCTGTGCACTCAGGGTCATCCTCCACCAGTAATTAGCTGGATGTTGCCATATGACTGAAATACTGTCCCGGCAACGGTAAACCCAAAAAACAAACAATTGAATAAGAGGTTAAAATGTACATCCATTCACACTTAAAAATCCTTGTTTTCAGAAAAATACTGATCATTTTATACAAATATAGCAATTATCACAAATAGTCTTACTTGCAGCTTCACGGATGTATGCTAAAAATTGGGAGTACACTTTATTTTCCAGCTTTCGAGTATTTGAGCCAATTTCATGCAAATCTGGTTTCAGTAGATGTACTAGTTTCTTGTAGGTAAGTTTTACATTCCTAGGTCGAATCAGGTGCAAGAAACTTAGAACAGCTCTACCAATCTGAATAAAGAACAAGCATTTCTTTTTTAAGTGACATCTCCCGTTAGAAAAACTGAAAGGGTTTGCAGCATATATTCAGATTAATATTTAATTGATTTTCATTGAGATGCATCATTGAATCAAGTTAAAGAAGCTCTGCTGTATGAAATAAAAAAATACATAGAATTTCAACTTTTGTATAAAGGTTTTTAAAAAATATATATATATTAAATTAATGTAAAATACAATAATAAGGAAAAATAACAGGTTCAAAATAATACTTTCCATATCATCATTAAGTTTTTGAAAACATTATTGGGAAGAAAAATATCAGACAGAAACAGACATCATCATAAATTGTATTTGTCCCACCTGAAGAAGTCCTAGTGAATCAAGTCCAGATGCAAGTTCTTTCAATGCTGGTCTAGGGAGGTTGTTTTGGAACACTTCCTCAATTATTTCTGGATCCAATACTGGCATCTTACCATTCTGAAGTATACTGAGAGCTGAAAATAAACACAAAAAAAAGAATCCTAAGAACTGAGTAAGTCTCCCTGAAAGCTGTACAGACAACCAGCTTCATCAAGAGGGAAAATTTGAAGAAAAAAAGTGTCCATAGGACAAAGATGCCCATTCTTCCTGCCTTTGTCACAAAGTCAAGGGCAATTACTTCGTCCACTATCGATGAATGAGCATATGAAATATCAGGTGCACAATTTAACATGCCAGGTGTACATTCCTGTAAATTTTCATGACTCTGGCATATAAACTTTTTGAGATATGTGCGGCATAGGGGTATAAAAATGGATAAATCTGTCACTTACAAAAGGCAGTTATAGTTCCTGCACAATGCATTTTCATCAGGATTTTTTTTTTTCAAATAGAATTTTTTTTTAGTTTTAGATATGATAACAAATACCTGAGGATTGTAACAAGAGGGCCATGATGGTCCTATATAACTCACCTGAGTACCAGTACCCTAACCTAAGGAACTTGTTGATAATGGGAGTCAGTAGTTGACAAGCTCAGAGCTAGAATTGATTTTTGAGAGATTTTACAGAAATTTATGGGATATATTTCCAATCTAAACCCGATTAACAAGTATCTATGTTTCCCAAATGTGCCAAACAATTCCCAACTGACAGAACTGATTGATGCTTATAAAAATTACCAGTTTTAAACCATAAAACTAATGACTAAATATCCTGAAAATAAAACTAAATGCTATTCTATGTTCATGTTATGTTATATTTTATCCAAGAAAACCTTTATAGCTCAATGAATTTTCATTTTCTATTTTTAGGGGTGTCATTGATTCAAATTTCTGTATCGATATATCAACCGAAAAATATCAGCAATATGTTGAATATTGAATACAAAATAACCAGATGAGTTTTTAAAAGTTTCTGAAATGCTTTAAGTTGTTATAGTGAACATACATGTAATAGTTTTAAATGTACTCTGCCTTGATGACGGACCAGTAAATCTATTATTTTCTAATAATTTCTAGTGAGAGCCCTACTCCATAGGGAATATATTCGACATTATTTTATTATGGCATGTAAGTTTGGTATAGATATTTTGAAAATGGAAATCAATGTCGAATCAGTATACAATTGATGATATTGTTCAAATCTATTTTATCCTACTTTAAAAAAATGTCGCTGAAACATGCAATTATATGGGAGTATCCTGGTTTGTCATATATCCAAATCTAAGAAAAAACTGTAACACCTTAAAAATAAAGATGTCAGAAATTAATCTTTACCATATATTTTTCCAACAGTTTTATATTCGCTGGCCACACTGTCACGAATTGTTTCAAGGTACTTCTTCTGTATTTCTTGTAAGGCAAGCATGAAAAATTCTTTTCTAGGTCCGCCAAAATCTTGAGCTGTCTGCAAAAAAAAAATTACTATAAATATAAATAACAGACAGCATTACGAGTATACATGATGTACATTCCCAACAATGTCACCATTGTATATATATTATAATGATTGGAAATGTTTATTTTATGATTATTTCTTTCATTTTTAAAACTAGAGCTATCACTGAAGGTGATTAATACCCCCGCAAAATGCTTTGATACAGAAGCCAGACTCCAGGTGGGGCATAGATAAGAACCTGTATACATAGTATATTGGTTGTGATAGTAAGTAAGTAGTACATGCATATTGGTTATGGATAGTAAGTAAGTAATAAGTAAGTAAAGTCTTTATTTAAAGTTGATAGAGAGTCAGTTTTAGTTGTTTGGCACAGTAGTTTAAAAGTGTAGAGTTACAGTTCTTGGACACTGCACTTCTCCTAGTCGCCATCTGTTTATATTTTAAGTTTAGAGTAAATACCATGTATAGTATTAGAGTTATGTTTGGGACAAGAAAAAAAGGCACTTTAACAAAGGCAGATAATTAAAAAATTACTGGGACCAGGCAGAATTACAGTTGAACTGAATCGGTTAAGAAATGTAGAAGTCACAAGATATTTAGAGTCGAATCAGGGGCAATAACTTTGTAATCCTTGAGATAACTCAAGTGAAATATATGTCAAACACCTCTCCACTTGATTATCATTGCACACACAAAATTTGAACCAAATTAACAAATGCAGAAGTAGTTCGCGTCACAAGTTTTTGGGATTGACAGACAGACCAACAGACCGACCGACTCCTATATACCCCCTTTCAAACTTCATTTGCAGTGGTATAATTACAACACTGCCAAAGAAATAAAATTTGGTAACGCAACACTATTTTTTTTAATTGCATAAACCATCATTTTGTATGTGTTTCTTTACAAATTCTCATTTTTTTTTTACATGTGTCCTTTTCCCAAAACACACAAAGTAAGGCCTGTGATCAGACTCTGACTTAATTTTTATTTTAGCATAGCTGATTCATTTAATCATTTTATATGTAAATATTGATAAAACTTTATATAATAAAGTATTATATTTCAAGATTTACAATCAGAGCCTCTGTGGCCGAGAGGGTAAAGTCACTGACTTTAACACTCACTCAGCCCCTCACCGCGTGGGTTCGAATCCAGGCAAGGTCATTTGGATTTTCATGTAAGGAAGCCTTCCAGCTGGCTTGAGGTTGGTTGGTGGTTCTTCCCGGATGCCTCTGTGCATTCGGGGTCTTCCTCCACCTGTAATTAGCTGGATGTCGCTATATGACTGAAATACTGTCAAAGCGACGGTAAACTCAAATAGTCAAGTCATGTCAAGTCAAAATTTACATACCTCTCCATAAAAGTCAACTTGCAGTGTCAATCTCAAATTGGACAAGTTTTCTATTTCATCAAAGGATGTGTTTAAAAGGTCTTCTCTATCCACCAGTATGAAGTTTGTTTCACCCTCAAGGGTTTGACTTGTGTCTACAATGTCTAACTGGCGTCCGGTAACAATTTTCATTTGCAAATATTTAAGAATTTCAACAGGATTAGTAATATCATTTTGTTCAAAATGATCTATACACTCTTTTATAACTGATGCCAGACTAAGTTCTGTTTCATTAACTGTTGTTTCAGTGCTGTCTTGATTTTCGTCTGATTTTTCATTGATTTGTCGATTTTCATCTAGATTTTCAACAGTTTCATCATTTGGATGGAGTTCAATGTTATCTTCCTGGCTTTCTCCATGGTCAACATCTGGTAAGACTACTTCAGAGTCTGAATCTGAAATTACTGAGAACATGTGCAGTTCTATGTGCTTTCTTAAGATCCCGAACACTAATTTCCATGTTACAATGAATGCAAAGTTGCATGTGTTCAGCTTGCAAAGTAGTTACCACTGGTGTTGTTTGTAAGTCTCTCTGAATAGGTCTTAAATATATTTTAGCTTGTGCTCCTAAATGATTTCTGAAATCTAAAGGATTCCATTCACTTTCTATAACTGCGATATCACGACAATTCTGGCTACATCTTAAACATTCAAATCCTCCTGCATTTTTAAGTTGTGGAAACTCTTCCTCCATAAGAAGAATAAAGTCCTCGGTGTTTGAGTCTAGCCTCATTGTTATACGACGCTGACCCAATCCACATTGAACAGAACACTCTTTTCCGCAGCAGTAGGTATCTTTTTTTGATTTTTGTTTGCTAAGCAAACAATTGTGCCAGTCCAGGTCTTTTGTTTCTTAGAAAGCCAAGAGCTCCTTGGATGTCGTCTGAATAATGCCATTGCCTCCATTCTTGTTCCTTGTTGTTCTGAAGATAAACAACACATATGACAGTTATTCACTTTCTAAAGAGTGTTATATTTTCTAGCCAAATATAGGTGATAACTCTTTTCCTTATCTATTTAACACTAAAAGTAGTCATGATAATCTATACTTGATGTAAAAAATATGCTTAAAGTCAATATAGTAGACCCCTTCCTCCCCTCACTAGTTAGACCAGTGTAGATCCATTAGGTTATCTCTGACAAAGAAATGAACAGTGTAGATCCTAATCAGATTGCAAGGATCTGGATCTACACTGATTTCACATAGGGTATAAGCTAGCCTACTATATCCATAGATCCGTAAAGGGTTAAATTAATGTTTTTTTCCCTATTAATATGATGATAAAATGAATTGCTGATTATTCCTAAAATATTTTAAGATGAAATGGGCAAAGAAATTGTAAATGCAATATAATTAGATGTTTTCAAATGAAAAGAGGAAATACCAACTTGTTGGAAAATATAATTACGCTGGTAATACATTTACTTCTTTACTTCAAAACACTTGCAGATCCACAGCAATTATTTCCCTGCCAGTAGGAAAAATGTATATCGGTAGATTGTACCAGTTTCTTTTACTTTACTAAAAATTTAGTCTTACATTTTTTTTCTTTTAATAGACAAATTTAATTACATATTAGCTATATTGTATGGTCAACAGTTATATAATTATTTCAATTACAAGTATTAAAGTAAAGTAGTCACTAGCTAAATTTTGCAATAATACAGTCCAAATCAATCAATTTTTGCAAGTATACTTGTCAGACTAAAACAAGAGCAAGTTGATAAGAAAGTGCTGCATATAATGTAAAAATGATGAACTATCAAAATAAAATGGGTTTGTTAAAGGAAAGGAAATATCATGATATTTATATTGTTGTTATTGTTTGTTTTAAATCAGCTCTACATTACATAGCCACATTATGACATACAGCAAAAAGATAGAACCACATACAGCAAATACCTGTCATTAAGACAAGAGCATCCCACTATTTAGACCACTGTTTCTAAAAATTGGCCTCAATATATTATATTCTCTGATTCTAATTACTGCTTGCTCAATTAACTTTCAAAATCACAAATTTTATTTTTTTTAAATTTTATTTATATATTTTTACTGATGGTTTATGATGTAAAATAAATATTAACAAGAGCCATGTTGACATGGCCATCCCCCGCCGAAAGCTTGCACTTTAGAAGATGTGTTGGAGAGTAGAATATTTCATTTTTAAAAGAAAATTTCTGGTAATGAAGACTGATGTTTAAAGTGATTATAGATCTATATGAAACCCAAGTGAAGAGCTGCGAATTTCTCTATTTTGAGGTCTACAGGTAAAATGTCAAGGTCACTGTGACAAAAATTAAGCCTGAAAAATAACTAAAATGCAATAACCAAAACATTATGAAAGGTAGAGTTATCATTCTTGTGCACTGCACTCTTCCTCATTGAGATCTATTCACCTATGAAGTTTCAAGTTGATACCTCAAATACTTTTTGAGATATGCTCCGGACAAAAATTAAGTCTAAACAAGAGGGCCATGATGGCCCTGAATCGCTCACCTGAGTACCATTGCTTCAACTGATGTCTAGGTTTTTAAACAGACAAGGATTCTGATATAACTTAATCTAAAACATTTTACCCCTGACAATACTACACACCAAATATCTAAGCAATGGGCCATATGGTTTCAGAGAAGACTTGGGCGCAGGGTCATTTATCACCGTAGGGCCAAGACTTTGAAAATCTTTGTAATGAACCATTAGATGCTACTACATACCAAATATCTAAGCTCTAGGCCTTATTGATTCATAGAAGATTTTTTAAGATTCTCCTATTTAACTCTATGTAAAACAAGTGACCCCTGGTGTGGGGTCATTTATCACCATTGGGCTATGATTTGTACAATCTTGGTAGTGGCCCATAAGATGATGCTACATACCAAATATCTAAGCTCTAGGCCTTATGGATTCATAGAAGAAGATTTTTTAAGATTTTCCTATATAACTCTATGTAAAACAAGTGACCCCTGGTGCGGGGTCATTTATCACCATAGGGCTATGATTTGTACAATCTTGGTAGTTGCCCATAAGATGATGCTTCATACCAAATATCTAAGCTCTAGGCCTTATGCATTCATGGAAGAAGATTTTTTAAGATTTTCCTATATAACTCTATGTAAAACAAGTGACCCCTGGTGCGGGGTCATTTATCACCATAGGGCTATGATTTGTACAATCTTGGTAGTGCCCATAAGATGATGCTCATACCAAATATCTAAGCTCTAGGCCTTATGGATTCATAGAAGAAGATTTTTTAAGATTTTTCTATATAACTCTATGTAAAACAAGTGACCCCTGGTGTGGGGTCATTCATCACCATAGGGCTATGATTTGTACAATCTTGGTAGTGGCCCATAAGATGATGCTACATACCAAAAATCAAAAGGTTAGGCCTTGTGGTTTCGGAGAAGAAGATTTTTTCAAGTTTTTCCTATATTAGCCTATGTGAAATCAAGTGACCCCTGGGGCGTGGCCAATTTTGACCCCAGGGTCATAATTTGTACAATCCTGGTAGAGAGTCATAAGATCATGCTACATACCAAAAATCAAAAGGCTAGGCCTTGTGGTTTCAGAGAAGAAGATTTTTTAAATTTTCATTTTTAAAATCTATTTTTAGCTCCTGTGACCTAATTATGCGATGGACCAGAACCATTTATACAACTTTAGTAGAGCTTCATCCAAGGAACATTCCTGCAAAATATTTTTCAAATTGGCCAAGCCGTTTAGGAGGAGATGTTGTTTGAAGCAATTGTTGACGCCGGACGCACGGACGCACGCACGACGGACGCCGGACAAAAGGCGATCAGAAAAGCTCACCTTGAGCACGTTGTGCTCATGTGAGCTAAAAATAACAAAGGGCAATACTCAAAAATTGTGAAAGGTAGAGTTATCATTCTTGTGCACTGCACTCCTCCTCATTGAGATCTATCCACCTATGAAGTATCAAGTTGATACCTCAAATACTTTTTGAGTTATGCTCTGGACAAAAAATAAGTCTAAAAAATAACAAAGGGCAATAACTCAAAAATTATGAAAGGTAGAGTTATCATTCTTGTGCACTGCACTCCTCCTCAATGAGATCTATCCACCTATGAAGTATCAAGTTGATACCTCAAATACTTTTTGAGTTATGCTCCGGACAAAAATGTCGGACGGATGGACGGACAGAGACTATTACTACATGTATATCCCCCTTTCGGCAGGGGATAATTAATAAACAAGTCATGTTATTTCATTTAGATTTCAGTTAGTTTATTATCAGTTATTTCAGTGAATCTAGGGTGCTGCATTTTTAAAATAAACATTTACAGCTAGTGGTAGCTTCCCCACCTTGTCAATAGTGAAACACAACCTTTACAAGTGTAGACACAGATCTGCATATGCATCTAGTAGCCATCTACACAAAACACTGTTTACCATTCAGTCTATAAGATTTACAAGGGAAAAAAAGAACAATGAACTGGACTGGCTGAAAATATTCAGTAAAAGGAATGTTAATTTCACAAACTAGGCATGTTAAGGACTGCAAATTAGGGTAAATTGCACCAACAAATAATAACCTCATCAATGCAAAATTGACAAAAAATTACTCAGATTTGATTCATCAAATCCAGAAGAAATCACTCAACTAATTGATCACCATCACAACATGCTCATTTGACTTGACTATTTGAGTTTACTGTCGCTTCGACAGTATTTCAGTCTGACATTTAGCGACATCCTGCTAATTACAGGTGGAGGAAGACCCCAAATGCACGGAGGCATCCGGGTAGAACCACCGAACTACCGCAAGCCAGCTGGAAGGCTTCCTCACATGAAAATCCGAATGACCCTGCCGGGATTCGAATCCATGCGGTGAGGGGCTGAGTGAGTGTTACAGTTAGCGACTTTACCCTCTAGGCCACGGAGGCCCCAACATGCCCATTTACCACTTGTAGAGGTTTTTTTTACCCCCAAATTGGCAATGTACTCCCAAAATTGTAGGGACTCTCTAAATGAAGGGGTACAAAGTCAAGGAAAATCAGCATGTACCCCCAATTCCACAACTCTGTGGGCACCCTGAATCATCAATAATAAAGAAAGTTTATCTGGCAAGACCTATTATTCTATTTATGCTGTCACTTTTTCATTTTAACTCAATAAAGTAATTTATATTATGATTAGAAAATAAATGTTTACCTTAAAACTATCTATTGATTTATCCGCTATTTTGTAACACTGTACGCGTATGACGTCTCATTGTGTAGTGTGATGTAGTTTGTTTTGAAACCGTGGGAACTTAAAGTAAAAGCAAGTCTTAAATTGCGTCTCACAAATTATTGTTCAGGATATGTATTTATTATTTGGACTTTGATGCTGTAACCTATAAGATCACAAGTCTGCCAAGTAAAACATTCATCAAAAAGACTTGTTCACAGTCGGTGACGGCCATTTAATTATAGATCTACTCCCTGAATATCCCATATATATCCTCAAGTATTCAGTTTTGCCATATTGGTATTCTCGGGCTATTTACACTTACACAAAATTTGACGTCATGTGTGACGTATTTTGACAGAGAAATCATCGACAATAAACAAAATTTATTGAACAGTGTTTCTAAACCTTTTTTGATTGAAAATGTTTGGAAAAGAGATAAAAATATTCATTTAATAAAGAGGTATCGATTTTCTACCATTTTCACTAATGCTTCTTTTTAATTTTTTAAACCACTTGTTATATCTACTGATAATACTCAGCAAGCAGACGATCACTGACTTATATAAACCAACATATGTTCTAAAAATAGTGCATGTTTGATTATGAATACACTTCTCAACAATACTGTTAATATGATAGCCAAACTTACACTTGATAATTGTAATTCAGCATGCGCATTTATCCTTTGTATAGGTTTTTTATACCCGAAATTGGCCATATACCTCCAAAACTGTAGGGACTCTCTAGTTGAAAGGATATGACACAAAGTTAAGGAAAATTGCTGTTGTAGGGTGGTTTCTGGCGGTATCGCAGGTTCTCTGGTAGTGTGGTATTGTTATTTTGTTAGGAAAGACTTTGCCAATCACCACCTAGTGACACCATTTTGTAAACAGGAAGCTACGACTTTCATTAGTTACAAATCTCAGAGGGCACCCTATAATAACATGGACACTTCTGAGTAAGTTAGTGTTTCTTGTTTTCATTTGGATCATTTTATATCCTCGAGTGCCCAAACTGCGCCCCTCTAAGATTTAATTAGGAAATGCAACATAAATAAAATACATAAAATAACAAGAGGGCCAAGATGGCCCTAGAATGCTCACCTGAGAAAAGTATCATTCATTGCCTGTACAAGACAGACTGCTTTAGAATTAAGATGATGAGGTGAAACAATGTTCAGGAATTTTCTGACCCCATCCACAAAAGATATCATCATGACAAACATTCTGCCAAAGTTTGAGGATGATTGGACCAAAAATGTTGCCCTCAGAGTATAAACAAGATTTTTCTAAGATTTGACCTACTGACCTACATTTCTATCCAGCCCCACCCATTTTCAAACTGGTTCGAGATATCATCATGACAAACAATCTGACCAAGTTTGAGGAAGATTGAATCAAAATTGTAGCCTCTAGTGTGTAAACAAGATTTTTCTAAGATTTGACCTACTGACCTACTTTTTGATCCAACCTGACCCATTTTCGAAAGGGTGGCCTCTAGTGTGTAAACATCAAAAAAGATTTTTCTAAGATTTGACCTACTGACCTACTTTTTGATCCACCTGACCATTTTCGAAAGGGTTCAAGATATCATCAAGACAACATTCTGACCAAGTTTGAGGAAGATTGGATCAAAATTGTGGCCTCTAATGTTGACCTTGACCTACTTTTTTATCCAACCTGACCCATTTTCGAAAGGGTTCAAGATATCATCAAGACAAACATTCTGACCAAGTTTGAGGAAGATTGGATCAAAATTGTGGCCTCTAGTGTGTAAACATCAAATTGTTGACGGACGACGGACGACGAACGACGGCCGACGGACAATCAAGTATCCCAAAAGCTCACCCTGAGCTATGCTCAGGTGAGCTAAAAACTGTTCACGTACCAATTAATTCTATCAAATTCACATTGAAACCCCGTAAATAATTCTTTTATAAGTAATTATTCACTCGGAAATAGCATTTAATACATTACGAGTCAAATATTATGCCATCATTTTGTGTGGTCCTAACTCCGCCCCCTAGGTGACGTCATAGCAGTTGCGAATTGTACACATATGACTTCCATTTATAAATGTGTAAACACAGCAGATGGAATTTCCGAGATACTTTTATTTTAAAAAAATGAGTTTAAAAGGGCCATTCTGCGTGGCAATCATTTTGTATTAAGAAAAACACATAAAAAGAGTGGTGCGAGATAAAAATTTGCAATATTTATCTGTTTGAATCAAAATTTCGTACAAAAATCATCTGAGTTTATTTACAGAAACATATTTTAAAAAAATCTCACAGTCGCATACGCGTGTAACAAAATCTAGCGAGACTACGATATAAAAAAGGAAGGTGGTGGAGTTAGGACAGGGGCGCAGTTAGGACCTCCGACGATATTTTACAAACCAATCTGTTCTGTGATTAAGAACACAGAACTTCAACGCAACTGTTGTTTATAGATTGTGTCTCTGTATGTGCACCATACTCATGACAGACTTATTTTCAGTACATTGTCAAGAACTCAAGACGTCATTTTGGAAATAATTGTTTTGACTGTTGTTGGATTTTGACAGTTATTTTTTAAATTTATTTTTAATTACCACTGACACTTTATGACATATGAAGGGAAGATAGGGATGCATTTGATGATATATTTAATATAAAAGTGCGGGATCGCAACAGCTTGTTTACAGAAACAAAACGTCCCGGCACCCTATTAAAATGCAAGAATGCAAGAAGTTTATAAATTTACTAACCTGCAAACACGCTACTATAGGCGCCATCACTAGACTCGTGCGATTTTTTATTCACTAGTTCGCGCATTTTTATTCTTTCTCCGATCGTCTGTATCCCCAAACGCATTAACTGTTCATCAGTTAAACTAATAAACACACTGTCATCTATATGTTCGTCCTTAAAATTCTGATAAAGTGCTGGAATTCCCAGTTCTTCAAGTGCACGTTTAATTTTATCAGACGACATGTTTTACGAGACGGCGTAACTGGTAACTATACTCGTATAATTGATCCGCATTCAGTTAACAACGGACATCTTCGGGATATTCCGTTAGCATTTTAACCACATCATCATAATGAAAAAGGCACTGAACATAATGCAAGAAGCACTGCATATAAAGTCATGTGAACTGAAAATCATACAAAATCAACAGAACATAAAGCGCTTTTTACCGCTGAGCATAAAGTTGAAATCACTGCACATTAATATATAATAGTTGTAAACAACTGCATATAAAGCACGTTGACCAATATAAAGCAAAATGAACTGAACATAATAACAAAAGGACTGCATATAATGATATCTGCACTGCATATAAAGTCAGATGTACCGCAGATAATGAAAACATAAGAAATAAGTTTTACCACTGCAAAACCACTGCAATAAAGGCTATGTACCAATAAAGACAGGTGCACACAAAAAAACAGCAAGACAATATAACTTCTCCTATCCAGGGATGTGGGGGTATAATGAGACATTTCAAACACATATTTCTAGCATATGATCTGCATACACAACCAAACAAATGAAGGCTTAACATTTATAACTGAGGTCCTGACATTATTAAACAAGAATTATAATTGAAAATGATAAATTCCCTCAGATACCACTTTGTCACAGATAATGTAACCATGTAAGACATTCTTGAAAAATAAAACCAAGGGCCATAACTCATTCTAAATCAAATAATCATGACATGTCAACAACAACTCAACTTTTAAGTGAGTTTCAAGTTACATTTATACACGGTGGAAAATAAAATCAAGTGACTTTAACAACACATACGCTGGGGTATTAAATACCATTCACCAGTTCACCATGATGAGTGAACTCTTGTGCAGAGTGAGTGAAAATCAAAACTCTTTTTTATTATCTTAATGTCTGTTTGTTTGTTGGATTAAACATCCCACTGACTACTTATATAATGCTGACACAATGCAGTATCATGCTGTAGACATGTGGCATAATACAACACCCAGTCACATCATCATGACACCGGGCAAACCAGTCCTGGAACTATACCCTTATATGCAGAGTAAGGAAGCTATATCAATTCCATTTTTCTATGACTTTGTTATGTCGTGGTCAGGGATCGAACCAACGACCACTCGGGCACCAGGGACTGTATATTTTCTTAATATGACAATCTCAAATTTGGGAAGTGCATGGATGATGAGTTACAATTTAAGGATCTTCTTCTGTTTCCAAGAAAAAACCAACAAAGTGATGTGCAGAATCTCCATATTGCCATCAATTCATATACCAAGTTTCATAATATTATCTTAAAACGGCTTTTAATTTATCATTGCATCTAGATTTCCAGGCCATGTCTTACTGGTTTCCATTACCACAGCAACCGGAATTTTCGTCCGAGAAAAAATACAACAAAGTGATGTGCAGAATCTCCATACTGCCATCTATTCATATACCAAGTTTCATAATATTATCTTTGAATGGTTTTTAAGTTATCGTGGGATCCAGATTTACGGACATCAAGACGGACGGACATCAAGACGGACGGACGGACAGACGGAAGGCAAACCTATAGTCCCCTGTGGTGTAATCACTGGTAGGGGACAAAAAATTATTTCCATTGCTCGTACAGTATCTTGTTCAGTGGAGCGGAACATATTTAGCAATATTTTAAATGGCTATAATATGAATATTTATGTGAAATAATTAAGATTCTGATCACTTGCTGAAGCTATGTTGTTTTCAGAATATTTCTGTTTATTGCTCTAGGCCATCTTGTGTAGTGGGGCTGAATAATTTAAGCAATTTTTGAAGAGAGCAATAACATCTGTAAAAAAATTTGATGACACATGAAAAATGTTATGGAGATATTTTACTTACAAGCAGGAACTATGAGAATGTCTGCTTCCTCAGAATCTGATGTCAAAGAAAATCATGTCCAAAAGCTTTTTTCATTAGAATCCCTGTTCATGAGAAACATCATTATATTTCTTCATGTATTTTGTTCAGTTCATAATCATTGTATTATAGTATCAATGACCCACATTTTTCAGTCTTATTTTTTTCTGTTTTGACATACAGTCTAAATCATTAATATGGGCAACAATTACTAACGATTTTCCCCAGTCAAGATTATTTTCCAATATATTTTAATGATCGCAAAACTCAATAAGAAGACCAACTCCCTATTGTGTAAGGCAACCAAAATTCTCGGTCCCAATTGACAAATGACACATATTAGTGACCTGGCTGAATCAGACCATGGTTGAATGCCTCCCTCCCCCACGCTTCTGATAAGAATTTGTATGTTTGTCCGATTACAACATCAATAAGCACCAATATTCGGCATTCATTGAAAACAATAATGGCAGCTATTAGTATGGCATGTTT
This sequence comes from Solen grandis, assembly GCA_021229015.1. NCBI lineage: Eukaryota > Metazoa > Mollusca > Bivalvia > Adapedonta > Solenidae > Solen > Solen grandis. Next base: position 41,813,005 of record CM037783.1, on the reverse strand, counting down.
TGATAACAGTAAAACTAAGGACTGTTAAATGCCAAACTTTCACCAGTGAGGGTTGCTGACAGTGGAGATTACAATGACAATGGAAGGTGTCGGACAGTAATTGCACAGGGTGATAAATGATAAGTGATGAATGTTCTGTTGACTATTTGTGTTTACCAACACATCGACAGTTCAAATCCCGGCAGGGTCATTCGGATTTTTTGTGTGAGGAAGCCTTCCAGCTGGCTTGTGATAGGTCAGTGGTTCTACATGTATGCCTTCCTGCATTCGGGATCTTCCTCCACCAGTTAATTAGCTGGATGCCGCTATATGACTGCAATACTGTCGTAGGGACGGTAAACTCATATACTGAAGTCAGTCTAGTCAGAAAAAAATCTGCTAAAATTTCTTCTTTCAGTTACATGTTAATTTTTCTAAAATTAACTACATGTACAAGTATTAATTACTATATACAAGGTTTAAAATACTGATCTTGTGTTCAGACTGCTTAGCTGAGAGCTTTCTTTCTGGTAATTGCTTTACCTGACGCATTGCTTTTACAGTCTGTGTTCTGGTGGGATTATAAAGGCTCCTCTTTATTCTCATTGGTCTTGTGAGGTAGTGAAGTGCTTCCAATGACCATATCTGGAATCTGAAAACAGATCAATGAAGTATTTTTGTACATACTGAGGTATCCAGTTTCACATGGCTTGACACACATCTGTACAAACTTTATTTTACAAGTAGACACACAAAACATGAGGTTATTTCAGTTTATGCATGAACCATCACAAATCCAAAGGGATTTTAATACTGATCTTGTGTTCAAACAAATATCTTCAAAATACAAGTTCACTCATTCAGAAAATGTTTCACAATCATGGGACTGAAAAGCCTTCTTTCTGGTATTGCATGAATATTAAATAGATCACATCACGATGCATATCTGTACATAGTTTCATAAAAATGAATCAAGTCAAAGGTAAACCTGAGGTGAAACCTATGCAGAACAATCTTATCATATTCACCCATGATCCTACCACAATTAAAATATAGGTCACAGCCATAAGTTTGCATAAATATTAAAAGGTTTATATCATGATTTTACATGTGTACATTTTTTTGAAGATGTGAATTCATATTCATGGAAAAACAGCTTAATCACAAAGGTAAACCTGAGGCAGAACAATCAATTTGACCTTGTTCATCCAACCATAAAATACAGGTCACAGCCATGAATTTGTTCCAATATTTTTTTATATTGTATCATGAGGTACAAGTGTACCTAGTTTCATAAAGATGTGAAGTCATCTTCTTTGACAAAAAAGCTTAAACACAAAGGTAAACCTGAGGTGTGACCGACAGACAGACGAACAGACACACACACAGAAAATCTATGTGACCCGCAACGGAGGCTGAGATGTGAATGCCCGCCAAGACAAACTTTACATTTCCAGCACCCAGGCATTTAATCAAATGTCCTGGTAGCAATTTTTTTTACCAGGACAAGATCACATGACCCTAACTAATTTAAATATTCCTTCTAAATATGTTACCAATCATAGTAATCTACATAAATATGTTGATAAGTGAACAAAACTCAAGACTGCTAGCACAGACAATGTTTTTTTTTTGTCTGCCTGTAATCCTGGTAGATTCTGTCTAGGATTTATTGTACAGGTGGTGCAGTGAGAAAGTGAGCAGGGATCATTTTAGGCCAGAATGTGTGAAATTTTTTGCTCCTTTGGAAAAAAATTCAATGGGATCTTTGAAAAAATACTGAACTTTTCGGAACAGTGACAAAAAAATCATTTGAAAAATTATGAAAACAGTATATTCAGAGCCAGGGGGGAGAGAGGTGTTCTCAACTGACATTTCAAAGGTACTGTGAGTGGGGGGAGGGGCATGTTTGTTACAGAACATTCATCACCTGTGAAATCCATCATCAATATTATTTAATTTTAATCATCTGCGCAGATTTACATGGATACCTTGGCTGACTGATGATGACTGTTTTTTTCGACTTTCTAAACAATTTATCTATAAAGTGACAGCAAGATGCATCAGATTTTGATCCGGAAGTTGTTTCGGAAATAACGGTGGGTATACACCCTGTACTGTACCATACTGTACTAAGTATAACTATTACACATGTATAATGTTTGTTGGGTTTACTGCTCACTGACAGTATTTCTGTAATTTGGAGACGATGACTACACAAGGTCAACCAGTTGCTGGAATTACCCTTAAATGCCAAGCGCCAAGGAAAAGAGCTATATCTACAACTAAATGGCATGTCGCTGCGGGGATCAAACCCACGACCTCTCACTCCCAAGTCAGATGCTCTTACCACTAGGCCACTGGGACAGTCTAGTTAACTAGTACAGAACATGAGTGTGAATGGGTTAAAATGACAAGGAATACAAAGTTTTTAAAAATATTTTGAAATTAATACAATTAAACCGAGGTTTTTTTTATGCCTAAGTGAAAATCCTGTTCAGTTGTGAATGGAACTGCAGATCTGGATGAAAAATTGTGTAGGTCTGTTCAGAAATGTGAATGGGTCCATTTACCAGTACCAGTTAAAGAAGAAAAAAAAACCTGTTTTTTTATCTAGACATAAAATTAACATGCAAAATGAATAAAAAGTGCATTTCACTATTGAAATGTATACAAGTAAATCATTTGAATGAATGAGTTTTTCAGTCTTTATTTTTGCAAACTATATGAAT
>CM037783.1:41760194-41810194 GCA_021229015.1 Solen grandis | reverse complement strand
GAATGAAATCAGGTTCCTGACTCTTACACTGGATTATTATGAAACAAACAGACAGCGAGTTCAACTTAGTCACTAGCAACTACAGTTGCAGGAAAGCGTGTGTATGACCTTTACCTCTATTGCTTCAATCACTACTGAAACGCTGGGTATCGTATTATAGATATTTCATGTTAATCCCGCCTCCGTCTCCCATCGCATTGAGCGCTTTGATTGTTTTAGATTTCATCGAGGTATATGAAAGGCATGACCAATGACTTCGTAAAAATTCTAAAACCACACTGGACACATTTCGAATTGCGACAATGACATTGAGGATAACCTTACCGGAATGAAAGTTAAGGTTAGAGATGTTAATGAAATCAAAATTATGGTCATATATGTATTCATTTGTACAGTCGAATCCCGGCAGGGTCATTCGGATTTTCATGTGAGGAAGCCTTCCAGCTGGCTTGCGGTAGGTCGGTGGTTCTACCCGAATGCCTCCGTGCATTCGGGATCTTCCTCCACCTATAATTAGCTGGACGTCTCTATATGACTGAAATACTGTCGAAGCGACGGTAAAATTCAAATAGTCAAGTCAAGTCATTGTACAGGATATTAAAACAATCATCTAAGAGACTAATTCAGATTGACAAGCATTTGTAAACATTGTGGAAAAGGAGAGCCCATTGCTCAATATATAATTCATCTTAAAATCCAACCACAAACTGCAAAGTTATTATGCATAGAAGATACATTTTACATATTTTTGAAAACTATAACTTTGAAAAATGATCTTAACCTTGAAGTATCTACCAGTTCATTTAAGTGACATCATATTGAATATGTATACTTATTAATGGTAAAATCGGAAAACCCATAACTAAGCTACAACCCAGAAGATTTTTGTTGACAAATTTGACCTTTAATGATGACCTTGACATTGTGGTGCCCACAAGTTCATGTACCTGACACACTGCCACACCATATGGAACATATATACCATTTTTTGTTAAAATCGAATAACTCATGACTAAACTTACACCCGGGAAATCAGAATTTTGCATATGTTTGACAATTGTGACCTTCATTTGTGACCTTGACCTTGAAGAACCTATCACGACATGCTTTCATACCACAGTGAACATTTTTACCAATCTATGTTAAAATCTGACCACCCACAACACATTTACAGCTCGGAAAACATCGGACGGACGCAAGCAATCATTGTTGCCATGGTGACAGAAGAATGTTTTATGTGAATGAAATCACCATTTTCAAAACCAGTCTAGTATTGCTGCTTATTTGTCCAAATTTCATTTAGTTCTAAGATTGGGCAATTTTCAACACTTAGTGAACTTTGTCCTTTGCTTTAAATTTGACTAAGCACTAGCCTGATTAATGAATTAAGAATGTGTGAAATAACATGGTGCTTCAAGTCACCAAACAGTGGTTGCTATGGATACCATTTATTCTTCTTAAGTATTCAATACCTATTCAACTACCTGATAATGAAAGAGAAAACTTGTATACGAGTTTTCATGTGATTTGATGAAGAAATAAATTCTTGAGAGAAGAATTCCGCAAATTTTCCAATCAGCCCTCGTATATATTTTATTTAATGCTTTTCGGCGGATTATAGGGAACTATCAGTGATTTAAACAAGGGGCCCATGATGGCCCTAAATCGCTCACCTGAGATAAAAAGGTTGACCCAAGGAACATCTGTACCAATTTATTTTAAAATCTGGCCAATAGTTTTGAAGAAGATGATTTTTAAAGTTTTCATATTTTTTTTCTTTTTGTTGCCATGGCAACCAGAGTTCTACATGGATCAAGTTTATTTTAGCAACTTTTGTAAAGGTTGACACAAGGATCATCCCTGCCAAGTTTAATCAAATTATGTCCAGTGGTTTCAGAGGAGATGTTGTTTAAAGGTTTCTCTATATACACATAAGGCAAATAAGCCCCGCCCCTGGCGGCCATGTTTTTTAACGGATCGGAATAATTTTTGCAACTTTGGTAGAGGTTGACCCAAGGAACATCTGTACAAATTTATTTTAAAATTTGGCCTGTAGTTTTGAAGAAGATGATTTTTAAAGTTTTCTTTTTTTTCTTCTTTTTGTTGCCATGGCAACCAGAGTTCTACATGGATCAAGTTTATTTTAGCAACTTTTGTGATGGTTGACCCAAGGATCATCCCTGCCAAGTTTCATTAAATTCTGTCCAGCGGTTTCAGAGGAGATGTCGTTTAAAGAAAATTGTTGACGACGGACGACGCACGACGCACGACGACGGACGCCGGACGAAGGGCGATCACAAAAGCTCACCTTGAGCACTTTGTGCTCAGGTGAGCTAAAAAGGTAATTTCACTGCTTAAAACAGTGAATATTACCATTATCAAAATTTTCACTTGAACCCGACCCTACATTATATGTAAAATGATGATCGGAGCGTCAATTGCGCTGGGTTTTACGCAAGAAATGGCGCCATAAAAACGTCAGGCACGCGAGGTAATACCGCCAATTTTGACAAATTTTATGAATAATACAGCTGGCCTTTAAAGCATTAAAGAAAAAGAAAAAAAAAGTTTGTTTATGTGTATGATTGATTAGTTATTAGTCTGAGTGAACATAAAAAGTGACATTTTCACGAGTGGCGAAGCATATTCCAAAGCATGTACTGGTTTTATACGAATGTAAGCGCAACACTTAACTAGGTTTTGCATGATTGCGCAAGACTGAATGCATCCTTGAACATTGAAACTGTACACATTTTACTGTTTAACGTGAGTCTAAAGCTGTTGCATGAAAATTTAAATTAAATTCGGATAAATGCACGCGAGCTGATAAAAACTTCTAGATACATGTAATTGTTTACTGTTGTATCAGTATCCAATATTTGGTCATTTACTTGCATTCTTACACCAATGCATCTGTCTCCTTGATATACATTAATTGAATATCAATTTGCTTTGTATACGAACGAACATATAAGTCTTTTAGTGTAAAAAAGTACAGTGTTTATAGCTACAATTGAACGAATAAGCTAATCAGCGTAAAACAAAATACAGTTTATATAGGTACACTATGAGAAGACATGATATAAACACTGTTGTATAATATTGAGTGATATTCATTTACATTGTACGTGAAATATTTGTCATATCTGATATTGGAATTGAGTACATAATCTAATGATAATCAAACATTACATAGGTAGTTATTCCGAAATAAGGGATGAAATGTATATGCGCAGAAAATAAAACTTTTATTCTGAACACATTTTACTAATCACGCAGTCATTTCAATAATGGCTTGTTAAACTATCATAATATATTTATTCTCACGGAACATCGTTTACGTCTTTTAATAAGCGGTGTATTTATAAATCCTTGTATCCATGGGGATTTATTTGACACAAGATGACTTTTACGATAATATAGTTTTTCACCAAAAACTGGGGTTTTATATATTTACAGGTAAAAAATACGGGGTGATATATATTCAACGCGCAAGTATAAACTGGACAGTGAATGGTCGGTATAAAGGGAGATCATTGCTACGAGCGCATATATATGGTTTCCATGTGAAACATAAATGTTTCAGTTTTGTACTTGATGGATTGTATACTGTCAATACTTCATTAAAATCGGGTCGAGAAAAGTGGGGTGATATAAACAGTCCACTTTTTTCACCACCCTACAAAAAGGGTTTCATATTCGAAAACTTCCCACATCTTGGTAATCTCTTAGTTTATAAATATACGCGTACTAAATCATTTAATCAAAGACCTAATAGCCTAACAGAGATCCGCAACTCTTATACAGGTAAAAAGCAAGTCAGGAGAAGTTCTGTACGATTGTGTGACCGCGTGATAACGTGAGATGTGTTAAATTGCTCATATCAATGATAAATATACCGAATTTCCTCTTTTTTGCCGATTAAACCAAAACATTTATGTATCTCATTAGACCGTTTATCTCTTTTGTGAATGATAGTGTAAAGCGACTCTCTGTTGAGCGTCTGCGAGATGTTGAGCGTCTCAGCGAGATTTCGTTCAAATTCCGTTCACCTATTGTTTTTTTTTTTTGGGGGGTTTTTTTTCGTCACGAGAAAAAGCGTCATTTCGAACTGTTTCATTTCGTCTTAGGTATTTTAAGGAAACAAGTGCAACCAATATCTTTTAAATAGCTAACCGTTTATTTCTTCACCCGGGCTATACGAGTCTCGTGAGAACGTTATCTTGTACGGGATGTCTGTCAACTGGTGTGCGTGGCTCTCGTGTGCTGTGTGCATAGCGAGACAAACGTCCTTTGGAGCTCCAGCAGCGAATCCGGTCACATCTGAATGAAAAAGAAAATTATGAATACTTTTTGGTTAAACAAAGACAGAAGTCTTAGGGCAAAATCTGAGGTTTTATACGTATACACATATAGTTTATTATCCTTTCAGGGAGATAACCAAGACGTAGCGGAACCATTATAGAAACTTTTCCTTAATATCTGCACCAGCTTTTGGGCAATGCCCCTCTCATAATCAGGTGTCTTCGGTACGGATAATGAACAGAACATATATTTATTGATAGAATCTCGTTAAATACAAAGTCATACACTACATATATATGCAATGTCATTTACACAAACAATAAGCTGATAATTGAAACCAATCATTGTATGGAGAATGAACGAACCGTAAAAGTACCCCTAGTGCCATTAACACAGGTACTAAACACATAGTAGAACAGAATTGCATTAACATTTCCTTTCTTCTGATTATTGTCGCCGCATGGAAACGCGGCGTCAGATTGGATTTTTTTTCTTTCTTTTTTTGCCAATGGAGCTGCATAATACCACTGTTATTATTGTAAATTAACTGATGAAAAAAAAAAAACAAGATTCAAAATATGCAAGTCTTCTATTGTTATTAAAAAGAAATTGGACACATATAATGTGTACCTGATGAACACGTAGGCAACGGGTTTTAAAACTTGCTTAACGGACCTTGCAAGGCAACCTGAATCATTAAAGATAAGAAAAAAAATGGAAGATGTTTTGAGATCTTAAAATATTCAGATTTTAGATACAAACCGTCAACTTGAAAAATTAATGAAACAGCAGTTTAATATCAATAAGTATTACAGCATAATGTAGAAAGTGTAAAAACACACAAATATTATACATATGTCCGTAGTGGACATGTCTAATTTACGGCCTTAGGTCCAACCTGCGGTCACAGTATGTATAGTGTTTGAAACTGAACATTACATGGCTTATTTTGTAAAGCCTTGTAAATATATATTTTATACATATCATCAACACAAAAGGAATGCCATACTCCTACGTCACGCTACGTTATCAATGGAAGTAATAACTATTGGGAAAGATTGTTAATTAATACCGGGACCTGTACCTAAATCCCTTAACAAATAAAAACTTATCTGTGCTGAATTATTTCGTCATCATTTCCGTCTTGTTGCTGCTGTTGATTATGAGTTTTTACATTGACATTTATACCGCCTTAGTAACTTACTGTCTGGAAATTTCATGCATCTTGCAGAATTATTCCAATAACTATATATGAAAGGAATTACCTGTTGTAAGATGTATCTTCATTGATCAAATAAGAAAGGCGCATGGTAAAATCGCACATTTTTGTTAGTTATTAGATCTATGTCATCCAAACGTCTAATAATCTAAAAATGTTTATGAGGTCTGTGTGTTATCCATGGGTGACTTTTATAATGGGTTACATGAAGTACAGAAAGGCGAAATCCCTTTATTGATATTATATTGATGTATTTAGTGGTGGTGATGATTTTGATAAAGAACAGTACTTTGTTAAACATATTTTGAGTAAACTATACGATGGTCTCTCAAGATTCCCAGCAATTTACCCGGGCATGGCGATATTTCGTAATGCGGACGTGCACATCGTAATAAATAAGTTGCATTTTGCTCTTTTTGTGCCAATAAATGTTTTGACTTGTAATTTTCTCTCTAGTATTTCACAGTCATTGTTATTAAATACAATTATACATCTCCAATACAACATGCCGCCCTTTAATCTTTTTTCATATAAGTGGCTAATTACTACACACATATTTGCGTAATTGATGCGACTGGTTTCAACTGTAAGAACGCCCTTACTGTATGGGTGACGGACGATGTGAACCACGGATGATGTTAACCGGGACGATGTGAACCTGTTGATCTATGTATAGGTTAGTTCATAGTTGCCTTTAACTACACGATATAGTCACGAGGGCGGAGCCAGGACTATGTCGTGTAGTTAAAGGCAACTGAACTAACCTTTTTGCCATTTTTTCTCACGAGTGACAAATCGTCACAAAAGAGTGAGTTATGTGGTTGCATAGTCCACACTTATTGATCTTTTACAAAAGTGTGGACTACGCGTTATAGTCCACGGTGACTATGAACAAATACTGGCACCTGATTGGAACGAGAGGAAAATGCCATGTGCTAAAGATTAGTTAATTAATGGCATCTCAAATCATCATTTTGTTCTATATTTCTGAATAATTTGATAGTAAAAGTTTTCTGTTGTTGTTGTTTTTGGACCTTAACTGTATGGCTTTGCTCTATTTAAGTCATGCTTCAAAAAAATGCTCGGCGTCTTTGCATCAAAATAAGTCTTGTTAGCATATTAAAGAACTTAAGAAATCTTGTACATAAATTCATGAGCGGATCCAGAGCCCCCCCGATTTAATATTATACTAAGAGTAAAGACGAAAAGACCCCCACCCCACCCCTAGAAAACCGCGTTGGACATTCCTTGTAAAAATCTTTAAAAAAAATTATGAGGAAATGATAGAAGAAGGCACACGGACAACACCTCACACACATGTACGGTAATTTCCATATATTCCCCCGACCCCACCCTGAGGTAAATGGCTGGATTTGAATTGATTATTAATTTTTACACTGCAAAATATGATCTTTATAAATCTAAACATGCTCAGTTTCTCACGGAAAGCAATGATTTAATATATGGCTTCAACAGCTCTATATAAGCACGTAAAATTATTGTGGTTATAAATTTACAGTATACATTATCTGCTTTTAAGACAGTAAATGATTTCCAAAGCTTCGTGTGATAATAGTCCGGTCCATACTGTGAACACATGATGGATATCTGTAATCTGTCTCCGATAATGACTGAAATTGGTCGATTGAATGTTAAAAACAAACAATGCAATAAAGCTTTATCAGTCAGAGTAACCCGCATACCATTATATCTGGTGACAAACAGAAATTGGGACTTACATCAAAGGCAAAGTGAGGAATGTCCGATGTCAAAGATGACCACTCAATGTTTGCTGACCATCAGAAGTGTTTGTATCATGGTCAACGATAACAGCGACATACAGAACAAACCATAATCACTTACACCCATTCTTATTTGGATATGTCTTATCATAAAATGTTTAAACTTTTTCCAGTAAACTAAGTCTTACGTAACTAAACCGGTTTGTCTAAAGAAATTAACGGCGTTACCTTGACAACAAGTGTGCGATATATTACCTTGCTTCGCGCCACTTGCAATAAATTCCATAAAATTTAAAATATAAACGCTAATTAATACGTCTCACTGCGATATCAAGCCATAGACAAGCGACATATTTCTGACACTGGACATTACACAGTCCTGAAACTACCCCTAATATGGACTGAGGCCACGCAAAAGAGAGATATACCAATCTTTTTAGTCTCAACTTTTGAGATGTGGCGGCCGGGAGTACGTGGTCGTTTAGATGACGAAACTGTATTTTGTGATGCCCTCTTTCAGGTTTGGCTATCCTTATCAAGCGTGTATTTTAAAAATCAATATATACATGTATTGGATTAATACCCAGGCTGTATGAACTGTATCTCCATACCTGACGGAACTAAACGCAGATTACACAACAACACAGGAGAGCAACCTGGTGCAAATTTAATTTTATACTTTAAATCCACCCATCCCACCATAGATATTATTTTTAAATTATTAAAAGTACGATAGTTCTACTTCTCAACAGACGCACACAAAGACGGACAGATGTATCACTACCTTTCATGGCGGCGGCAAAAGCAAAGGGGCAGAACTTTCTTACGGTAGCGCTGTACTTACCAAAAGTGGGTTGGGGTTGGTGAAGTGTGCAACCCATTTTTGTGAATGACAGTTCCTAAATAAAAATTACCATACACCATTTATTTTGATATATACAACATATCCAGAATTCTCACCTTGATTGCCCTGAGCTTTTTAGCTTTAGGAGATATGCTCCTCGGGTCTTGTTCACCAATATCTAAAGTAGATCAAAGCGCACTATGCGCTGAGAGACGGCGATAGGATTAACATGAAATAGTATATTCTAAACCCAGCGTTTCTGAAGTAATTAAAGCAGTAATATAACGACAAATCTCCACGCGCTGTTGCTACTCGCTTCGTGTTTGTTACATAGTAATCCGGAAATAGGGTCGTGAACCTTTCATTCATAAAGTTGCATACCTAAGTAGGTAATTCTCTTTCTTCAGTACTAGCAAACCTGATATATACATTCTATCTGTTGTTGAGTATGTGTAGAAATTGACAACGCATTTGGTTATTTAAGATACTAGAATGTTTGCCTTTCTATTTCAAAGATAAGAAATACTCTGGGAGGAACCTAACTCATCATAACGCAAAATTACGTGCGGACTATTTTTAGGTCAATTACATACAATCAGAGCGCTACTTTTTTCTTTTTAAAGGAGTAGATCTTCGTGTATATAAAATGGGTTGCTGTTCTAATTAAAAAATGTCATGGACATTTTGTTCACGCTTAAAATATATGTTTCTAGTGCAAAATAATGGTAAAAGAAAATATGTTAACAAAGAATAACACATAAGCGGTTACGGTGATGATTTAAACGTCTGTGTAACATATTCCACTCGTATTCGTTAGTGCAGAATCGCATTTCATGGATCCGCACAAAGCGCGGAGAGGTACAGTTAAACTTGCCGTGGAAAATATGCAAATCAGCAAGGCCTGAATTCGTTTTCCAGCATAAGATGGCTGCGCCGTCTAAAAACATTTGGATGAAGCTTGCATATATTTATAACCTAAAACCAACGGAGAACAAACTCTTATTGAGATTTCGATGGAAAAATACATACATACATACATACATACATACATACATGAGGGCTACCTCGATGTAAGTTTCCCCCATTTCCGTTTCGTTTAAAAAACAATGTAAACATTACAGATACATTTGGAAACACTTTAAGGTAACAATTTGTTAATAATGCTCTTGGTTATATTTTCATTGGTTGAGTTTAGCTGGTTGTCTCTAAAATCTTTACTTTGTAAACGGGCAATTTTACATCTAAAAAAAATCCCATTTTCATTTCACTATAGTTTGATAGCTTGATTTCTTCAAATCGTCTGCGACATTTAAGATTCTTTTTTATTAGAACATACCACCTGTTTAAAAGAAATTTGAAATTTTGGAAAATTAACATTAAAAGAACAATACTCCCCACTACTATGGAAAGTACAGCGCTGCCTTAAAGTTAAAGCTTGAAGTTAAAGGGTTAAGATATTTGAATAAAATACATAGCTCCTTATTTAGCCAGTATATATATTTAATACTCCATAATTCTATTATAAATAACATAGTATAATCAAATTTTATTCACAGCTAATTACTATGTATACACAAATAACACTCTAAATGACGAAACAATCTTAAAAGATTTAGCTTTTATACATAAATACATACATACATACACTCACAAAAAACGCACAAATAACTGATTCAAACTAATTTAAACAAAATATTACCGTTTACAAGGCTGCACGACATCCATATTAAAGCAATTCGAAATATCTGACACCGAAAAATATGCATTGTGAATGTCAACCTGCCAAATGTCAAGTCCCAGCTTTTCTGCACAACAGCAGTATTTCAATAGTGTAAAACCGCCTATTTTCGGAATCCTCATATGAGTGGGTCGCTTATGTACTGACTTAAGTTCTCATTCTGCACTGCAGTTAAAGGTGGATGCACAGATTCGATTCTGAAAGAGTGGAGATTGTTTTAAGGACACTTTTTAGTAGGTGTGTGAAGTTAGCGCGTAGATCGTAAATCAACACTATAAAAAATTGTCTTTGTCGACCTGGGTCGTAGATCGTAGCTCAGCCACTCAAATAAACCAAAATAAATGGCTGAGCTGGGTCGTAGATCGTAGCTCAACCACTCAAATAAACCAAAATAAATGGTTGAGCTGGATCGTAGATTGTATCTCAACCATTGAAAAAGTTCACGGAAAGGTTGAGCTGGGTCGTAGATCGTAGCTCGACCATTGAAAACATTCATAGAATGGTTGAGCTGGGTCGTAGATCGTAGCTCAACCATTCAAATAAACCATTATAAATGGTTGAGCTGGATCGTAGATCGTAGCTCAACCATTGAAAAAGTTCACGGAATGGTTGAGCTGGGTCGTAGATCGTAGCTCGACCATTGAAAACTTTCATAGAATGGTTGAGCTGGGTCGTAGATCGTAGCTCAACCATTCAAATAAACCAAAATAAATGGTTGAGCTGGGTCGTAGATCGTAACTCAACCATTCAAATAAACCAAAATAAATGGTTGAGCTGGATCGTAGATCGTAGCTCAACCATTGAAAAAGTTCACGGAATGGTTGAGCTGGGTCGTAGATCGTAGCTCGACCATTGAAAACTTTCATAGAATGGTTGAGCTGGGTCGTAGATCGTAGCTCAACCACTCAAATAAACCAAAAAAATGGTTGAGCTGGGTCGTAGATCGTAGCTCAACTATTCAAATAAACTAAAATAAATGGTTGAGCTGGGTCGTAGATCGTAGCTCAACATTCAAATAAACCAAAGGTTGAGCTGGTCGTAGATCGTAGCTCAACCATTGAAAAAATTCACGGAATGGTTGAGCTGGGTCGTAGATCGTAGATCGACCATTGAAAACTTTCATAGAATGGTTGGCTGGGTCATAGATCGTAGCTCAACCATTCAAATAAACCATTATAAATGGTTGAGCTACGATCTACGACCCAGCTCAACCATTCTATGAAAGTTTTCAATGGTCGAGCTACGATCTACGACCCAGCTCAATCATTCCGTGAACTTTTTCAATGGTTGAGCTACGATCTACGATCCAGCTCAACCATTTATAATGGTTTATTTGAATGGTTGAGCTACGATCTACGACCCAGCTCAACCATTCTATGAAAGTTTTCAATGGTCGAGCTACGATCTACGACCCAGCTCAACCATTCCGTGAAATTTTTCAATGGTCGAGCTACGATCTACGATCCAGCTCAACCATTTATTTTGGTTTATTTGAATGGTTGAGCTACGATCTACGATCCAGCTCAACCATTCTATGAAAGTTTTCAATGGTCGAGCTACAATCTACGATCCAGCTCAACCATTTATAATGGTTTATTTGAATGGTTGAGCTACGATCTACGACCCAGCTCAACCATTCTATGAAAGTTTTCAATGGTCGAGCTACGATCTACGATCCAGCTCAACCATTCCATCAACATTTTCAATGGTTGAGCTACGATCTACGACCCAGCTCAACCATTCTATGAAAGTTTTCAATGGTCGAGGTACGATCTACGATCCAGCTCAACCATTCCATCAACATTTTCAATGGTTGAGCAACGATCTACGACCCAGCTCAACCATTCTATGAAAGTTTTCAATGGTTGAGCTACGATCTACGACCCAGCTCAACCATTCCTTGAACTTTTTCAATGGTTAGCTACGATCTACGATCCAGCTCAACCATTTCTATGTATTATTTCATGGTTGAGCTACTATCTACGATCCAGCTCAACCATTCTATGAAAGTTTTCAATGGTCGATCTACGATCTACGACCCAGCTCAACCATTTATAATGGTTTATTTCAATGGTCGAGCTACGATCTACGACCCAGCTCAACCATTCCGTGAACTTTTTCAACGGTTGAGCTACGATCTACGATCCAGCTCAACCATTTATTTTGGTTTATTTGAATGGTTGAGCTACGATCTACGATCCAGATCGACAAAGAAAATTAGTTATAGTTTCGATCTACGATCTACGATCTACGCGCTAACTTCACACACCTCTTTTTAGTTTTAGATATGCTGACTTGATAATAAGAAGAGCTGTCCGTAACACAGCGCGCTCGATTAATTCCATCGCGTATTGGTTCAAAGATGTGAAACCAAAATTTCGAAGTCTAAAAAGGGTCATTATTAGCATTAAATTTTAGCCTGTTTTTATGCCCATGAAGACTTAAAGGGGAGTATTTAATCAATAATCATAGCTACTAAGATGCATACATGCAATATTTAACCAAATTTTGTTGCACGCAAAACTTTTACAAAAATTTAGTTCAAAAAGGACCATAACTTAAAAAAATTCAATCAAATATAATTGCATTAATTAGCCTCTGAGCAAATATATGATTTTCAAGTCAATCCTTTTACTGATAGCTGAGATACATGTATTAGCATGATAGTATGTTGCATGCAGAACTCTTACCAAAATGTTTAAGTTAAAAAAGGGCCGTAATCTGCATTAAATTTCGTAATAAATTATTGTTTGTATAATGACGCTAAAGACCTTAGTGAAGTATAAAAGGAATAAATAAAACTGATTATTAAGATGTTCTTATCATAGTAACTTGCATGCAAAACGAAAACAAAATTTAAGTTCAAAAAGGGCCATAATTAATCTAGCTCGATGGTTTGATTCCCCTGAATACCTATTTAAAGTTGCAAATCAATTCATTTATTGATTTGGTAGATATTGGCATGATATTATGTTGGCATGCAATTCCTACGTCATTCTTCGCACGTTTCCGCTCATTTCCGACAGCCGCGCCCGTCATCGGCAAAACCCGAACAGTAACGAGCACCGACACTGTGCGAAAGTTGTACGTCGGAAATACGTAGTCAGTTACAATTTCTGCTGGGTATTAAAAATTAAATGTCATATTTAAAGCAGATCGATCACAGATGGTTACTGACTTAGATTTTCACAGACCCTGTTAAATTTGTGATGTGACCGCTGTTTGGTGTGACATGAAATCGCATACTTCACAGGTCATTTTCAATATGCAAAACGAGCAAGCACTATAATATCTGGTTCCGTCATTAACAGCTATAATCATCTTTTCAGTCTTTTCATTAAATAGGACCTGAAAAATGTAACAAGATATCAATTTCCGTAGTCTGTTGGCAGTTTTCCCGCGCTTAATTGTGACAGGTAGGCGTCTTCACTTTTGTTGCGGGTTCGAACCCGACTCGTGCCAAAAATACTGCAACAATGTTATATGTGTAATATATGTTTGATACGTAATTTAAAATGATAATCGATTTGCACATATATTCACATTAATACTTTCACCGAAGCACTGCGGGGTCGACCATGGCTTGGTCTAAAATGTATTCAGCTATGGTATATATGTCTTTTTATGTGTTCAGGCTTAAATTTATCATCGTCGAATACCCGCGGGCGATTGATATATCATCTATATGTCGTGGGAATTTACGGCTGGATTTTGTCGTTTTCGAGTGTGTAAAATTATGCAATTTCATTGATTGCATCGTGTTTTTAAAACCAGTCATAGATACCGCTGTATACAGCTGCTGGATCAACCATCTTTTTTATTATTGTTCAAGCCTCCACACATAAGGGTATTGCATTTTTGAGCTGTGTTTCAAAGTCGATAATTTAAGCAATAACTATTGTAGTACGACGGTCCCCGCGGCATGATTTCATGTAGTGAAACGGAATAAGTCAGCCGGGGGTATCCAACGATGTGATTTTATTTGAAAAAATAATATAATTAATCAGGAGGCATACATTTCATTTTATGCTTCAGTCGTAGCTGTGCGATTTCGATCCCGGCTCGTTTTAAAAATATGTCATCTTGACATTTGTGTGAAATTCGTCGCCGGTTCGATGATTTTTTTTTATATGGTGAATATCGGTTTGAGAGTTTTGGTTAATAATGAAACCTAAGTGGATATTGGGGCCTGTTAAGTTTTTAAATCAGATTTAGGATTTGGCTCGGCATTCAACGCTTTTCGATGTTTGCCTTTGGTATGAGGTGAAAAACGGGACAAGAGTTAGCTCAAAATCAAATTGAACACTATAATAGGCCTGTTTTACGTTTCGATCGCTGAGCTTTCCGCCATCTTGATATTTGTATATTTGTATGCATATATAATGGCATCACTGGGTTGGTTTTGAAATCCATCTCGACATTCTACCTTAATGGTCTTTGAATTTATATCTCAGATCTGGTTCGAAATTAGATGCTAACTCGATATTTACGATGTCAGAGTTGGGTCGGTATTGAAAACCTAACTCGATATTCAATCTAGAAATTCCCTGCCAGCTCGTAATATTCATTTTAATATGGTGAATAAAAATCTGAGAGTTTGCTCGAAAATTGTCTGTGACTCGATATTGAATATCGAATGACGATCTCAGAGCTGGCTCGAAATTCGTAACTCAGTATTAAATATCGATATGAACGATCTCAGAGCTGACTCAAAAATCGACTGTAACTCGATAATGAATATCGAATGAGTCGCAGATGCACTGCCTAAATATATTCTATAGTGAATAACCGAGAAAGATGCGGAGAATGTGGACTTTTTCTGGTTGACACATTTGATTGGCCTGTTGAGTACTCGTGCGTGTGTATAAAGTTGGAATAGACGGCTTTGCCGTAAAAAACATTAAAAATAAAACTGAAGAAGAAATATACTTTAATATGTATAAATAGATATTAACATAAATAATTTGATATATGGCGCATTGTGTAAACATACTGTTATACTTCAAGCTCACACAATACAAATGGTTATAATCATATCAAGTATTTTGAAGACATTGCTGAAACTAACTACATTGTAAAGGTAGGACATTTCGCTAATTTTTGTAGCATACATATCATTGTCAGACCACATTTGTAACACCTGTTACAAATGTGATCATATGCGTATCAGGTTTTACAAATGTGTAACAAATTATTTGACGAATTTTTTATGTGACACACAATCCCATGTAATTTTATTCATGAAAAAATGTTACGAATGTGATTTGTAGCGGATGTTGTCTAACATAGCATTATAGAAAATAATTAATAGTTGGGGTTTAATTAAGCTTAGTTTGAAATTACTTGTATTTAAGTCGATGGGGAAACGTAAATCATACAACTTATACTAATCCCTTTCGATGGTTCCAGGGATGGACCAGTACTTTGTGTCTGAGAAAGCGATTACAAGTCCTTACCCCTAACGGGGTTTGAACCCCCAAAAATCGGATCCCTCGGATGTTACCTTTAGACCACGGTTCACGAGGAAAGGAACAACAACAACAATAATAATAATAATAACGAGCAAAATACACTAATGACAAAAGTATTGAAATTACAGTGTATTACAATTTATACAAACGAAGCCACTATCAAAATACTAGATACTCATCTTGAGTTCTGGATATTAGCTTATTAACTCGTCTGTTTTTCAAAGTAAAGAAGTCAAAGTTTTGTCATCGCTCTGGTGTCGTTGTCGACGTCGTGTAAAACTTTAACTTTTGCCCTAACGTTTGCCATAACTTCTAATTTATGAAAGCTTCTGTCAGGCAAAAAAAAAATAGTTCCATTTCTGATCTCCCGACCGCCCCTCTTTTTTAACGTCTGACCCTAAAGCTTTTTTACCTTTCCGCCTTTAAAAAAATATTTTCATTTTTTTTACTTTTCGTTTCATTTAAAAAATAAATTTAAAAAAATCCCGACCTACCGGTTCTCTTTTTTATTTGCTGATGTCCAGAAACGGAACTTTTTTGGGGGGCCTCATCAAACTCACATACTTGTTCACTATCACAAGGACTACATTCCTTTCAGGGGCCATAACTCTTAGATTTATTTTCACCTTATTTATCCCTTAAAAACAAAAGGACGTGCGTTGGCGTCCGCATGTGTTGATAGATCAATATCCAGCCAACACATTTCAATTATTTAATTACAGAATTTGATCTAATCATAAATACCTGACCTTAACTTCAGATGATGATCAACAGTCTATTATTTGTTGTTTCTAGACGAGCCATAATACAGCGCGCATTTGAAACAATTCAACATGAAATGACCATGGAGAACCATTTAACAACTCAACAACAAATCCTCGTGATTTATCGGCGTATGAAACACACTGTTAGGAACAGTTTCTTCTGCAATTCTTCTGCAAACTGTTAAATACACACTATTCTTTTTTATGACCCTCTGCAGGCGGCCATTTTTCGCTTACATTCTTATATAATATAATGATTATATACGTGTTAATAAACAATGTGAGCAAGCAACACGCTCGTGTTTACATGAGCAAATATCGACAAAGATAAATCAAAATTGTCTATTTGGGAGAGTTATTGGCTAATGTTGATAACATGAGACTCGGTGACGGCGTAGATTTGCTTGCAGTGGAAGTAGACGATTATTTCACGCTCGCCGGGCTTTGCGGGGGTCATCGAAAATGATTTTTTGAACGTCTGCTTTGAATCGACGATGTAACCCCTGAAAATAATCAAAAAGTTATATGTGGAAGAAGGTTATTGCCAGGATTGTATTAACTTATCATAGTCTCGGAAAACATCATTGAGAAGCATATTGGAATGTTGAAAACTAAAGAGCAAAAAATGCAACTAAATTTACAAAAGCGTAACAAAGTTTTCATGAATAAATTTGATCACAACTAGAATTATATGATAAGGATATGCCTTTACACAAAATTTGGTCGGTTGTAGGTTCGAACCCCGTCGGAGGCATGGGTTTTTCATAATTTACCAGGCTCAAAGTACTTGTCCAACCAAGGAACCATCGAGAAGGATTAGTATAAGTTGTAAGAACTTGTTTTCATATCGACGTAAAATAAATAGGTTTAAACACTATGATTTTGTTTCATGCGGAAAATGTGTTGTGAGTGTAAGTGACCCAATGAACCGAGTGGTGTAAAGTACGAGACCGTACTTGAGGCTGATGACGGTGGGTTTCTGTATTCCGGGGCCCTCCACCCTCAGCTGGCAGTCAGTCAGGGCACAGGGAGCGGGTTCTCAAAGGAGGCTTCCACCTCAAACTCCTGCCCGACATTCCCGGTGTCCGGAGCCTGCAATTTTAATGTGAAGAAAAAGAAAAGAAAAGAAAAAACAATGATATATGATATACATAAATATATATATATATATATATATATATATATAGGAACAAACATGAATTTTTATTTCATATCAAATTTTACTTAATTTAACGAGTTCATGAAAATGTTATTAAGCGAGGCTCTGGCGACTTGATATGAAATGAAAATTCATGTCAGATTCTTTTTATTATACATGTATATGATGACAGAAAATCACGATTATAACAACAAACAAACAAAAACATGAATGAACGGACTGTGAACAAATTATTATTTGCAATCTAACACCAAGAAAATAGATTCAAATAATAGCTGAAAATAACGGTGTGTATTTCTCATTTCTCATACATTTTCAACATCATATGAATAATGCATCTTTTTTATCAAAGTTAGTTGCATCAAACACATTAATCCAGCTGTTCGAGTTCAACACACTATGCATATATAAAGAATACACGCGCGTGACGCGGAGTGTTGTAATTCGACCTAAAGGTATATGTAATGTGTTAAATATAAGAAAATATGTGATGGTTTTACGAAACCGGAAACAGCTGTATGAGCAAAATCTCATATGATAGATATCTATGATACTAAAAGACAAAGACAAGTTCACATTTTTATTCAACGTGTACAAATAATTTCATCACACACAACCTTTTAAATTATATCAAACTTTCGAAGAATTAAGCGAATATATATATCCCTCGAAAATCTGTTTAAGTGTTTATGAACATTGATCCAAAACTAAAGAAATGCAACAATAATACTCCAAGATCTGCAAACCAAAAAGAATTGGTCCCAAACGACGTGGCATTGTTGCAGAACTACATCCGATAGAATGATATCTAACGCACTTTTGGGTCAGAGTTTTGAACTTTGTTTATTAAATAGAATACATTTGAATGAAAAGAAGTGGTCTCCACGAAACTTTATTACAGTCATAGCAATTTATTTGGACAAATTTTACAGTTTGACATGAATAAATAAACATTTTTTCCCTTTCCAGCAACTCGATGTTATTTTCTTACACTAAATTATCATATAATTATAAAGAAGTCACTGAATCTAGCCTTGTCTATGCACAACAAAATCCGTTTTGTACTACATTCTGAAACGCTGTTACCTTATCATGATCATAATTTACATAATCATGATCATAATTTACATAATCATGATCATAATTTACATAATCATGATCATAATTTACATAATCATGATCATCATGGTCAACATCATCAGATTTATAGGTAACTTGCTTTACATGTTGTAGTGAAGTATAACAAATACATTTCTATAGACTGCTTTTTTGCTTATGAAATTATGAAAATATCTGAGTTTTCTTTCTTAATGGAGAGGTTTCAATAGTTCAATAGTTTTTCAACTAGTTATGACTTCACAACTATTCCTGAGTAGGAAAAAATCAAGTTAAATAACAGTTATTGTTTTCAGTTCAGGTTAACAAAGCCTGCTTCGCGAATGCGCTTCGCAGTTTTAAATGGATATGCATGCCATTTAAGGGTTTCAAATAAATGATACAAGTGTTATACACATAGCTGATAGTAAAGACAATCACCATGACAGACACGATTATGACGATGAGTGTGACGAGTAGCAGGAGGAGGGGTGATGATAATGATGATGGTGAAAATGTTCGTAACGGTCGAACATCAATGTCAATAATTCAATTTTAAGTCCGTTTATATGCGACATATCCAGACCCCAAAATTGGCGTCAGACCCCAAAGTGCGATACCACAAAGCAGACCGCGAAGTGCGTTACCACAATGCGTTACCACAAAGCACATTATAATCCTGACTAATCCAAAAGTTTTGTTGGACAAGATTTATACTCTTTTGAAAAAAATTTGTAACTAAAATTGATTTTTTTTTATTTCTTCCGAACCTTGATTGTCAGATGAGGCTTGCGGAGCCGCTGTTCATCCACCTCGGCGAAGGTCTGGTTTGTCTCCTCCACGATACACATGCAGGACAGTCTGTACATGCAGTGGTCTACCAGCTGGTCAAGGTACTCAGGCGCCTCAACCTGGACAGTCTCTGTTAACTCTGAAGTCAGTGTTATAACTGGTACTGTATTTATTACAAATTCTTAGATGAGGATGCACGTTTTTTATAATAACCCTGCCTTAAAGTTAACATTCTGAATACATTACCATGGTTTGATGTATGAGAAATTTTAAAACAGTGTCGAGATTTCCGGTTTTTAGCTCGACTATTCAAGGAATATGAGAGCTGTTGAAAACACTCGTGGGTCGGCATTGGTGTCGGTGCTGGCGTTGCATTCAGTCTCATTAAAATCATATCCTAATTTGCACTCCTCTACTATCCGCGATTAGGATCTGACAATATCGCATTAGGGGTCACGCCAGATTGACCTTTAAAGTAATTTATATGCATTAACAAGTGCTCGATTTTAAACCAATTAAATAGCGCGTTTCAAACTGACTTCGGTAAAACATTTGCCATAGGGTGAGAAAAATGTGCAGCTTGACCGGGACTCGAACCCGGGGCCTTTTTCTTACAGGTCGAATGCTCTACCGAATGAGCTACGCTCTACCGAATGAGCTACCCGAGCACTTGGACATCTTTCTACCCGATTGTAAAATGGATGCGGTTACTTCCCCCTGATATACCGAACGATTCTGTAGCCGCCGATTGATTGGCTTATACAAAGGTCAATCTGAGACGACCCTCTATACGATGTGGTCAGATCCAGTTAACATACTGAATCTGATTTAAATGAGATTGCGTTGCAGCTTGGTTAAAGTTTTGAATATACATCACTATGAAGCTTTTATCTCGATAACCTTTCCTGGTACTGACTTGAAAGTTTATGAGTATCTTTAGGTACATCATACAATATAACAGATAACTCTTGGCATAATGTATTACAATTTATGTCCCCTATTTAACATAGAAATTTTAGTAAACTTTTTGCTTGCAGTGTACTATCATGTTTTTATCTCGGTAACCAGAAATATGACTGATTTGAAACTTCATTAACATTTTCCGTGGAATCAGGCTATTGGGACAAATATCTCTTTACTGGATTAAATGCAAATTATGGCCACTTTTTGACTTAGACTTTTTGGATAAAATTGTGCATGCAATCGAAAATTTGGTTGAAGTCTTGCATGCAAGTTACTATCCAGCTTATATCTCAGTAACAATTCATGATATTTACTCGAAAGTTTATGAGTGTGTTAAGGGGCTTAAAAAACCAAGGTTGATAATTCTTGGCTGATAGTTTTTATCATGCTTATACCCCTGTAACTAGGCATGGGAGGATTCTAAATTTCATAATTATGTTCAGGGGTATCAGACTATCAAGGTAGATAATTTTTTAAACAAAAAAAGCAGAAATTAAAATATACACATGTACTTAATTTCATAATTAGCAACAATCATTCTGAATAGTCGAGCGTGCTGTCTTAAGGACAGCTTTTGCTTGTAATATCGGAGTAATTCTAGTTTATTATTGCAATTTGATATATTCTTGTTGTAGTTGATGTGTTATATTGCGGTATAACGTAGAACAACAATCCAAACTTACTCTTACACAAAATATACAGAATTACGTACCTTCGCCCGCCTTAATTGTGGCGTCACTTAGTTTCTTGCTGACAATATGTTTGTGGCGCATTCCAGTGTAATATATGGACGATAATGCCACAGTCCCGCTAACATTTCTGACCTCATTGCTCTCGTTCTTCATTGTCAGGGTGACGTGTATGGGTTGTCCCATGAAAGTGTTCTCCTCGGCGGAGAGCTTAAAGGATACGTCCTGAAACATTTCGATTTAACAGGTGAAATAAGGTTATTATAGATATTAAATGAAAGTACTCTAACGCAGGAAATCTCGCATAAATATCTGCCACAAGTAGTTAAAATAGCTGAATCAGAGCTAAATCACAGGCAATCAATAACATGATTTTTGATATACACCATGATCACGTGGTACTGATGCGGAGCCAATCTACTGCCCCGGAGTTTAGAAAGTATTATCAAGATAGTTAGATCAGAAGCTACCTAGTTACATATTTGGGGTTACGATATTAAATACTGGTAATTTTTATTTAATTTATTCTAAGTCTTGGGTTTGAATGAAACTTGATTCAATGAAATCTCATTAAAATCATATCCTAGTTTGCGCTCCTCTACTATATGCGATTAGGATCTGACAACATCGCATTAGAGGTCACGTTAGATTGACCTTTTAAGTAACTTATATGCATAGACAAGTGCTCGATTTTAAACCAATCAGACAGCGCGATTCAAGCCTTTTAATTTCAGTTCTTCTCCCTGAACTTATGAAAAGAAAATCCACACACAAAACATCTGTCACTCGAAGATTACAGCTTTTTAGGCGTGTTTTCTATCACAGTGGATGAAACCATGCCATCTTATAATTTGTTCCTATATTCATGCGGTTACCTCCCCTGGTTACACCTAACGATTCTGTAGGCGCCGATTTGATTGGCTTATACAAAGGTCAATCTGAGATGACCTTCTATACGATGTTGTCAGATTCAGTTAGCGATACTGAATCTGATTTTATTAAGATTGGATTCAATGAGAGAATAATCTCGTTTTCCTTTGGAGATAGTGCAAAATTTATACTTACACAATTAATGTCTTCACAATGAAAAGAAGAGTAGGACGCTAAAGCGGTTTCATAAAGTAAGCACGACAGACGACTTACAGCTATTGCTGTTCACCACATTCGACAGTTAGATTTTGAATATCACAGCGCGACATTCACTACATTCGACATTCACATTTTAAATGTTGCAAAACGATATTCTCGGGATTCGATATTCTTTTTATGAATGTCGCAACCGACATTTAAGACATTGGACATTCTTTTAAGAATTCTTTTTTTAATGTCGTACAGCTACATTCAAAATCTAAATGACAAAAGTCGTGAATGTCGTGCTGCGGCATTTAAGATCTGAATGTCGAATGTTTCAACATTCAAAATCTAAATGTCGAATTTCGTGAATATCGAACTGCGACTTAAAAAATCTAAATGTCTAATAATTGAATTTTGTATGCAATATGTCGTATTTCGTGTCAACTTCACACAGCTCGTTAAACCCAACAAACAAACAATGGGTAGAATTGCATAATATCAATATATTGTGTTACGTATTACAGTACCTCCCGATGGCCCATACGAGAAATAATGTGTACATGTACCTGTTCCCCAGTCTTATAGACTGCATATTCTTCCCCTAAAGTAGAATACTGGTGGGCCCGCACTGAAGCCGCCTTTTCTTCGTCCGACCCTAGTAAAATATGTTATCATTAAAATGCTTTTGAGAGTAAAGCTTTTTTTCTACGGTTGCGATACATTAAAGTAGAAACTAGATATGTCGGTAAGATGCGTTGTCCCCGTCTGCAATAATGTTTGCATCAGGAATGCTCTCAGTTAAAAATGCAAACTCGTTATTTTACTCAATATACTGCAGCCACATATCTTAAATAGGCTCAGTATCAGAAAAACCTCCATTATTTAGAATTTTTTGTTCAAAGACCATAACTCCGTTAAAATATGGGCGAAATGCAAATGCAAATTGTAGGTCATCAATAGTAGACCTATATCAAGGGAAATAAGTTTGTTGCACTGTTGTATTAAAAATTGCAAAATGACGGGCATAAATAATATTACATGCGAAGGAATGAAAATGAGCAGAAAAGACTAAGTGACTTACTTTCCTTGTACTTGTATAGTTCCGTGATATCTTCTCGGTCCGGGTCCGATCCATGCATCATCTCCCGCCACGTGGCCCGTCCAAACGCACGCTTCGTGCTGATGTGTTTCCCTACCCTATGGCAGCACAGAATGTTGTATTCAGTATAAGAAGTGGTGGAGAAAATCGGTGTAAAATATATAAATCAGTATAGTAATGTTTGGGTGTCGGTAATTTATATATTAATTATATTTTCAAAGTTTGAATAACTAGTGATAAGATAAAGTGCCAAAGTAGCCTTTTAATTGGTATCCATTGTTTAAATACATCGGATACTGTTTAATCATAAATTTCCGTGGGACACTACTTTTCGTTGATTTCGTGGAGGGTTTTAGCTACAAATATAACAATCCACCCGCCCCCTCGAAATCGTTCAATAGACCTCGCGTTATTTAGAACATGATTCCACGAATAAAAATTAGTACATGCTCAACAAATCAACGAAATATAATGCCAACGAAATCAAATTTACAGAAAATGCCTAACATTGTAATAAGTTAATTGTTTGTACCATCTTTGAAGGTTATGCGTGAGTTTGATGCTAAAGTCATCCTTTATCATCCAATAAAGAAGGTCGGCGTTCACCTCGCCATAGGCAAACGTGCCGTCATACGGCAGCTGGACCTCGCCTTGCTTAACGGCCTTAACAGATGTGGGACCCATACAGTACACGCCTGAAAATGGTGTCATGAATTTATCCGTGAATTAGGCATAACTGATGCATGTCTGAATTATATGATATAAATTCAACATACTTCCAAGGAGTATTTGGAATTATCCATTTATTTGTATGATGTAAATTTATCTAAATTTAAGATTTAGTCATGCTTTAATTCGTTGTTTTTTTTAATTTCGATTTTGCCTTGTATTGTGGTGTACAATAGTACGTTATGGTAGTTGTACGTACAGACATTAACTCTTTAAAACATATTAGAGGATGTTTAGGATACACCTTTGTTATTTATGGTTTAAACATGAACAGTTGTTAAATGTCTGCAATCATTTGAAATACATCCACTTAAAAGGTCAGTTAGGGTTTTAGATACTGGAAGGGGTTCGCGTTTAAGATTTTTAGGGCACTGGCTTAGAAGTAGTTCATGGACAAGTGCTCGAAAACCCTTGGGCCATTTGAAGTCCAGTTTCATTGACAAAGGTTTGCGTTCCCCGGCACTCGAAAGCCCAGTCATCTTGTACATTGTGGACAGAGTTCAAGTAGTTACATTTCCATTGGATAGCTTATGCTTATGGTTAAGTATAGTTTGGTGCTCAACAGAGTATATTTTGTTGTTTATATGATTAAGGTCTATTCTCGCTTAATGATTCAGTCACTCCCATTGGCTGTGTCAATTATTATTGAATAAGCTCTGTATAATTATTTTCATTACTCTTTTTCCATTTATTTATTTGCTCATTCTTGTTAATAAATTCGTACACCAATTAACATAAACTACAAACCATCGCTCGCTTCCTGTGGCGTGGCGTCTATCACCTGCCATCCCCCGTATCCTGCAGGCAGATCCGGTCTTGCCATCCATACGTCGTTCCACACGTGAAAATTCCTAGGATTCGATAATCAGCGAATAAGTAACTTACACAAATAATGGTTTTGTTTCTTTCTTAATTGGGTTTAACGTCCAGCCGACAATCGAGGGCGTAACTGGGCCTAAATTGATGTGAAGACCCGTGCTAGTGGGGTCCTGGGGCATGCTCCCTGGTGATTTTTTTTCTAGGATGCGTGTAGGTGCTTTTTTTCCGGCTTATCTGCAGCCAACTATTCAATAACATCGCTGGTATCATTAGTACATAACGTATAAGGATCTACCCTTATATGCTGAGCGCAAATCAAGGGAGCTATTCCAACACCATTTTTACGACTTTGTTATATCGCAGTCGGGGATCGGGCCCACGACATCTCGATTCTGGGGCGGTTGCGCTATCCATTCGACCACCGGGACAGGTAAATAATGTGTTTTTTTTAGAGCTGTTTTTAAGAAGGTGATATTATTTTATTTACAAATTTATTTATTTTCATTTATTTTTCTGTTAACTTATAAATGTATTTTTATTTATTTATTTATCTATTTATTTATTTATGGATCCATCCATCTATTCTTCCTTTTTCATTTTTTTATAATATTGTGATATCAAAACAAATATTAAGATATCATAATTTGATTGATTTGTTTTTACCATATGGAGTCCTCCTCCAGTTCTTCCATTTCCTCTCCTTTACTATTGAAAAACTTATCAATTGACAGACTCTTGTTGGTGTCATGGGCAGATATGAAGTTAGTCACGGACCGAGCCGGAATCCCTAATGCCCTGCAAACTAATTAAGATTTATAGTTTAATAAAACATATTTAACTGTCATGATGTTTGCAGTATACATCAATGCAATATCAATATACAGTGAATATACAACTGACAAATCAGACGGACCACAATTTATCATGTATGTTAAACATGTATGTATAGGAAACAGATTGATAGTGTAGTGTAGCGTAGCGTAGTGTAGTGTGGTGTAGCGTAGTGTAGCGTGGTGTAGTGTAGTGTAGTGTAGTGTAGCGTAGCGTGGCGTGGTGTGGTGTGGTGTGGTGTAGCATAGCGTAGCGTAGTGTAGTGTAGTGTAGTGTAGTGAAGCGTAGCGTAGTGAAGTGTAGCGTAGCGTAGTGAAGTGTAGCGTAGCATAGCGTAGTGTAGTGTAGTGTAGTGTAGCGTAGCGTAGTGTAGTGTAGCGTAGCGTAGTGTAGTGTAGTGTAGTGTAGTGTAGCGTAGTGTAGTGTAGTGTAGTGTAGTGTAGTGTAGTGTAATGTAGTGTAGTGTAGTGTAGTGTAGTGTAGTGTAGTGTAGTGTAGTGTAGCATAGTGTATTGTAGTGTATTGTATTGTAGTTTGAGTGATATAGATCTGTCGGATTTCTTTTACTTAGAACGGGTATGTAAATGGGTATGTAGCAGCAGTTAGCATATAAGAAGAAAAAAATGTTTGTTTTGAGTGAATATGGAATATATCGCAACACAAAGTGATACAATTTTCACATTATTGTCACATCTTGATGAGATTTATGCCATATCCACTCAAACACTCAGCTTAAACTTGTTTCCTACCTGTAGTAAGAACACCAGAGAATACCCAGCACTGTCCGTATCTAACTGGTTTACGTTTTTTGTAATAGAGTCCTAAAATAGCTGCACTTCCGGTCCAGTACTGGGGAGGCAGAGCCAGACCTTCGGGTTTTTCGTCACCCCACTTACCGACTATAACACCGTTGTCATCCGGGGAATTTACCTGTCAATTGTGTCAATAGGTTATCCTGGCTAAGACCAAAATATAAACATGTTTATTTGTCATTTAGAGAAAAAAAAACCCATTAAAAATGTTAAAAAGTGTCAAAATAAATGAAAATTATTTCTTTTGCTGTTGTTGTTTATTGGTGTTTATATATATATATATATATATATATATATATATATATATTTTTTTTTTTTTTTTTTTTTTTTTTTTTTGAGGGGAGGGGGGCTTTTTTGATTGCTTGGCTTTAAGGTTTTGTATCGTTTTAGATTTCTTTGTTTGTGTTTCAATATCTAAAGTATATATGGAGCCGTAAATAATTAGAATTAGAAAACCAAAGAAGAACTACGAAAAGTGTCAATAAATTGTTTCTCAAAGACTAACTTTTCTGCTCGCACATACGCGCAATAGCTCGATCCAGTATTTTATTATATAAACACAAAGTAATATAAACACGGAAAATTTATGAAGAAATCCTAAAAGAATTTCTAAACGTAGACTGAGAGGACTTCAATTTGTTTCAAATATAGCGTTTTACAAAAAAAAATATTCGGATAGTCCTGAGAAGTGTTACTTTATACGATGAAATGTATTTGAAAAGTCTTACAATGCCAGATAGCTTGCGTGCAACGACCACGGGGTTCCCACGATGTACGTCAAGGAGCCCACAGCATTCCAACAGGTACATGCAGCAGTCGAGCACGTCCCCTGTAAACTGTTCCAGGAAATATCGTCCATTAGCATAATTATGTAAAAAGAAGGCTTATGAGCCCTTCAGGCTTTTAAAATCCGATAGGCATATAGGTTTTATAGGTTTTCGCATTTTCTGTTGAAATAAAATATTTATATATCTTATGTTATCTTTAATAGAGAATAAATTATGCAGTGTATAAGAATGCAGTATATTTTGCCATTTTTGTTTATATAATACGGTATTATAACGTGCCCATTTTATCATATAACAATAATTATGCTTAAACAGCTGTTACCGGTTTCTTATAACAATCGCGTATTTTCTTACATATAAATTATTGGTTGAATTATTTAATTTCTACGCGTATCGCGTGTAGTCGATATGCATATTGTGTGTAACTGAAAGAGCTGGTTTAAATGTATTTGATGTAACTAACTTTGACTGAATATATGCATTATTTACTGTTTTGATGATAACGAAAGAGAAATACGCACACATTTTTTTCAGCTATTGTTCGGGGTTTTTTTTGGTGTAAGATTACAAAGAGGCTAAGTCGTTCACAGTGTGGTCATTCATGCTTTTGTTCTTTTGCTATAATCGCAAATTACTAGTTTAGGTCATATGATAAAAAAAAATTAATTGTCATTCTATATCAAATTTTACTAAACAAGTTCATGAAAATGTTTTAAACGAGTCAGAGTAAAATCTGATAATTCATGTAAGATCCGTTTTATATCTTCTAACGCTACCTTTAAATACTTTTGAACAATTTAAAAAATAAGTACCAAATATCTCAGATTTTTACAGCATGTGGACTGTTGTATTTTACCGCTAGTAAACTAATACATATGTAAATACGCAGTCGCAAAAAAGAACATAAATACGCACGTATTTCACGTTCAAAACTGTTATTCCATCTCCACATTGTATACAACAATAGTGAATTTATAGAATATTAAAAATAAAATCACCATTATTGCCACCTTATTGGATTTTGAGTATATGTAGAATGAAACATTCAAGTTCGAGAAAAAATAAAATGTGACCGCACGCACGACTCAAAAGCATTGACTTTTATACTTGCATTCTGCTTCTTCTACTTCGGCATTTTTTGCGATTTTCAATAGTTTGAGGGTTATCACAACCTTACTTAAGTCATCTCCTCTATATACGCTACGCTACATACCGTAAGAAGATCGTGCACTTTAGTCAGATTAGAGGTTATCATTTCTTTAGCGAGTGTAGATACATAATTATGCGTCGTTTGTAATGAAAAATATGTAGAGTGCGTTCAATATTTTATCTATTATTCGTGTGAACTCTCACATAAATGCTAACTGTGGTTCTAAAAAAAAAATGAATAAGACTTAAGGTAGGGATAGAACTTCCGTTGAGTGTATAAGTTTATCTTGATTCGAGTAATTCGGATCTAGTTCTGACATAAAAATACTTGCATAAACAACAGTCAGCAGGATGTACATGAAATAGCTATACTTCTGATTCAATCGTTTAAGCAGGTTTGAACCCGGTAGAGACAAAGGTCACATGACGCAATTACTGCACCTGAACCCGGTATTTGTTTTATAATAAACCCGTCGACAGTGCCTCGGCGCATTGAGCTCTTTCATTTGTTTTATAGTGTCATGTGCCTGATTCCATTTTAACATTGCATACCTAAGGATTCGGTACTAGAGATGACATGTACAGAATCCCTGAGCGCGGAGAAATAGGGTGCAGTTAAATCGGCTTCAGTAACTATACAAATAAATAATACATGTTTTGAATTCCCGCTACATAAGTCTGGCTGCCGCCAGTCTAAAAAACATACTTGAATATGTTACTCTTGCCACATTGATTACACCAGAAACATCGGGAAATCCCATATAAATATCAGTGTCAGTTTTCTATCATAAATTACAAGTGACCTTGACACTATCCATTCCAATGTAGCTGTGAAATTGACACTCTACATCGCAACCCTTCCATCCCAAATTACAAAAAAAACTTGACTCTATCCATCTGGTATTACATGTGATCTTGACTCTTTCTATCTCAAATCACAAGTGGCATTGACTCTATCCATTCTAAATTTACATGAGATCTTGACTCTATCCATTCTAAATTACATGACTGTGATCATGACTCTATCCATCTCAAATCACAAGTGACCTTGACTTTATCCATCCAGAATATTACAAGTATCCATCCCAAATTACACGTGGCATTGACTCTATCTATCTGAAACTACATGTGACATTGACTTCTATCCATCTGAAATCACTAGTGACCTTGACTTTATCCATCCAGAATTACAAATAACCTTGACTCTATCCATCCCAAATTACATGTGACATTGACTCTATCCACCTGAAATCACAGGTACCTTGACTCTATCCATCCTAAATTAAAAGTGACCTTGACTCTATCCATCCGAAATTACATGTGACCTTGACTCTATCCATCTGAAATCACATGTGACCTTGACTCTATCCATCTTAAATCACAAGTGACATCTACTCTTTCCAGCAAAAATTACAAATGACATTGACTCTGTCTCTCCCTAATGCAACCCAAGATACATTTTGTGACACTGGGAAATTGTTCCAAGTTACACTCAAGTAAAAGTGCAAGCACATGAGACGCAAAGCGGCATACAAGATCTCACTGTACAATAAGTGGAACAGGATGTAAAATGATTGATATACCTCGTGTTTATTCTGATTTACATACGTTTAACAGTTGTCTAGAAATTTTCAGTTAAATGCATTTGCAACGCGCGCGCAAAAAAAAATATCTGCACGTGCACGCGATTTTCTCAACATCTGTTATGATTTACGGCCCGTCTGTTTTATTACAAATTTGCTATCTTATCGAGGCACATTTTCTCTGATAAATTACATTTGTACATTTGATGATATAAAAGCATTTTACTACAACTTTCTTCTATATGCTTAGAAAATAAGTATGTAAATAATTAAGCTTGTTTATTTAAAGCATAGTCTGTTCTATTTCAAGTGACATTTTGAGCATCCATTACATACACAAAGTTGCCGACATTACAACTGACGTTTAATGGGATATGAAATGTAAGAGTCAATCATATTTCATGATAACACCTTTGGGTGCTTATCTAAGTAAAGCAGCATCAATTCTGAGGGAAATATTTACCTGGCCGAATGCCCAAGGTCTCGACGTGATCCGCTTGTAATTTCCGACATAGAGCTTGCCGGTCTCATTCAGCACATATTCCTCGAGCAGTCTTACTTCCGGCATGTACACTTGGTCGTCTGTAAGAAGAGGGTCTATCTGTAAGCATCCCTCTCTCTCTGTCTCTCTCTTTCTCTCTCTCTCTCTCTCTCTAAATGAATAACGGTCTGTTTGTCATTACTTCTATATATTCATGTTGACAAACTACAATTATTAAGAACTCGAAAGAAAAGCTAACTTCCATTTCCGGAATCCCATATGAATATCACTGTCATAAGTTACAAGTGACTTTGATTCTTTTCATTCCAAATTACATGTGAACTTGACTTTATACATCTCAAATTACAACTCACAATGACTCTAACCATCCCAAACTACATATGACCTTGACTATTTATAAATTACAAATGACCTTGACCCTATTAAAGCAGACGATGCGTTGATGTTAAGTTGATAGATAAACTTGTAGATATATATTCATAAACAATAAGTTCCCGCACTCGCACCCCGTTCCATCTGACAAAAGTTTCCAGTGAGCAACCTTAAGATAAATGCGTCAAGTACATGAAAGTCTATATTTACTCTACCTTCAGTTTTAGTAAATATACTAACTCGGCACCCAGGAATGAAATAGTGATATAAAAAAGAACGTAAACTATTTTCACGTGTTTTCATATTCGTGAATATCGTTTAAACAAGATTAAAAAAAATACCTCGACACCAAGGATTAAAGAGAACGTAAATGGGTTTGTCCTGGCTCCATCTGTAAACCTCCACCCCCGTATCTACTTTCTTGACGACGTCGATCTTTAGGCTCCACTTGCCGACGTAACATGACGGTGGCGTTACCAGGGCAACACGAAGACAGTTCCCCTCATTGGAGACTATGTAGCCTCCCCAGGACTTGGCCTCGTCTTTGTTAGACAAGATAAACTCCACGTGGGTGCCTTTAGATGGCATTGGTTTCTTTCCTTCAATAAACAATTAAGATTTGTCAAACCTAAGACGCAAGAATACAGTGGTGTTAATAGTTTATAGGTCAAATTAATCTAGATAAGAGCAAGGTAGTCTGGCACGTAAGTTTTGTCATTATATCACTTTATATAGTATTATAGTTAGTGATAAAATGACCAAACTTAAGCGCCATACCCCTTTGGATAACATATATCAGAAATTTTATTTTTGATGTAAACATGCATGCGTTCAACGTCATTAATTACAAATACATGTATATACATAATAAAATTGATGTGTTAACGTGAGCCGATTCTTTAATTATATCAGCCCCTCAAAGGATCATCAGAATTGCGTTAAAGATGATTTCTCCTTAATCTCCTCGTTGAAATTATATGCAACATTTTCTGGCTCGATTCCACCAAAATAATTTAGTGGTAAGTAACACTTAAATCTTAAAGTTTCATTCTTGTTTTATTACATATTCAGGTAATATCTATCGACATAAGAATATTCACTTTCAGGTAATCCGTCCTTCATTTAATCTTGATCATGGTCCATCAAGAGATTTGCGGAATTTTATAGTAAATATACAAGCTTTTATAGAATAAAAGAGCCTATAACTCCAGGTCAATGGATGCTTTAGACCGCACTGAAGTCTGTTTGAGCATTTGAAGGATCATGATTATAGATTATTGACGGATGGATAACCTTAATCACTCATAATATTTATTACGAAATGTTAATATTTATGTTTTTATGAGAGAAATTCGCCAGTAAATATTTAAGAAGTTCTTAGAGCTAGATATGGTTGCTGAAATTCGAGCCTGGCTAATTGGTTCATGTACCAACAGCAGAAATCATGCGAGCAGTATGACTCATGGGTAATCAGTTTCAACCCAAGTGTTATTGAAAATATCAGATGATGTCACTGAATATGTAATTCAATGTAAGTAATCTGCCAAAACCGTTTTACAGTTGTTTGTAATTTGCTATGAATCATAATGCCAAGTGATGCAAGTTCAGTATCATGTAAATTGCACTCTGCATATTTCAGCACCAACGCGCGGCTACATCCTTACGTTTATCGTAGGGCGAGTTCACATGGAACTCGGGATCGATCTTGATAACCCCGATTTCCAGCTGAACGGTTTAGGTTATCACTAGTGACGTCAATTTGGCATTTTGACCTCAACTCTAATAACCCTGGATCGACCCAGTGTTTCTCGAGAACGAGCTGGTATTTACTGGTTCCCTGATTTTACATGCTGCGAAAAATGAGCAGGGTAAAAGCTGTTTTACATATTACTAAGACCAAGTCTTTGATTGGCTGAATTTTTACAGGTGGGAGTGAGCATAAATCATGTAATAGCCAACCCCATGTGCATCTCGAAATGAGAGGCGATCATACAATTATTTCATGGTTATTTGTGTAACAGTGAAAACTGTCGTCCCAAGGTGGGGGTGACATTTTGAACTGTTGCTCTCGACCACCCCGACACCAAGGGACAACCATTTTCAATGCTCCACATATGCCAATGAAATAAATGTTTAATCACCTGATTTAAGTTCAAGAATTCTTGATGTTTATTAGACGTTAAGATCTGATTAAACAAAAAGTATTATGTCAATAGTCAATGATTTAAGAATGTGTGTGGCATTAGGAAAATGAATAATTGGTAAACCCTGATGGTGTTACTGCACGCCAGGGAAACAATTAAAAATGTTTTCCGGGCAACAGTTCATCTTAACAAAATACATAGTACTGAACTCTTTAACCAGGAAAACGCTTCGATTCTAAAACTACCATTTATATAAGGTATCGAGTAATGTATTATATTGTATAAATTCATGTGAATGCTTTTTACTGTGAATAATTATGAACGTTATGCAATTAGAATTTTAAACTTTAAAATGGTTGATAAATGTTATTTTTTATCATTGCGTCAATTCTACGTGTACGATGTATCTAAAAGCTATCCCTGTCATAAATACCAGGATCAATTAAACAGAGAAAGGCAGAGAAACAGACAGACAGAGATAGAGAGGGAGAGATATTCTGTACCCCCCCCCCACCCCATATTGTTGATCCGCATATGGGAAAGATTTTTTTTAATGTTTCAATGACACAGACAGCATGTTGTACTCTGTGCATTATCATGCTGTCATTTCCTGGCTTCAAACGTCGCTGATTTTTTTAATGTAAATGTCACATATTATTGTTCTTTTTATAATAGCGACCAATGAGTATTGAAATCATCTTTTATTTTCAGAAGCCGAATACACCATGACGATTAGAGATCCCATTATAGAGCAATGGCCTTGAGACAGAGAGCTCTGTGAAGGGTCTGTATTAAAGCAGCTCGTTCACAGATGGTCATTGAATAAGAATATGATATTTAATACCCATCTACAGACAAATGTTCACCAAAAGCAACATTCCTTAATTGTCAGACAATGGGTAGTATCTCTATTACAGGTTACAGTGTTACGAACGGTATTGAAACTATATTTAGAATTACAGAGCCTATACTTGGAATTTCTATTTTCGTGTGCGTCAAATGACTGATCGCATTCCCTCTGATTCCCTCTCGCGCATGCGCTCACTTCACATGCTGAACTCAGGAGCTGGTGAAGACTCCATGTTGCGGAACGTAGTACCTCAAGCATCTGCTTTGGGGGATACCATATTCATTTAACCGCTTTGCCCGAAGTGGCCATTTTTTCTGTGTAATGTGTCCTACAAACTTTTAACATCAACATAAACGAGGGAGAGAAAAGGAAACTTTTTTATTCCTTTCGATCATCTGTGAACGAGCTACTTTAAGAGACGTGATGTGTGTGACACCCGTTAACATGGTGGTAACAAGCTTAGAACAGAAACGCTGGCTTCACATACACAGATGGTTGTGTTTGATACGTATTACTTATTGTTTAC
Source organism: Solen grandis (assembly GCA_021229015.1). Classification (NCBI taxonomy): domain Eukaryota; kingdom Metazoa; phylum Mollusca; class Bivalvia; order Adapedonta; family Solenidae; genus Solen; species Solen grandis. The sequence goes on along the minus strand of CM037783.1, from coordinate 41,776,135 downwards.
AGTTTAGATTTTTCAAGAATTTATCGCAAGCGACGCGACTTCATAAAATTTAAAATATTAACGAAAACATATATTTTCAGTTTGTCACGAACGCCAAACATCATTGTAATGACTTCGCATTTGCTTTATTGACAGTACACGTGATGTTTAAGTACAGTTCAGAGTCAGTATCACGAAGTACGTTTTACGTATTTTTTTATATAGGACTACATAAAAAAAAAAAAAAAAAAAAAAAAAAAATGACGTAATCAGTTGCCGCCACAAAAAGCTCCACCTAGTCACAAAATCAAATCATACCATTTAAGGATTAAGTAGGACAATCTGTAAAGAAAGAATAACGATTTACAGGAAAACTTATTATTTCATGTATATTTCGAAGATACCGGCATTTCCTTTGTTTGACCTGAATACAACATGCATCAAACAAGATGCAAATCTCACACCAACACACATGGAAGAATCGACAAAAAATCCACTATTTAAGATCAATATGCAATCCATTATCAAAAACACGAGATTGTTTTGTCGCTCTATTTTTACTTTAAATTTTTAAAAAATTTGAGAAAAAAATCGTCCAATGAAATGCATGTATTCTGTTTAAAAAATTTGAAAAAAAATCGTCCAATGAAATGCATGTATTCTGTTTAAAAAATTGAAAAACGTATTGAAAAAAATGAACCGTGAGGGCTGGATATGGAGAAAATATAACCGTATGGTGCCTGTGTGACACAGTCAATAAAAGGCTGAAACGAGCGTAGAGAGACATTTCTGGATAAATGAGCTCATGGATTCTATCCGACTAAGAAGTCACCTAAATTTTGTGGAAAACACTTGATTTTATCAAATAGATCGATCCAAATGTAATCGGCATGTTGCTGCCAATTTAAAAAAAAAGAAATAAAAATCAATGACCTTATATATAAGAAGGTAGGTACTTTTCCCGTTGAAAACGTACATCATGTCGTTTCAATTGCCGTTACTCCTTTGAAAATTGGTGGATTTTCACAATATTGGTCTTATTTTGCGTGGAAGGGATGAATAAAGACATACAGGGACATTTTTTTTAAATGCGGCAGTTTTTCGGTCAAATCAACGTCCCGGATACCTTTGGATCAATCTATATAGGCGTTTTAATTAAATAAATCGTTGATAAATTTGGATTTTCAAAGCTTCTGATTAGCCATACATTTAGGTTGACCTCTGATACTTATCTACTGACGACCTTATGAAGCAATGACTTTGCTGCACAGTGATCGCCCTTGCATACTTGCTCTTACTGTAAGAGGGTGTAACCTCTGCTATCAGAACTCAAGAAATAGTACTAGGTGAACCTGCAGATTTCGTTGTTGTTGTTTTTTTTGTGTGTGTGTGTGTGTGTGTGTGTGTGTGTGTGTGTGTTTATACAAAGTTGTACTTCAAACATACAAGCAGTTCATAAACTATCACTAGACACCACAAACTAAAATAATGAATACATTGAATGCGTAATTTAATTCGTGCTCCAATCTATTCCAAGATAAAAAGAAAATATTATGTTCCAGATTGCCATTATACTAACGAATCTTTCTCTGTACAGAATTACGATGACACGATAGTCGGTGGTTAATGAGTATACCACGTGCACAGCGTGCAGATTCAGCCACCCGCGGTAGTTTTTATTGAGAATCTGGCAGTTTACCCATCATAGCAGAGAGAGAAGAAGATAGATTCTTTCATCTCAAACCAGTTAATAAACCCAGGTAGTTCATTAAGGGGATCATGTTGTTAATGCAGCAGACGACTCATATTTAAAGAACATACCTCCCAGGGTCAGCATAACTTACACGTTTATGTGTGCTGTGAGTAATGCAACTGACTGCAGCATATACATGGGGTACCTGTTTCTGATAATTGGAATACACTTATCGCGGCACGTGAATTCTATATGCTTTCAATATACATGTATATTCACTTCTATGCAATAGAAACTTTTTCATCAATAATGTTTGGTCGGTGTGTTTCACGTCCCGCTACGATATTAGTCATTTGGAGATTATGTCTAATTGTAACAACACTGCAGTATCACGCCGGAGACATGTGGCATGATACCACATTCAGTCACATTATCCCGACACCAGGCCATTCAATCCTGGAACTACATTTATATGCTGAGAGCGAAGCAAGGGAGCTTCTTGCGATTTGGTAAATCGCGGTCGGGAATCGAATCTATGACCTTCCGCGGACGCTCTAACCATTTTGGCCACCCGGAACGATCATTAATTATGTAATTCATTCACTGTCTCACTACCTTCAAACCAAAATGAGAAGGAAGCCTACGTGAATCAACGAGCACGTCACCTATCACATAATCTCCATGCTGGTGTTACACTGTTTAGTGGGTTTTCACCGTAGCAGACGAACCGGACCCCTGGTTAAATGCTCTCATAGGTTTTGTATATTAAAGGAGCTTACCAAACTGGAAGACAAATCTGAGATCGTCCTTGCTGGCGTCATACGGACGGCTGAATTCCACCGTGGCGTCAAATGACTGACCGCGTCTCACAACCAGGTGGGCGTCCTTATTGGCATTGACGTCAGTGACGTCAAACTCACTGGTCCGGTGAGCTTTGGTGTTTTCTGGTGATGTGCTGGTCGACGTTCTTGATCTGGATAACCGTATCATCAGAGGGGTTCGGGGCTGAAAAATCAAACATAATGAGATCTCACAGCCTTTTTTGGACTTACGTTTGATATTGCTGACCTGCGAACACATCTTTTCTTATGTTTTATTGTAAGAGTGCGTCTTTTCTGGTGTACTTATACTTAATATGTCGCACATACTAATTGTTCCTTCTTTGTCTTTTCATATATGAATGACAGTGTTTGTTTGTTTGTTTGTTTGTTGTTGTTGTTGTTGTTGTTGTTGTTGTTGCAGCGGAAAACTATTCAGTTGTTTTGCATTTAAACCTATTAGGATAACTGAGATCAGAAAAGAAAATATGTGCAGTGAGTTTTTTAGCCTTTTATATGAATAACTTAAAAATTTCGTTGCCACAGTGAGAAACCATTCATTTTTGTTGCAATAGAGAAATATTCATTCCATTGAAAACTATTTTATTCAGTTGTTTGCAATGAGAAATTAATCAGTGATCTGCAGTCAGAAACTTTACAGTTGTCTGCAGTTATAAACTTTTCAGAGCTTTACTTTGAGAACCTTTTCATCTTTTTGCAGTAAGAATTTATTCATTGTTGCAGCAAGAGAGCTGCTGATTGGTTAAACTGAAGAAGCTAAATGCATGTTAATGGGAACTTGTTGACTGCTTACAGATGTATGATAGATGTATACAAATACATAAAACAGAGGGGCAAAAGTTGTTTCATCTGGTATGTTCAATCGCTATGACAACACTCCGTGCCGACGTTCTTTCATTTGAGCAAATGATGGACAGAAGAAGTAATTAAAATGTAGGGGCTGGTTATCTCCCCCTTGCGAGAAAATAAAAAAACAGCTGGGGAAAAACACGTTTACCTGGTGACTGACACAGCCTAGTCTCTCCGTATATTCTTAACTTTAAGGTAATCCGTCTATCATTCAGCTGTGATCATGGTCCATCAAATGATCATGGGAATTTTATAGTAAATACAAGACTTTATACGCTTAGTGCAAAAGAGCCTATAACTCTAAGTCAATGAATGCTTGCACCTGCTCTGTAGTTTTTCTAAGCATTTGAAGGACCAGGGTTATAACTAAATGGTGGATGGAGTACCTTAAACTAAGTCAATGAATGATAGACATAAAATCTGGTTGATTAACTTAAAACTGTCTGCACATTAATGACAAATTTATAACAGCCCCCACCCCATTTGAAAGTTTCAATTAAATAAAAACAGTGTCCTCTCTCTACATCCAGCGAATTTTGCTGTTATAAAGAAATTGTCATTGTAAAGAATAGAGATATAGAAGTTTTCAAGATTACTACTGTTATAAAGAGGATGTTGTAAAGAGGTTTCACTGTATATATAATTTCATGATTCAGTTTTTAACTTTGTCCTGACAGTATAAGGCGATTATCATTACTTCCTTGACATTAATGTGACATTTACGATAATGTCACATTTATGTATTACTGCTCGCTTCCTTTCATAAATATTGCTTTTGATATGCAAATTCGCGAGTTGCTCCATATGTAGCGAACCAAACTGTCTCTACCTAACCATGTTCAAACAATACCTAAATCTTTTTATTTCATTTGATCTTCGAATGTTTCAACTAAGTATATAGATGTATAAGCCATTCTTTTGTGTTGAAGAAGCATAATCAATGAAACAACTGACAAATGTACCAAATACTCAACGAACAATTTACATCAAAAAAATCTTGCATGCTTAATGCATGGAGTTGAATGATTAAACAAACATTGACGGGTTCTTTTTTTTCCGAATAAAATATACAAAAGCATGCTTTTGCATTTAAGATTATGCAAAGCAGCTCATCATCTTTCTCAAAATAAGATCATACGGGCATTTCATTATCATACACAGGCAGTCCATTATCTTTCTCAAAATAAGTTCATACGGGCAGTCCATTATCTTTCTCAAAATAAGTTCATACGGACAGTCCATTATCTTTCTCGAAATAAGTTCATACGGGCAGTCCATCATCTTTCTCGAAATAAGATCATACGGGAATTTCATTATCTTTCTCAAAATAAGATCATACGGGCAGTTCATTATCTTTCTCAAATTAAGATCATACGGGCAGTTCATTATCTTTCTCAAAATAAAATCATATGAACAGTTCATTATCTTTCTCAAAATAAGATCATACGGGCAGTTCATTATCTTTCTCAAATTAAGATCATACGGGCAGATCATTATCTTTCTCAAAATAAGATCATACGGGCAGTTCATTATCTTTCTCAAAATAAGATCATACGGGCATTTCATTATCTTTCTCAAAATAAGATCATACGGGTAGTTCATTATCTTTCATGGGTTTTTCCCCAAATTCCAATTCTCAAAGTTAGATCATGCGGGTACTAGTTAATCTTTCACAAATTAAGATCATACGGGAATCAGTATCTAGCACAATAAAACATAATCACTGAATAATGACTGATCCACATACAAGTACATGGATAATCATCAAAAGCGTGCAATTTTTTTAATCTTTATTATCCCCGTCAATTGGTGGAAGTAGGTCGGGGAACCATCCCACTTACCACCTCACAAATGCAGACATATATCAAGACATTAGAACAATGATTTCGACATATATGAGCGACAAAGCAACATTTTTTTTATAGTAAAAGTGTGCAAAATAATAAAATAGTGTATGAGGGAATTAGTGTGGAAACTATAAAGCGAACGATATTTAGCGAATTATAAAAAAAGAGGGGTGTTTCTTCGCTTTAGCGAGTGTGAAATATTTTGTTCATTGCAGTTTTAAAAGACTTTTCACAGTTCATATTAACCACTACAAAACATACCTTGGAAATACTCATTATTTTCAATGGCATTCTTTTTATTGTTATGGGCATTAAGCAAAATCACAAGATGCTTCCGCAAATATGCATCTATGCACATATATACATCCGAGAGGTATACTGAATTGGACTTACATCTGACGCTCGTTGAGACTAACGATTCCAGTCGTTTGGAGGGCCGGTTGCGGACACCCGGATGAGAGGAATAATACTTGTCCATGTCTACATTCCCTGGGGTGGTGCCGCTGGCGGATGGTTGGCTGCTGACACACCCCATGTTAAACACTGTAACACTTCCACGTCACTTATCCACTTGCTCGTCCGCCCACCTCAGTTGGTATACCTGGCTGAATTAGCATAATGAACCACTTATAAATATTTCTGTAATGTATATGAATTCATAAAATTAATCTCTACAAATATCAACATCTTCATTTGAAATGAGTTAGCTTTAATTAACATGAGTCCGCCGGTATAAAAAAAAATATAGATTACAAAACAACATTCTTAAATCAGGTTTCCCTATGTCATCAATATGGACGCATTGTTAATAGCTGTATATATATTAGAAACCTATTTATATATTTACCAACAAGCTTGTGAAAATATTAGATCCGTAGTGGAACAACATTGAATGTAAACAAGCTAGAATTCCAAGGCGTCTTTCGAAATACACAGCACTATGCTTTGTAAGTGGCCTTCACCTCGTTTTTATTAACGCTTGTTTTGTACTGTTGGTTAGGAAATGTGTGAATTACGTAGATCAGCGGTTGATACAGATTCAGATGTATGTTCAGGCATTGTTTCTTCTGCAGGCATGCAAGGTACTTCAAAGGGATCCTTAATTCGCTATAACAGTGATCTGCGTAATGAAGGGTCACTTTGAAACGACATCAGATAAATATACATTACAGTTGTTTATGGTGTGCAAATAATGTCTAAACCCCCAATAGAATTGTCGAAAAATTAAATATTGACCATTCTGTGCAGTATAAATAATGTCTAAACCTCCCAATCGGATTGTCTAAATTATGTATATGGACCTCTCACTGCAGTTTATGTAATGTCTGAACCTCCCAATCTGATTGTCTAAATTATGCATATGGACCTCTCACTGCAGTATATGTAATTTCTAAACCTCCCGAAAGAAATTTCTAAATTATACATATGGACGTCTCTGTGCAGTATATGAACTATCTAAACCTACCGATAGAATTGTCTAAATTATAATATGGACCTCTCACTGCAGTATATAAAATGTCTAAACCTCCCAATAGAATTGTCTAAATTATACATATGGACCTCTCACTACAGTATATGTAATGTCTAAACCTCCCAATCGGATTGTCAAAATTATCCATATGGACCTCTCACTACAATATATGTAATGTTTGAACCTCCCAATAGAATTGTCTAAATTATACATATGGACCTCTCACTGCAGTATATGTAATGTCTAAACCTCCCAATAGAATTGTCTAAATTATACATATGGACCTCTCACTGCAGTATATGTAATGTCTAAACCTCCCAATAGAATTGTCTAAATTATACATATGGACCTCTCACTGCAGTATATGTAATGTCTAAACCTCCAAAAGAAATTGTCTAAATAATCTATGGACCTCTCACTGCAGTATATGAAATGTCTAACCTCCCAATCGGATTGTCTAAATTATTCATATGGACCTCTCACTGCAGTTTATGGTAATGTCTAAACCTCCCAATCGGATTGTCTAAATTATGCATATGGACCTCTCACTGCAGTATATGTAATTTCTAAACCTCCCGAAAGAAATGTCTAAATTATGCATATGGACCTCTCACTACAGTATATATAATGTCTAAATCTCCAAATCAGATTGTCTAAACTATTCATATGGACCTCTCACTGCAGTATATTTAATTTCTAAACCTCCCGAAAGAAATGTCTAAATTATTATATGGACCTCTCACTAGCAGTATATTAATGTCTAAACTCCAATCAGTTGTCTAAATTATGCATATGGACCTCTCACTCAGTATATTAATGATCTAACTCCAAACAGATGTCTAAATTATTCATATGGACCTCTCACTGCAGTATATTTAATGTCAATCCTCCCAAGAAAATTTGTCTAAATTATCAATATGGACCTCTCACTGCAGTATATTTAATGTCTAAAACCTCCCAATAGGAATTGTCAAACATTATGCATATGGACCTCTCACTGTCAGTATATGTAATGTCTAACCTCCAAAGATTGTCTAAATTATGCATATGGACCTCTCACTGCAGTATATGTTAATGTCGAACTCCCGAAAGAATTTGTCTAAATTATACATAGACCTCTCAGCAGTATATGTAAAATGTCTGAACTCTCCCAATGAATTGTCTAAATTATACATATGGACCTCTCATTTGCAGTATATTTTATGTCTAACCTCCCAATAGATTGTCTAAATTATGCATATGGAACTCTCACTCAGTATATGTAATGTCTAACCTCCCAAAGAATGTCTAAATTATACATAAGGACCTCTCACTGCAGTATATGTAATTCTAAACTCCCAAGAAATGTCTAAATTATCATATGGCCTCTCACTGTCAGTATATGAATGTCTAACCTCCAATAAGAATTGTCTAAATTATTCATATGGACTCTCACTGCAGTATATGTAATGTCTCAACCTCCCAATAAAATTGTCTAAATATGCTATGAACCTCTCACTGCAGTATTTTAATGTCTAACCTCCCAATAGAATTGTCTAATTATACATTTTGGACCTCTCCTGCAGTATATGTAATGTCTAAACTCCCAATAGATTGTCTAAATTATCATATGGACTCTCACTGCAGTATATGTAATGTCTAAACCTCCAATAGAAATTGTCTAAATATCTTATGGACCTCTCACTGCAGTATATGAAATGTCTAAACATCCCAATCGGATTGTCTAAATTATGCATATGGACCTCTCACTGCAGTATATGTAATGTCTAAACTCCCAATCAGTGTCTAAATTATGATATGGACTCTCACTCAGAATTAATGCTAAACTCCAAACAGTTGTCTAAATATCATATGGACCTCTCACTGCAGTATATTTAATTTCTAAACCTCCCGAAAGAAATGTCTAAATTATGCATATGGACCTCTCTGTGCAGTATATGAAATATTTAAACCTCCAAATAGAATTGTCTAAATTGTGCATATGGACCTCTCACTGCAGTATATGTAATGATCGAACCTCCCGAAAGAAGTGTCTAAATTATACATATGGACCTCTCATGAGTATATGAATATCGAACCTCCCGAAAGAAGTGTCTAAATTATACATATGGACCTCTCTGTGCAGTATATGAAATATCTAAACCTCCCAATAAAATTGTCTAAATTATGCATATGGACCTCTCACTACAGTATATGTAATGTCTAAACCTCCCAATAAAACTGTCTAAATTATGCATATGGACCTCTCACTACAGTATATGTAATGTCTGAACCTCCTAATAGAATTGTCTAAATTATGCATATGGACCTCTCACTGCAGTATATGTAATGTCTAAACCTCCCAATCGGATTGTCTAAATTATGCATATGGACCTCTCACTGCAGTATATGTAATTTCTAAACCTCCCGAAAGAAATGTCTAGATTATGCATATGGACCTCTCACTGCAGTATATTTAATTTCTAAACCTCCCGAAAGAAATGTCTAAATTATACATAAGGACCTCTCAGTGCTGTATAAGAAATGTCTAAATCTCCCAATCGGATTGTCTAAATTATGCATATGTACCTCTCACTGCAGTATATGTAATGTCTAAACCTCCCAATCGGATTGTCAAAATTATCCATCTGGACCTCTCACTGCAGTTTATGTAAAGTCTAAACCTCCCAATCGGATTGTCTAAATTATGCATATGTACCTCTCACTGCAGTATATGTAATGTCTAAACCTCCCAATCGGATTGTCAAAATTATCCATCTGGACCTCTCACTACAGTATATGTTATGTCTGAACCTCCCAATAGAATTGTCTAAATTATACATATGGACCTTTCACTGCAGTATATGTAATGTCTAAACCTCCAAATCAGATTGTCTAAATTATACATATGGACCTCTCTGTGCAGTATATGAAATGTCTAAATCTCCCAATCGGATTGTCTAAATTATTCATATGGACCTCTCACTGCAGTATATGTAATGTCCGAATCTCCCGAAAGAAATGTCTAAATTATACATACGGACCTCTCTGTGCAGTATATGAAATATCTAAGCCTCCCAATCGGATTGTCTAAATTATTCATATGGACCTCTCACTGCAGTATATGTAATGTCTGAACCTCACAATAGAATTGTCTAAATTATTCATATGGACCTCTCACTGCAGTATATGTTATGTCTAAACCTCCCAATAAAATTGTCTAAATTATGCATACGGAACTCTCACTACAGTATATGTAATGTCTGAACCTCCCAATAGAATTGTCTAAATTATACATATGGACCTTTCACTGCAGTATATGTAATTTCTAAACCTCCCGAAAGAAATGTCTAAATTATACACATTGGCCTCTCTGTGCAGTATATGACATGTCTGAACCTCCCAATAGAATTGTCTAAATTATTCTTATGGACCTCTCACTGCAGTATATGTAATGTCTAAACCTCCCAATAAAATTGTCTAAATAATGCTTATGGACCTCTCACTGCAGTATATAAAATGTCTAAACCTCCCAATCGGATTGTCTAAATTATGCATATGGACCTCTCACTGCAGTTTATGTAATGTCTAAACCTCCCAATAGAATTATCTAAATTATGCATATGGACCTCTCACTGCAGTATATGTAATGTCTAAACCTCACAATAGAATTGTCTAAATTATATATATGGACCTCTCACTGCAGTATATGTAATGTCTAACCTCCCAATAGAATTGTCTAAATTATGCATATGGACCTCTCACTGCAGTATATGTAATGTCTGAACCTCCTAATAGAATTTTCTAAATTATGCATATGGACCGCTCACTGCAGTATATGTAATGTCTAAACCTCCCAATCGGATTGTCTAAGTTATTCATATGGACCTCTCACTGCAGTATATGTAATGTCTAAACCTCCCAATCGGATTGTCTAAATTATGCATATGGACCTCTCACTGCAGTATATGTCATGTCTGAACCTCCCAATAGAATTTTCTAAATTATACATATGGACCTCTCACTGCAGTATATGTAATGTCTAAACCTCCCAAAAAATTGTCTAAATTATGCATATGGACCTCTCACTACAGTATATGTAATTTCTAAACCTCCCAATAAAATTGTCTAAATTATACCTTTCAAAAACTAAGAAATTCATCGTACGTGTGTGTGTGTTATGTGTGTGTGTGTGTGTTGGGGGTGGGGTCCATCGTGCCTTTTTCCACACTTTCCTTTACTTCATTTAAGATTTTTACAGAAAGGGTCCATCGGTTTTTCCAGGGCGAGTTAGAGGGTTCTTTTCTTCTTTACTCTCTTAGTATAATAACCAAATCACAAGGGGGTCATAACTCCTAAACCCCTCTGGATCCGTGCATGGCTTAGATATATTTTTTTTCGACGATTGTTCATTAAACGTATGCGTTTCAACTTATACTTAAGTACTTTGCGCCTGGGAAACCCACAACCTTCGCTATCCCTGGTTCACTGTCTTATTAAGAAAATAAAAACGGCCTTTAGCAAAAATGAGTACTCATCCTCATCATTTAAATATGCAATTTATCATGCATTCCATCGGCTGTCCATTAAAATAAGATTGATTTATTTATCTTTGTAAATGTTTATATTTATTTTCATTTATTTATTTTGTCAGATATAATATTATGTACTTATATTTTGAACATATTTTCATTTGAGTCTTTTTATACAATGATGCATGCGGCCACAAGGCTTTAAAGTATGAATGAAAATTGTTTTTGAAGTTGTTAAACGTTCATGTATATATCTATAACTGTATTTTAAGGTCTCTTTACCAATATTTACAGGAGATCCTGCTGTAAGGTTGAGATAAGTGGTGATGGAAAAAAATATTTGTGTCGCTTCTCAGAGATGTAAGCAAGTAGTATTTTCAGAATAAATTGTGAAATAAAACATGTATATATTCAGAATGTTTACTTTTTTATCTTTTTTTTTATTTTATTTGTTTCATCTATTCTTTTTAACATCATATTTTTTTATTCTTCGTATTTTGTGCATTACGAAAGTGGCTCCTGAAGTCCACGTCAAATTGTATTATTTAAATACGCTTGCTGTCCAAAATCTATCAGTGAAACAGTTGTTCAATATTTTTAGTAAATGCATATACAGTCAGACCTGTCTTAAGTTACCAGTCAAGGAAACAATAGAAATTGACCGCTTAATAGGGTGACCGCTAAATGAAGGTCAAACATATGTCAAAATGCTTGTTTGGTCAACTAAATTAAAAACTGAATTAAAACTGGCTGCTAAATACAGGGTGACCGCTTAATGCAGGTGGTCGCTTATACAGGTTCAAGTGTTTGTTTGTTTGTTTTTGTTTGTTTGTTTGTTTGTTTGTTTGTTTGTTTGTTTGTTTGTTTGTTTGTTTGTTTGTTTGTTTGTCGGGTGTAATGTCCCACCGACGGTATATCAGTCATTTTGGAGACGATGTCTACTTTGAGACAGATATAGTGCTGCCACACTGCAGTATCACACCGTACACATGTGGCATGATACCGTACACCGTCACATTATCCTGACACCGGGCACACTAGTCCTGCAACTACCCTTATATGCTGAGCAGGTTTAGCTGTATGCGTGTATTTCATTGATTTATTTTGGTTGTAGATAAAAAAAAAACAGAAGTCAATCAATTCATCTGTCCAGACAATTTAATGTTCGAAAATAGCGGTTATCTTACACTGCACAGAATCTTTAAGAGATAAAAAGATTGGTCATGATTCAAAAGTAACTCTCAACTTATTTTTGCATGTACAGATCAGTCACAATACTCGGACGAGCCGTTTTTTTCCCTTTTGTTGTTGCTTGACAAAAAAAAGACTTTTCGTACAAGTTCCGAACAAGTATCGGCAACTCGTGCAATAATCTTGAACTCTGACTTGAAAAGGTCCGAGCCCACGCACGATTTCCACAATTTTTGAGGTTTAAAGAAGCTCGTGTACAGGTCGCAATGACACAGTGCGGATATCGTGGGATCATGCTATACACGTGCGATTTTACAACTAGATACTTGCGACATTACTAGGGGTTTAAAAAATCTTACGAACCTCGTAAGAATTACCTACGGGTATCATACGAGCTCCTTACGAGTATTCTTTTGCGATTTCCTTGCGACGTATAGATGAGTTCATGCTTTAGCAATCGTACAAGCCCCGCATCTATAGCTAAAGAGACTATTTATTTCACTAACAAACACGTACATATACCTTAATAAAATAACTGTTTTATTGTTACTAATATACTCGTATATATACGCTAGAAAAAGGACCATTTGTTTTATGTCCACTAACATCTTTTTAGATATATTTCAGTCCAATTGACTGTTTTTTATTCACAAGCATCCTTGTTAAGATACCTCAGTTAAAGAGACTGTTTGTTTATATTCTCTTACATACGTGTAAAGTCCCTGTAATTGTTCCGCTACATTTCGGACCTCGTTGTCTTTAACGGAGATAACCAAGGTTTCCTAATGTTTCATTAGTGTACTTTGGTTATCTTGGAAGAGGTTATGTGGTCCAAGACATAGCGGAACCATTACAGGGACTTTACCTTAAAATAACTGTTTCTTTTATGTGCACTTACATACTCGTGCATAAATCTCAGATATCGGAATTTAAGTGACTGTTACTTCATTTGTCACACACTTCAATGGATTGTTTGTTTTATATTCATAAATGTGTGAATGAGTCTGTTGGGTAAATTAAGCGAATGAATCCACGGATCCAAGAACATATTCAAAGTAAGACACTTTAGACTGAATCAAAACATTCACCTTTTACATCAATAGTTCATACAAATCAAAACATAAAGACAATAAAACATGAATATATCTATGATCAGCATGTGTTTTGATTTATCCGATATCATGTCAAACTTCTGTGTACATAATCCATTATTATGAACTTTAAGTATATAACTAATAAATAGTTTTAAAGTATCGGTTTTCTATTGTTTCACCACGCATAGATGTACATTACATGCATGTATATAAAAGTTGCATTTTATAATATGTATATCATAGTATATGAATCTGGATTTTTTTTATTTAAAAAATGTCATTTATTTTGCACAGAACATGATGACTTCTTATAAATGAATAGTTTTTCTAATTGATAACAATAGAATAGTTTGTAAAGTTATATTGGCGTCTGCAAACAAAATAATACAAAAAACAACAATATTGTACTAAGCAATATGTAACTTAAACACATATGTAAAATGCAATTACACAAGCATATGCGGGGAATATAAAATGGACGTATACCGTGACACGCATCGTGCAGACGCTGTCATTACTCATTGAAATTGAAAAATGAATCAATAAACATTTTGTAATAAAAATGAAACATTTAGGAAAATACAACAATCGCCAATATTATATTATATAGTTTCACAAATCAAACAGAAAAGTTAAACACATATTTTCAGTATATAATATGTCATTATTAATTTCATACTCATTGACCTAGAATTTCACCAGTACTATTTCTGTTTCTCGTCATTCTATCCAAATAAATGTACAAATTCATGGCAGTTTATTGGCTAATATTGATCACGTGGGATGATGTCACTGCGGATATCTGGTCACAGTTGTAGTACACAATGATTTCACGTTCACCAGGTTTGGCGGGAGTCATCGAAAATGTTTTCGTGAAGGTCTGCTTTGGTCGAACGACAGAGCTCCTGAAAACATGCTAAAGAAACATTAAAAAGCACCTCAAAACATTCTTCATTGTAAGCACGAATACATAAAAATGTGTTGGATAAAAATTGCTATTCCATTAAAATAACATAAGACGGTTTTCTGTTTACGAGCGGTCAAGAACAGTCCTTTAAAGTATCGTTTTTCATTTAAGAACTATCTATATCAATGAAGCTTTGGAATTAACTGTCGCCTAGTCATAGTCGACTACTGGCACCAGAGTACTGAAACTGTAATTATTTTAACAATATACCCGCTTTGCATGTACCATCCGCGTATTCTCCTTTAATTATTTGTCTTATAATAATTGGTTTATCTATTTCCTTTAATTTGACGTGGTTCAGACATGGTGAAGTTATTACAGGACTTGTTCACATTAATGAAAATGAATACATATTATCATTTATGCAGTATGATAGGATTTTATTCGATGGGTAAATATCATTATTTCACCCAAACATCATGCACTTCACGAGACATACTTGAGATTAATCAATGTCGGCCTCTGTATCCCCGGGCCCTCCACCCTCAGTTCGGCGCCTGTCAGGTACACGGGCAGTGGGTTCTCGAACGACACTTCCACATCAAACTCTTTACCGATCTCACCAGTTTTTGGTGCCTTAAAAAAAAAAGACAAGTCACTGCGGTCTTCAAACTTCTAAGATAGCATGCTCGCTAATATTTATTTTCATAAATTGCAATTATTTGGAAAGTATGATTTTAATAACAACTAGATTTTTGAAGCCAATACTGTTTTATATATATATATATTGCTGTTAAAGATTTACCCTTTTTCGTTGCCTTTTATTTTTCTATCCGACAGACGTGCCGACGATATGGTGTATACTCAACTGTCCCACTTTTGTAGGAACATATTGAAGTCATGCATAAAAGTAGAGAACAAAAAGGAGGCATTGATAATTTGCATCATTACCGCAACTGTTTTCACTGTACTGTATCATTCCGCTCTAGCGTACCAGTGCAATGTGATTGTGTCCATAAGGTTCACAAATACTGAAGTAAGGTCATGACTTTCTTAAATGTGCAAATGAAGAATGGAACATCACTCCGGATCATCATGAACCAAATCAAAGCGCTAAAAGCACTGAGAGACTTCCAGCGTAGTTATGAAACAAAGAGATATCTCAGCTGACTACTAGAAACTAGAGTTGCACGAAATCTTGTGAAGTTTTTGGCGTCATATGACCATTGTTTCCGTTGACTTCAATCCTACCTAAACGCTGGAATTAGAATTACACATATAGCTATTTCATCATGTAAATCCTGCCGATAGTCTCTCAGCGCATTGTGCGCTTTGATTACTTATCTTTCAAGCAAGACTTCGGGATTATAGACGAGTGCCTACCTTGATTGTCAGATGGGGCTTGCGAAGGCGAATATTGTCTACATCGGCAAAGGTCTGGTTTGTCTCCTTCACGATACACATGCAGGAAAGCTTACACATGCAGTGGTCCTTCAGCTGCTCCAGGTACTGTGTCGCCTCGACCTGGATCGTCTCTGTCAGTTCTGAATTCACATATTT
>CM037783.1:41710094-41760094 GCA_021229015.1 Solen grandis | reverse complement strand
CGTTTTCAATACAATACTGAATGATTTCAATACAACTGACTTTTTAATTTGAAATCCTATTTTTTAAGTATTTTCTACCTAATCAATTGATTACAGCAGTATTATAACTATGCTGTAGTGGTGTATTGTGATTTATATGTTACATCTATGACAGAGAGAGGGAGAGGGGGTGGGGGGGGGAAGACAGAGAAAGTAAAACTGACGCTCTAACCACACTCATTGATTTTTTATACGTCTTGTAAAATCATCAGTGGATGGTTGTTTTGTCTGTCTCCCAATAATGAGTGATCATTTAGCTTTCTCCTTTAAATGACGCGTAAAGAAGTCAATGCACGAAAACCAAGTTAACCGAATAAACTGGCAGCGTTAGTATCGTGCATGGATCGTATCGTGTATATGAACCAAACGTGTAACGTGCGCGCACCGTGTACCGTGCGTTCCGTGTCCGTGCAACGTGCGTTCCGTGTCCGTGTATTAACGTACGTTCCGTGTTCCGACTTGCACACAAGCCGCACTGTATATACACATAATAAAGTTATTATATATGAAATTCATAAAATTCGTAAATGATTGTTATGATGCAGATATTTTCTAAGGCTGAGATGTATTCAGAAATCAAGTAACCTTACAATCATATATACACTTTTAAAAACTTGTGTAGAAAGGTATATGCAAAGGTACACATTACTTATTGTTTGCAAAACTGACTCTAGCATAAAAACATTAATGTTGAGATTTTCATAGCTATATTTTTCATTATGCCCAATTAAATCTATGTGAGAGAGAGAGACAGACAGACAGATAGAGAGGTAAGGATGAGAGCAGAAACTTATAGTGATTTATTCGCTTCAATAACAGTGTACTGCATTGGTGGCTAAGATAAGTCAGTCTGCTTTTAAACATAGCTACCAATCTCCAAAGGCTGACCTACATAATTGATCAGCGGTACTCATTCTACTTGAGATAAGACAGTCTGCCTCTTTAGCTTGCATATACAGGTAATCCTCGTCAGGATAAGAAGCTTTTTTTTTCTCCAGAAACCATTAACTTTGTCATGTCATAGATACTACATTTCACAACCGATTTTGATCAAGATTATTTTACTTGAATTATAAGATTTTAAACTTTAGGATAATCGCACAAAAAAATAACTAAATTCAAACTTTGAAAACAAATTTACAATTTTTCCAAAGAGGATAAACTTTGAACTGCCATAAAATGACCAAATCAAGCCCGATCTTCAAAAACTAAACATCATTTGAAAGGTCTCTTCAAGACCTAAATCTTATCCGCACATGATAACAATGAAATATTTTTAGTTTTTGAGCTATTTGAGGCCGTTTAAAAATCCAATAATCATGATATGACCTTGACCTTTGCAATATTTTTTAATTTTTTTTTCTCTGGAACATTCAGAACATTAAACTACATAAAGTGTGAAAATTTCATGGAAAAGGAACAAAAAATAAAATCAGGAGCAACACAAATGTGTTCAAGAAATGTTAATTTGTCCCAAAATTTAGTAAAGTTTGACCGTTTCTAGAAGACAAACAATGCATTTTTCAAAATCGCCAACCCATATATTTTGTGCGTATATGTCTTGCAAATCATATGCAACAAAAAGAACTCTTCTATCTCATCTCTGAAAAAACTGGATAGGTTTTTCGTAGACCTACCCTCATTTTCACCATTTTTTGTAAGGTTTGAACTTTCAACCTTCCGTAGCTCAAAAGATTTATGTATGTCAATCATTGAAATCTATCATATTATATTAGGCTATCATCAGTGAACATAATGCAAAAAACCGCATTTGAATCGGACCCCAAATAACAGAGTTACTCCTCTTTTTATGATTTTATACAAAGCGCCCCCTAGCGGAAAAACAAAGACAAAAATGAAAATTTTCTCAACGTAAGGATTAAGTTCATATAAGTAGAAAAAACTGGTAGAAATTTCATAATTGTGCCTTTTTTCTATCATGGCGATATGCCGTTCACAAAAACCGGCGGAAAAATAATAAAAAAAAAAATAAATAAAACAGAAGAAGAACAATAGGTTTTCGCCCAGCGATGCGAAAACCTAATAAAAAAAAAAAAAAAAATCAACAGAAGAAGAACAATAGGTTTTCGCCCTGCAGAGGCGAAAACCTAAATATTTACAAAGGGCAATATCTCAAATAGTATGCAAATGAGAGTTATGGTTCTGGTCACTGCACTCTTTCTCAATGAGATCTATCCACATATTTCATCTTGATACCTTTTAAACTTTTTGAGTTATAACTGGGACAAAAATTAAGTATAAATATTTACAAAGGGAAAATATTTCAAAATTATGCAACTGAGAGTTATGGTTCTTGGGCACTGCACCTCCCTTAAATGAGTTCTATCCATATATGAAGTTTCATATTGAAACCTTTTATCATTTTTGAGGTTTGGTCCGGACAAAAATTAAGTATAATTTAAAGGGAATTTTAATTGGTTCTGGTCACTGCACTCCCACTCAATGAGATCTATTCACATATGAAGTTTCATCTTGATACCCTTTAAGTTTCATTTTGAAACCTTTTATCATTTTTGAGCTATGGTCCGGACAAAAATTATGTATAAATATTTACAAAGGGCAATATGAGTAGAAAAATGGAGTGTTATATATTACAGGTAAAAGTAACGAGGTGCTATATATACTGCGCGCAGGTATAAACCGGACTGTGACTGTTCAGTGCTATATATTATGGTTTCCATGTGAAACCAAATTGTTTCGATTTTGTTCTTCATGGATTGAATACTGTAAATACTACCATTTTTTTCACTCTCCCGCATAAAGTGTTTCATATTTGAAAACATCTTACATCTAGATTTTCTCTTGGTATGTGTAATTTTATGAAGGCCGCAATATATTGATATTTGGAAATAAAATCGCGATATGATATCGTGGGATTTGATCGCGGTATATACCGTAATATGAGTTATATTGCACATCACACCGGATTGAGTGCAATACGCGCACTGGTCCTGATGACCAAGTATTTTGTTTATTGACTTTAACGTACCTACGACAGTATTTAACTCATTTGGAGACGATGTCTACTTGAGACATACATGGTACTGCTACACTGGTAGACATGTGCCACACTCAATCACATTATCATGACACCTGGCCAACCAGTCCTGAAACTACACTGTATATATACGACACGCATGAAGCTACCAGTATCATTTCAACGACTTAGGTATGTCACGGTTTGGTATCAAACCCACAGAATCCCGCTCTCGAGGCGGACGCTCTAACCACTCGGCCACCTTGGGCGGTTCCAAGAGTTTAGGGCGTACCTCACGAGCACAGAGTGATGTGCTCGATATCTGAATGTGGCAATGCAAAGTCACCCAGATACTAAAGGCACAGCTTTAAGTTCTCGATTTAATCTTATTCTGTATATGTTTGTGAATTGTTCTGTTATACAATTGGAATAATAAATATGATTAAACTAAAAAAAAACTAAGAAAAGCATCTCTGCTTAAAGAATAGTTCCAGGACTGATTTACCACCAAATCATCAGAAAATTGCATATTAGCAATCAGTTACTTATCTCAAATATTAACTTTATATAATTCATCTCATCTAAAGACAAATTAGAATAAATATATCAAAACGCGCGTTTTTAGTATTAGTTCGTATGAATTATAAGCAATTGATGATTAATGTAACTCAGAAGAGCATTTTTTGTAACTGTACGAAATATGCTTAATTTTTGGTGACATGTAAAAATCTGTATCGTATACTATCGATCCAAAGAAACGTATTTGAAAAGCTGTATCAATTCTCCATGTGTCATGCCAGACAGAGCAATATCATTTCTCCATATTTCATTAAATGAGAAAATGAAATGACAAAGAGAAATGCTGGTGATACAATATTTGGCTTGTGTTTTGTCTCAGAGCCGATTTCTTTGCACAAGTATTTCCAATTCTTATATAACATCTTTATACGGAATGTTACACACATAACGATTCCCGACAAAAGAAAAATGACAGACAATACTTCATTATTAAGAAATTGGGTATAAGCACATCGTTATTGCGCATGTCCATGATCCGGGGATTTTACAGTATTTTACGAAACTGAGATGTGATTTGTGTAGAAGCAACCGGTTACGGCTGATGTTATAAATAAAAAATGTCTCCAACGGCACTTTTTGTTTGTAACTATATTGACAATTTTTGGAATGGAAATCTGCCTATATATGACGCTCTGAATTACCCCCCAAGTTATGAAAATTTATATATATTTTTTCTTATTATAAAAAATCAACGGACAGCTTTCCTTTTTTTCCATATTCAATCCTCTGAAAGAAAGACTTTCTAAAAATGAAAAAAAAAAAAAAATGTATACCTCACCAAATTTTTTTTTTATCAAAATTGATTTTTTATTGAAATTTTAGCCAAATTGCAATTAAATGACTATATTGGACCCACGCCATATGGCAACTATACCTCTTATTATGATTTTAATACAGATATCCTAAAATTTGTGGTTTCTTTTATCATTCTGCCAAAACTGAATGAGAAATTTAAGGAAAAGAAGAGGAAAAAAAAATAAATCAGTGGTAACCCCTTGAAACGTTCTTAAGGTAACCCACCCATCATTAAATTATAATCTTGGTCCCTCAAATGTCCAAAAAGTCTTCAAACAGTGCAGATGCAAGCATTCATAGACTTGAAGTTAGAGGCGCTTTTAATCAAAGTCTGAAAAGACTCAAGTGTAATTACTA
The DNA here is from genome assembly GCA_021229015.1 of Solen grandis. NCBI lineage: Eukaryota > Metazoa > Mollusca > Bivalvia > Adapedonta > Solenidae > Solen > Solen grandis. Next base: position 41,755,326 of record CM037783.1, on the reverse strand, counting down.
TAAAAATCCACATGATTACTAATTGTTCCATGATCGCAATCTAATTATGGATGGATTACCTTAATTGTTAGCAACACTCACATGAAGGTCATCAAAAGAACAAAGCACACCTTTATTTGAAACACAGATTGTCAGATAATAGATTTCAGCTGAAGTTCTCTGTTATAAAATAAAGATTATTGTATCTTGTATCTTCTAAACAGATTGGTCATAGTGGATAATAGTTAAAATCAGCATTATTTAGAACTGGGGTTTTATCTCGTTCAAATGCATTTGTTTATAAAATGCTTCCAAATTATATCAAGGTCAATGTTTATTGAGATTCGTCTGACAACATTTTGTATTTGTTTACAACGAAACGCTTCCTTTCAGCATAGTTACACAGATTTCATCCGGATACTTTTTCATGAACGGCCTTTATCGTAAAACTTTATCATGTTCGAGATGTTAAGATGACATTCCAGTGAACACTATCAGGATGATCTCGTTGTACACCTGATCATAAACTTGAATACTCGCTCATTTAGCATAACATGTGTTTATACCAAACATTATGTTTCGGAAGGATATTATAATTATCTAAGGTAATCCCTCCATAATTAAATTTTCCTCATGGTCCTTCAAGTGATCGTGTGAATTTTGTAAATGCAAGCACTCATAGACTTTGGAGCAAAAGAGCCTATAACTCCAAGACAACGGATGCTTGCATCTGTACTGTAGTCTTTTTAAGCATTTATTGGCCAAGGATTATAATTTAATGAAGAATGGATTTACTTATATGATGAAATCCTGCGTTCAATCTTTCTTTTACATTTTAAGGTAGTGGAAGCCTGTGTGTTGTATCACGCAGCTCGTCCTTTGCGCAGTATCACATTAATCACATTGAAGGAACTTTTAAATGACTCTCTCATGTAGACAAAGTCCAACTATAACTCATTTTTTTATTAGCGAGACATTAACTCATCCCAATCATTTCAGTGCCCTGTGATGATATATATAAAAAAGAATATAGATGTCATTGCCTTATAATTATTGTAATTTTTCTGATGAGTGTCAGGTTTATGTTTTTCATCGCTAGATATAAAAAACGAAGTTGCCAATGTGCTGTATTTTACACATCTGCACGCACTAGATCCTTATTTATAACTACATAATAAAAGTTGACATCAGAAATTAAACCTCGTAACACAATTACTTTGACGGGTTTCATTAATTTGTCCGTATACGTTCTAAAGTCTACTGGTTCGGCCCAAAACAAATTTATATTGACTACAATGTGAATAGATGCAGTCCAAAATGATACTTGACGTATATACTCGACAATTTCCGGCTAATTCCGGTAGATATTCCGAAGAAATAAGTAAGACGCTCTGAACAACTGTTACAGTTGATGGAATTTATTGCACTAAGAAATTATCTACGTACCAAGACAAAGGGGGTAACAAAAATAAATCTTCAGTAATTGCAGAGGAATTCGAAAGTGACGGTAGAATTTGATAAAATTTATTTATTTCTTTGATATCATTTTGATAGATGCTGTGTGTCGCTTTTTATAATCAAACGAATTTATCTTCACATCAATAGCTAGTAAGATACCTGTCTGTCGTGAATAAAAATAAAATCTGTTGTATGGTTATTTTTAATAAGATATGTTATGATTTGCTTATTGTAAAATTAAAAAAAAAAGTTGGAGAAAAGGAAATCATTTTAAATTCTTAAACCCTTTTCGATGTTAAATAAACCCATTTTAAGGACATCTTATTCGCAAAAGAAATTTTTATTTTGGAAACATCTAAACTGGTATATTTCATAACGTGCACATTATCTCATGTAAATATAGTCATTTTATAATATACTTGCGCACGCAATATCATTATCGTATAATACAATATCTCACTGTTCGTTTATAAGTTTCAGACAATGATATCAGACAAATTGACCTCTTATATCACCATGGGAACGATATTTCACTTGTATCGAGCTCCCGACGTAATTATCTCAGTCCATTGTTGCCCATGTATAATGAATATGTCATCACTAATTTGTCTTTTGGTAAATGACTACATTACCGGTACAACTAGAGACCTATATATCAAGCAACTTACTACTGACCAAACCATTGTCATATAACATTGTGTCAAAAACTAAGTTGATAGTGGAAATTTGAGTCTTATGTCTTTCAGTTTAAATTTTCCTTTTGCCGTCGCATGGGGAACAGTTTCTTAAAACGTAAAAAATATGTCTTCCGGCGGTTCATGCTTTGAATAAGTATTTTGCGTCTCGGAATACCATTCTGATCATCGTAACCATCTGTTAAAAACAGTTTTTTTTTATTCTTATCCCATTTATTGCATTTCAAATATTATTTGACAATAAAAGTCATATAAGATATCAATCTTGCATTCTCTTTAAAGTGCATACATGTATTTTTACTTGTCAGTTGTGTTTTGTTTTGTTTTTTCCAAAAACATATCTCGGATGTGTTCACTGACAATGCTTGTGCACAATGTGCGTGCATTGAAGTTCATTGCAACAAAAACTGTTTCTATGTTTTCATGTTGCTGTACTTGACATTTTGCGAGGCGCATTGGCTTGATGAGAAGTCGTAATGATTAAAATACTGTCGTAGTGACGGTAAACACCAAAACAACAATAGTAACACAATGATGACAACCATATGCGTTGTCCTCGTTTAGTAAAAGCAATCGGGATGTTTATCATTTGCTGCAAACAACTCTGACATTAACCCTTACAATACTGTTGGAACTTGTGACTACTTTTGTGACCAGTGCAAACCAAGATCAGCCTGCACATCCATACAGCCTGGTCTTGGTCTACACTGTACATTATCCATTTAATAAATTTTCAGCAAGCACCCCCATAAACAACTAATGGTTCAGTTCAAAAGTCCAATTAACAAGTTTAGGGTGATAAGGATTAGATGCACTTAGGATCAATTTAAAGCATCGTCATATTTGTGTCAGTTAACAAATCTCTGCAATCCCACATAAATATAGACACCAAGTCCAAACACACAAATTATTCCTGCAAGTTTGGACAGAGTATTAATTCTTAAATTCAGTTTGTTCTATGACAAGGTAAGCGGATGTATTTTATATACTGAAATGCTGATTTTTAGCGCATGCGTATCAAAATGACTTTCAGATATTTTAGCAAGTATACGCTTAGTTGGCAAATATTAGAAACGATACGAATAACATCAATATAGTTATGAACATATATCTAATATTTATATACATGTATACTCACATAAAACTGATTTATTTCCATAAATTGTAAAACATAATTATACGATCCTTAATTTTACTTATGTTTATTTAATTCATGGTCCCATTTTTTTCTTAGACATACTTACATTTGCTTGTTTTATTTCTACAATTTTCATTATTTCTATACATTTTTCATAAATGCTGATGCTGTTACATTTCTGAAATAATGACTCATGCCTTATTCCATCAATCATCTTCAGATATGTTTATGTTTTACAAATGGTTTGATGTAGCTGATTGTTTGAATTATTATATTTCAGATGAACAAGGTAAACAATTGGGTAAGACATTAATTCTAAAAACCCTTTTTGATTGATTTATCTTATATCCTATAAACATTTATTCGTTTTCATACACGCATTTATCTACAAACTAAATGTATTTAACTTATATTGTAAAACCATCCTTACCCTGGTATAACATTGTTGTATGCATTGATTTTCACTGCTTTGAGAGACAAAGTGGAAGAGACAGAGAGAGAGAGAGTAGTAGCTGACATGTTGTATGTAACATTAATCTTCATAATTATATACATGTACATACACTCACGTCATGTTTCCCTATTTCAATTATACTTATATCCCCCGCCCCGCAAGCGAGCATCACTTGTTTACATTTTAGGGCTATGTTTTTTTTTTTTAATATTTCTCATACAGAGGGACTTGCATTCTTAAAAGAAGAGGTAAAACTAAACATGTGCTTTTTAAAGAAATTACGAGTATTGGGTTATATATTTTAAAAAGTATTTTTACCCCCCCCCCCCCCCCCGGAATATCTGTGCTCGGGGGCATATTGTTTTTGCCCTCAGGCTCTGTTTGTTTGTCGGTTTGTCAGCAACTTTAACATTGGCTTCAACTTAAAATCTATTCAAAATATTGACTCGAAACTTCATATATGAATGGAATGTGGCTAGGAAAAGTGCAATGACAACAGGGACTCGAAGTTGCATTGGGCGAATCATTTCATACTTAGTGGTAACATAAAAATAGGAAAGGAGGACACTGTTTTAAGACCAAATTTGGAAAAACGCGTTTATAACGAAATTCAAAATTGAAAATGGACTAGGTTGTGTTTTAAATGAATAAATTCAGAAATTCCTAAACGTAAATGAGGTAGTTTTTCTCTTGTAATGATAATATCGTTAATTTATTGTTCCAATCGAGCTTGACAAGAGCCGGGGAAACCTATTTCCGGTTTCTTTAGAAGTAAATATAAAGGTAAATTTTTATTAGTCAATCAAAATGTAAACGAAACTGACATTTCCCGGGAAAACTTCATTAAGTCACGGAGGTCCAGAATATCATAAACAACGCGATCGAAAGTGGGCGCAATGTAATCATTGTCGGACAAGAAGGTACAGGGAAGTCATAACTGCTTACACAGTATTTGATTTGAATAAATTGACCAATAAGCGCTTACATTTTATTCATTAGAAAAGAAACCGGAAGTAGCCGGTCCCGACTGTTGTCAAGCTCGATTTGGACATTAAAAACACTTGTTAGTCATTTACAAGAGTAAAAGGGTAAAAACAACACGGGAAACGACACGATTCTATTTATCTATTCATTTCAAATGTATATGAACCATTTTATTGATCGTTATTTGCCGAAAATGCGATATTCATAATATAGCCGAAAATAGTGTCCTCCCTTCCTATTTTTAATGCTACCATTAAGTACGAAATGATTCGCCCCATGCTCCCTCGAGCCCCTGTGGCAATGACTAAGAAACATAACTCTATCTTGCCCACTTTTTTAATTATCTCCTCTTTTTTAATTGCTGTAGGGACTAACAAGGTGTTGACTTGAAACTTAAATTATGAATAGATAGTGAAATTGGGAAGTGCAGTAACGAAGTAATTTAATTTTACAATTAATTGCTGTCCAGAGAAGAACTTGATATATTTACTAAATACTTGAAAAATATACCAGGTATTGACTTGAAACTTCATGTATAAAAGTAGATGACAAGTAGGAAAAATACAGTGACCAAGAATCGTAATTCTACCAAACCCGGTTTTTTAATATCTTTTGGTTACCTCCCATTATTGTTTTCTATAGTGTTTTTTTTTCTTAGGAGAAAAAGTCATAAACAAAAGAAGGTAAGGACTTGAAACTTGAAATATTATATGATTGCAAGTAGGAGCAGTGCATAAACAAAGAATCATAACTCTGCCTGGTCCGACCTTTATATTATCTCCCTTTATTTTATATTAATTTTTGAAACTCCGCAACTATTCGAGGTATTGGTTTGAAACTTAAAATACAAATAGATAGTGAGTAGCAGAAGTGTAACTTATTACGAAAGAGACCTCCGCCGGGTTCTTAATTTTAATCACCTCCCTTTAATTTTTAAAGATTTTTTTTTCTTGAGCAGCATTGCTAAAAAAAGGCAATACATTTGACATGTGTAACAGGTAGTGAAAAATCAGTGGCTTGACCGGGACTCGAACCCAGGACCTCAGGAAAACCGTTCCTGCACTCTTTCAACTGTGCTACTTAGCTACATGTCTTTTTACCCATTGATTTATTACCAAATACCTGTACACTGCTACATATACCCCCTCCAAATTTAGAATTCGATCCGAATTCGTAGAGACAAAGAACATCGTGAAAACGTTATTGAGGTATTGAACCAGTAGCCATATCAAACAGTAGAAGAAAAAAAACAATGGCCCGACCGGGACTCGAAGCCAGAACCCCAGGAATACCGTTCCTGCAATCTATCAACTAAGTTACCAAGCCACATGTTTTTTGCCTATTGATTTATCACTAAACACCTGTACTATGCTACACATGCATACCCTACTCAACTGGCATCATTTATTTGACATCTGACCTGCTCAGACGGGTGCATAGTGATTTTCGAAAGCATTTTGTTGTCCTGAGAACAGTTATTATTGGTGTTAATAGTCATAAACATATTGTAATTACAATTTATAGATGAACCTGGAATTTTGAAAACTTCAAAACTCTCCACACTAAATGTTTTCTCAATTTAGTAATATTAAGGTCTTCTTTTTCTTCTTCTCTCCAGAAATTTGTTTGGCTGGTAATTCTTCTAATCAAAATTCCTAGCAAAGTTAATGATTCGTTCTACACAACAATCCTTTTTTTTATCTAAAACATAAACAAGATTGACTTGGTGTTCTTTGTTGTTGTTTTAACATATGTTACTAGTCAAGCTTGATTAGTTGGAAACCAACCAGCACAAACAATTCTTGAAATCAGAAGAATCGATTTAGAACAGGAATACGGCATTGTATTGTTTATCGACGCTCACGAGTATTATTCAATGGTTGACACTCTAGAAATTAAAATGCTAAGCATCTGTTGTTACAGTTACGAGTACATGGTTAGAGGAATACGCTTAGAAATGTTGGAGACATGCTACTTTAGTAGCGAATCAATTCATAAATTTTCCCGATGAAACAAAAAAATTTATTTTGTTGTTGTTGTTGTTATTTACCTTCACCCTACTTATCTAAAAGTAAACATTAGAAGAAAAGAATAATTACATGTATGTGAAAACTGTCATAATATTCAATCAATATTGTGTTTTTCATTACTCACAATTTTATATGAAAGTGCCACCACTCTCTCTCTCTCTTTGCGCTCAAACGAATAGAAGATAAAAGCTAATAGCAATATCAATTGTAATGACCTTATTATCCAAAAATTGAAATAAAATATAAATGTATTAAGAGATGAATAACATTGGTACATACCCTCAAATAGGTATTAACTTATAGATTAATCAATATATGAAGGATTCTTTTTCTGGACTTTGTTTTATACCTTGCGTATTTCACTAAGTTCCTCACCGCTGAGGAGTCAAATCCCTGCCGGGTCACTTGAATTTTTCATGTTATTAAGCCTTCAAGCTGGCTTCTAGTGAGTAAGTCGTTGGTTCTACCAGTGTGGCTGTGTGCACTCGGGGTCTTCCTCCACCGCTTTATAGTTTGACTTGACTATTTGAGTTTACCGTCGCTTCGACAGTATTTCAGTCCAGCTAATTACTGGTGGAGGAAGACCTCGAATGCACAGAGGCATCCGGGTAGAACCACCAACCTACCGCAAGCCAGCTGGAAGGCTTCCTCACATGAATATCTGAATAACCCTGCCGGGATTCGAACCCACGCGGTGAGGGGCTGAGTGAGTGTTAAAGTCAGCGACTTTACCCTCTCATCCACGGAGGCCCCCTCTATAGTTTGATATCTGACTGAAATACTGTCGCAGCGACGATAAAATGCAATAACAAAGATATTGTACTCGAATCCATAGCGTGCAAAGTTTGCTATTAGTATAACTAATCACTTCTGCAATAAGGCAAAAAAGTTGTTTGTTTCCACTAACATCTCAAATAATAATAATAATAATAATAATATGGTCAATAGGTCATCATAACCTTTTTATTTTTATTTGTTCCCCTATTTTCCTTAATTTTTTAGAGTACGTGATGCAAAACAGCGTTTTAACCCAAAAACTAGGATAAAGTTTAAAAAAACATAGGGTCGGTCGGGTTTGTGGAAACAAGTAACTTACGCCTAAGCAACATGCGTCATACATGTAAATAGTACATTGACTCTTCACCTTGCTCTGTTATTTTATCATAAATCGCATGTCATGTTTCACTAAATCATTTCACAAAAATTCCACTTGCTTCCTTTATGTTTGTTGCCAGTTCTATAATGTGTTTCATTCACTGAGTTTTGTTGCTTCCAGAACATGAAAATTCACTTTACCTGCCTGTATTTCATAACGTAAACAGCACACATAAAAGTTAACACATTATTTTTAGATGCTGCTGATCGACTGATAATAGCAGGTATTGTTTGACAAACAAGTGGGTTTATTTGTTTTTCTCTGTCTTTCTTTAAATCTTTGATTCTGTTTATAAGGCTTAAATGATGTTGAATTTTTTTGGCTGAGTATCGTCTCATTTTCAAAACTTACTGAAGGAAACGAGTCGAGATAGAACTCGGAGGTACAAAAATAACTTACATATTATGTCACTATGGACTGTATGGGTTCAAATTATACAATATCATTTGCTTACGTTTAAAGACATTTTTGATTTGCAACATTTAGATTAATATAGCAATGTGAAACACCGTGTACATGTATATAAGAAGTACACTCAGTTCCAAAAGAAAGTGTTTACTTTTTAGCTCGACTATTCAGAGAATATGAGAGCTATTCTACTCGCCCCGGCGTCGGCGTAGGCGTCAGCGTCGGCGTCGGCGTTGGCAGACATATCTAAGAAACCAGTAGGTGTATTGCAATCAATCTTCACACAAGTCTTTCTAGGCACAAAACAAACCTAGAGAACCAAGAGGGACAACTCTTGATTGAATTTTACTCAAATTATGGGCCTTTTTCAACTTAGAAATTTGCGTTAACATTTTTGGTTAAAGTTTTTCTGCAACTAAGTTAATATTATTACTCAGTAAGCACTTGGTGTATTGGATTTAAACTTCACACAAGTCTTCCTAAGCATGAAACCAACCTGCAGAACTAAGATGGACAACTCTTGCTAGAATTTTACTCAAATTATGGACCTTTTTCGACTTAGAAATTTGCGTTAACATTTTTGGTTAAAGTTTTTCTGCAACTAAGTTAATATTATTACTCAGTAAGCACTTGGTGTATTGGATTTAAACTTCACACAAGTCTTCCTAAGCATGAAATGGACCTGCAGAACCAAGATGGACAACACTTGCTAGAATTTTACTCAAATTATGGGCCTTTTTCGACTTAGAAATTTGCGTTAACATTTTTGGTTAAAGTTTTTCTGCAACTAAGTTAATATCATTACTCAGTAAGCACTTGGTGTATTGGATTTAAACTTCACACAAGTCAGAACCAAGATGACAACCTTGCTAGAATTTTACTCAAATTATGGGCCTTTTTCGACTTAGAAATTTGCGTTAACATTTTTGGTTAAAGTTTTTTGCAACTAAATTAATGTCATTACTCAGTAACCCCTTGGTGTATTGGATTTAAACTTCACAAAAGTCATCCCAGACATGAACCAAACCTGCAGAACCAAAATTTTAATAAATTTAATTAATTAAATTTAATTAATTAAGTTAATAATAATTATTAAATACTTATAGAAAATTAAAAAATTGCATTAACTTTTTTTATTTAATACAATAACTATTATATATTAATCTAAATAATATTTAATTTAACAAGACAACCAACATATCAAAGATGAACTTTTCCTTGAATTTTTTTTTTTTGAATTATGACCTGAGTTTTACTGAGAATTAAAGAGAACATGCTGCTAAATTGAGTCACATAAATTATTTTAATACCGCTTTAATACAATGGTATTGCGTCACTATCAAATACCCAAATAGTCGAGCATGCTGTCTTTCGGACAGCTCTTGTTAATTTAAATATTTCAATATCTAGCAAACATTTTCGTGTCTAGCTCAAAATCTCTCAATTCAACGTAGTAGATTTTAGACTAATCGATGACAAATCCACACGAGATATAGTGTGCGAAAATTAAGATTGATAGGTTTTCTAAATAATAATTATTTAAGATAAAAAAAGTTAATACTTTCTTTTGGAACTGAGTGTAAATAAACTTTAATTTTTAACTTATTCATCTTACAACAACGTCTTATCCCTCTTGTCTGTTCCTGAGGTTGACCAATATTTTGCACCTTGTGTGGCCATGAGAAGCCATTCCCCAGCAGGGAACGAACCCGCATCATTCGGTTCTGCATACATGTATGTTAAATCTGAACCACGGCGCATTAAAGAAATTAACAGTATAGAAGTACTTATTATCTGTCTAATAATCTAGCTAAATAACCTAGTACTAGATGAACTGTGTATTGGTCATCGTCGAATACACACGGCCGATCGATAAATCATGTAGTGAAACGGAATAAGTCAGCCGGGGGTATTCGACGATGTGTATTGGTTGTCCTAATAACACAAATTTTCAATACAGTATGTTGATGTCTATTTATAAGTCGTCTTATTAATGGTTGATCATTTAACGTGTTTATTTATCTATTTAGCTAGATTTAATATATGATTTACGTAAATAACACCCCCGATTTCATCCACTGTTTTTGCCTTTCGAAAAAAGATTTACATATTTTTTCTAAATTTAACTAAGAAAATGGCTTTCTCACAAATCTGTATTTATGATAACTACTGGCCCCGTGTTCTCGAAAATACTTAAGTACAATCTCAGGCTCAAATATGAGTATCATACTTAAATCCTTATTGAAACCAATAGGTGTAGTTAAGTATGAGTATGAAAATCATACTTAAGTACCATTTTTATTTTCGAGAACACGGGGTCAGGATAATGATAATAAGGATTTATCGTATAGTACACTTGATCATGGTCTGGTCAGTTCACGGTATTTGTTCAATTTTCTTATAAAATCATAACTTTATTCACTCGTTATCATTGAAAATAATATCTTTACGAGTTGCAAAGCAATGAGTAAACATTTCTATTCTGTATATTTGCCAATCTTTTCACCAAAAGCACGATATAAAACTTTATGATATTTTATTCTAGGATTCACAGACATAACAATTGTTCCGCTATTATGAATATAGACCCACTTATCTTAGTCTATTTTTTTTATAAATGTTCGAACATGCGTTTATTTGTAGATGAACAACCGAGTTGATGAGTTTCAAGTGAAAGAGACATTTAAAGGGAGGTTAATCGCACACATTTCTTCAAAAGTATGAACATCAGTTACATTCTATATAACGCAGTCTCATTCAATTCAGATTCAGTATCGCTAACTGGATCTAACAACATCGTATAGAAGGTCGTCTCAGATTAACCTTTGTATAAGCCAATCAAATCGGCGCAAACAGAATCGTTTGGTATATCCTTGGCAAGAAAAATTCAAATGGCATAGTATGTTCCCATAAATAAAAAAATAGGAATCACAATAGCATAACGAATAAAGGTTTTTTTTTTTTCATTCAGTGCGAGCACGGAGGCACGGCTTCGGGTCTCATTTTATTAATTACATTTTTTTTTTTTTTTTTTTTTTGGTATTTTTCTTGGCATTTTTTTCTCATCATTTATATACTAATTCATGAACATTTGAATACATTCAGATCTTCGTTCAAAACCACTACCTGTGTCTGAGTAGTCAGAACATTCGCTTGCTGTATACTTCGCCTTCGTAATACTTTTAACCGGGTTATGACTAAAGTTATGTAAAGAGAAATCATATTCTTCCTAATTGTGAATTTTATAATTTATTAATGACAGTGTCTTCCACTTTTCCGAACAGAAATCCATCATTTGATCAGTTATAAACATGTTCGTAACATATCCTTCCCACATTGCTTTAATGTAATTGCGTCTTTTAAACTATGTTAAATACAATTTTTATTCCTCTGTATTCAATGTAGATGACCGTCCCCGGTGGCCTAGTGGTTAGAGCGTCCGCCTCGGGGAGCAGGAGGTCGTGGGTTTGATCCGCGGCCGCGACATACCAAAGTCTGTTGTACCTCCCTTACTTGGCGCTCAGCATATAAGGGTAGTTGCGAGTTATATCCTTCGAGTGACAGAAGTTTTGTCTATGGACTTTCTTTTTGGGAGAATTTGGTAACAACTTAATTATCTTCATTAAGAACTTAAATTAAAAGCTTTGAAACACGCTATTAGATTGGTTTAAAACCGAGCACTTGTTTTTGCATATAAATTACTTAAAAGGTAAATCTGACATGACCCCTAATGCGATGTTGTCAGATCCTTTTCGCGTATAGTAGTGGAGCGCAAATTAGGATATATTTTTTTAATGAGATTGCATATAACGGAGGATATAGATAGAGAAGTGCGGTTGACTCATTATTTGCTGGTTATGTGTTCGAGCGCTACAGCGGATATTTTACGTGTAGCTTTGCATTTTTAACTTTCATAATATTTTTTATTTTTTCATAATTTAGGTAATCCGTCTACATTATGTGTGTTTCTTTTTTTTTTTTTTTTTTTTTTTTTTTTTTTGGTTTGTTTCCTTTTGATACTTTAATATTCACTCATTCATTTTGGCCGAAGCGCTGTATTTGTTTTTTCTGTATATCGCAGAACATGAAAATATCACACTGGTTAATTTCAGACATTTATTACTTGTGATACAAGGGGCCGCCGTGGCCGAGCGGTTACAGTCGTGGACTACAAATCTCTCAGCCCCTCACCGCTGTGGGTTCGAATCCAGTAGGACTTCGGACTTTTCATGTGAGGAAGCCTTCCAGCTGGCATGCGGTAGGTCGGTGGTTCTACCGGGTACCTCTGTGTACTCAGGGTCTTCCTCCACCTGTAATTAGCTGGACGTCGCTATATGATTGAAATACTATCGCAGCGACGGTAAACTCCAATACAACAACTACTTGTGATACTACTCTTCAAAACAGGGTTATTACATTGCAACTGCTTGTAAAATTCCATTCTTTTTGGACCAATCATTGGCAAATTTATTTTTCAAATTAGATTGTAATAATATTTGAACTTTGACTCATTTCATTATGAAAACTTCATAAATGCATTTAAATTATATATTGTGAATCATTTTCGTAAAATGAATTGAGTTTTTTGTGTGTAGAACAATTGTCCTTTTACAATATCGCAGTGACGTCACGCTCTCCGTCTTTAGCGCAGCGATTTATTTTGCGGGCACAATGTAACTTTTGTTACATAAATTAACTGATATAATTGAAGCATGACTTTTATTTGATATGACATATACTAAAACTAATTGTCGTACTAGTTTATATAAATAAGATGTTAAAACTTATACTAATGATTTTTGACGGTTTCTGGGTTGGACCAGTACGTTGCGCCTTGATCGGCCATGATCCTTGCACGGGGTTCGAATCCACAACCTTGGGATCCACAGTCGGGTACAATGCGCATGTCAACGTATACGTGATATGGACTAGTTGCATGTGAAGAGCGATAACTGTGTTTGACTAATTAATAAAGAAATATTCAAGTCATTTCCCCTGTTTGAAACAATGTTTTTTTTAGCGCAGCTGAGCAGGTGAAGTATTGTGATCCGTCTTTGTCCGGCGTCCGTCGTTTTGCTTTAAACGACATCTCCTCCTAAACCGCTAAGCAGATTTTGATGAAATTTTACAGGAATGATCCATATGTGGTACTGAGCAAAAAAAAAAAAAGCTAAAATCGTTCCGATCCGCCACCCAAGATGGCCGCCAGAGCTAAAAATAGAAAAAAAATCCCTTTTAACGACACCTCCTTAACCGCTCAGCATATTTTAATAAACTCAATAGGAATGATCATTGGGTGATACTGTACAAAAATGCTTAAATTGTTCCGGTCCGCCAACCAAGATGGCCACCAGAGCTAAAAATATTAAAAACTTTTTAACAACATCTCCTTCTGCCCAACAGATTTTGATGACATATTACATGCATTTTCCTTACGTGGTACTGAGCAAAAAAACTAAAATTGTTCCAGTCTGCCTACCAAGATGGCCACCAGAACTAAAAATTAATAAAATTAAATACTATATATTATGTGTAATTTTTTTTAGCTCACCTGAGCACTTGTGCTTTTGTGACCGCTTTTTGTCCGTCGTCAACAATTGCTTGTGAACACTCTAGAGGCCTCAGTTCTGGCCCAATCTTCATGAAACTTGTTCAGGATGTTTGTCTACATGATATCTCGGTTGAATTTCGAAATTGGACCATGTGGGATCAAAGACTAGGTCACCAGGTCAAATCTTAGAAAAACCTTGTGAACACTCTAGGGCCACATTTTTGGCTCAATCTTCATGAAGACTTTGTCAGGATGTTTGTCTTAATGCTATGTCGGATAAGTTTGAAATTGGGATATGTTGGGTCAAAAACTAGGTCACTAGGTCAAATCTTAGAAAATCTAAGAAAAACCTTGTGAACACTCAAACTCAAACTCAATTTATTTGGCATATCGGCAAATAACAATGCCATTCACCCAAACTCATACATAATACAATGTTTGCGCATGACACCATACAGACAATACATATATAACGAATCAGTTAATAAGAATCAAGAAGAATAACACGACAGTGCCGAATAGAAAGACAATGTATTGCAAAACAGTATACTCATAAAATATACTGTTAATCTGAAAAATAATTATTTTAAGAGAGATACTTTCAAATCCATTGGGTTTTCTTAACATATTTTGCAAGATTTAGACATTTTTTCTAGACTTACTTAACATAATATTGATAAAACATTGGACTGTTGGAAAAGATCTGTTTCTAGCTAAAAAATGAATTTCTTATATCCTTATATTTAGGACAGACTAATATAAAATGATCTTCTGACTCTAACTGTCTTTGATTACATAATAAACAAATTCTATCTTCCCTATTCGTACTGGTAAATCTACCAGACTTAATAGCTAAATCATGGGAACTTAATCGAAAACGTGTAAGTGATATTCTCAACAAATCATTCTTAATGTTATATAGATATGGTTCAAATTGAAAATCTCTTTTAAATCTACCATAATATTCTAATTTTCTACAAGTAGATACTGACTTTCTCCACGATTGAATAAATTGGTCTCTAACACGCTCAAAAAGTTTTGGATAGAATTTAACATTAAGATTTTCACTTAACCAAAGATTTGAAAAACCAAGGTTATCCAATGTACTTTTGATTTTACTCATCCAGCAACTATCACTTATTGGAAAATAATTATTCAACTGGCTGTTAAATGCTGCATGGATTAGGTTGTTTTTGGAAGTAGAAATTTTTGACCAGTACCTTAATGATCTTAGTAAAGCTATAGTACATAATGGTAGCCTACCCGGTTCCCCATACACAGCGTTATTAACAGTTTGTTTGCGTACCCCTAATATACGTTTCAAAAATTTAAGATGTAGTCTGTCAACATCAGCACCCCAACCAATAAAATGGGGTAATTAGTTTGTCAAATAATGATAATTTCATCTTTAAATCACATGATATTTTTGAATAACAACATAAATTTTGGTTTTGATGCTTGATCCGACAATGCCCTTTCTGCAAATCTAAGATTTCCGGACTTAACAAATTTGATGCCAAGATAATAAAAATTATCAACTACTTCATTTTTTTCATGATTTACATACCATTCAAAATTATACTTAGATTTCCTTTTTTCAAAAATACATGTACATATGTTTGTCTTATCCACATTTATTGTAAGACCCCATTTTTGAGAGTATAAATATATGTTATCTATTTGTAGTTGCAGACTTACTTTATCCGTGGTAAATAACACTATATCATCAGCAAACAACATTAAATATGACGTTAGAAGCTGGAGATCTGTATCTGTGAGATTATCAAAATCTAAACATTCATTTATGTCATTCACGAAAGGGAGAAATAATATCGGGGAGAGGGGCTCCCCTTCAAAACGATCATGATATTAAAGCAATCTGAAAGTTTACTTTGAGACGATCTAATACATGCAGACACCTTAGAATATAAAGATTTTAACATGTTCAAGAACTTACAGCTAATACCACACTGTACCAACTTTATCCATAAGTTATCAATAGATATTGTATCGAAGCATGATTTATAGTCTATGAAAACACAATATAGTTTCTTACTTGTAGATGATATATTTTGAATTAGTGTGTGTAAAATAAAAATGCAGTCAATTGTACTACGGTTATCTCTAAAACCAAACTGATTTTCTATAAAAACATTTTCATCTTCACACCATTTATTTAATCTATTTTTAAGACATAAAGAGAAAATTTTAGCCATTGAATTTATTAATGTAATACCTCTATAATTAGCAGGGTTTGATTTATCACCTTTTTTAAAACATGGTATTATAATACCTTTGGTCCACATTTCAGGATATACACCTGTTTCGAAAATTGTATTGAATATTTTTACCAAGAAAGGTGTTATGAATATTTTAGAATCAATAAAAAAGTCAGGCACAATATCATCACAACCACTACTTTTATTTCTATTTAAAGATGAAATTGTTTCAATGATTTCTTTCTCAGAAAATGGTTTATCTAGTTGATCAATATCAATATTACTCTCCGATGGTAAATCCCTATGAATAAAGGAATCTTCACTACTTCTAAACAGATTTGAGAAATGTTTCTCAATCGAATCGCTCTGAGGGAAGTTAAAAAATAAAAGGTTATCTCGCATTGAGCGTGACTGTAAATCAAGGGATTCTTCCGTCAAACGCATAGTTTCCTGCTTGATTATATATAGGTCTGTGCTGATTTTATCCGTGCTTTTCTTGGATTCGTTTATTTTGACATCAACTTCGCTGACTAATTTCGTTAAATCCTCAGTACATTGTGTGTCATATGTTCTGCTAGCCTCTATGTCATTCATTCTTTTACAAGAGTCCTCTACTTTGGTTTCAAGGTTCGAAACCCTGATCTCCATAGAGTTTATCTTAGTGTTCAGATTCTCAACTGACTTCCCAATAGTGTCCAATTTATTTACTTTATTGCTTATTTGATTCACTGTTTTCAAAAGTGTATCAAGTGTCATCTGCATACTCGATATGTTTTGTTGTTGTACATACTGTGCTTGAACTAGCATACTATTTATTGACTGTTACGGGGTATAATAAGCATTTACCGGGGTTTGCATATGTGAAGATCCAGGGGTTTGAAACACCGGCATCGGCATAGGTTGGAATGTAGGTGATCCCAGCTGACTGATACAAGTCTGTTGAGTTTGAGCTAACGGTAAAACTGGTGAGGGATTCATACCTTGTGTTTTGTTCGCTGTGTCCGTATTAACCCTTTTGATCGGTTGGCTGACCCATTCATTCACCGTGGGTGGGGAAACATGTGAAGTTTTGCGTTTAGATCGAGCTCCTTTTGATTTCACCATTAGTACCCTTTTCCCAAACAGAAAGATGAATGTTCATACACACAATTATTTCCGATTTTAACACATTTGAAGTATTTTATTTCCATAAATATTTATTTTTTTCTTACTGATTCAAAACAAACAACCGCCATACTTGACGCATGCGCACACTCTAGAGGCAACAGTTTTGGGCCCAGTCTTCATAAAATTTGGTCAGGATGTTTGTCTACATGATATCTTGGATAAGTTTGAAATCGGGTCATGTGAGGTCAAAAAGTAGGTCACCAGGGCATTTAAGAAAAATCTTGTGAACACTCTTGAGGCTTACATTTTTTCCAGTCTTCATTAAACTTGATTAGAATGATAACTGCATGAATTCCCAGTTGAGTGCAAATTCAGGTAGGATCAAAATCTAGGTCACTTAGTCAAATGTTAGAAAAACACTTAAGATGCCACATTTTTTGTCATCATGCCTAACACAGCAATCTTACTCAGGTGAGCGACACAAGGCAATCTTGGCCCTCTTGTTTCCTTACTTAAGCATTTTCTCTGTAGCAGTTGAATTCAGGTGAGCGATTTAGTACCATCATTGCCCCCTTGGTTTTTTATTTTTTATTTTTATTTTTTCATTCCGCCGAATCTCTTAGTATATTAAGGTTTAACATCCTACCGAAAATATTTCAATCATTTAGGCATTTTTATCTACAAGGGAAATATACTGTGCTTTATCACTGTGATATCACGCCGTAGACAAATGGAATGATACCACTCTAGATACTGGACAAATCAAACCTTGAACAACTTTGATTTACATGTACTGAGCGACTTTAGAAGACCACGACAAATGATTGAACCAACGACTTTCCGGTTGCTAGGCGGATGCTGTAATGACGACAGCAACCTTGACGGGTTCGAAAACAATATAATTTCACACATCTTTTGAACACTAACATTTAAGATGAACCTTCGGTTTATATATAAAAAAAAAAAATTATTTTTTTTACAAATATTCTTCATAATGTAACAAACGATTTAATTCAACATTTCTCTTCAAATGTGAATGACCATTTTGTTTCATTGTCCCGGTCCTTTCTTGAAGACCTTTATTTAATTTGCATATTCATTTACATCGTCGGAAACAAACGAGCGACTTATTCTGTTTCTATTCTCTCTTTGTATCACGCATGGGATTATTAGTTTACATTGTCTTGTTATCGATTATTTGAAAAGAAGCATTCTCAATCCATTTATTGCCTCGTAATGTGGTGTTTTGTTGTTGTTGTTGTTGTTTTAACCAATTGACCAATACGGCCTTTCAGTATAATGGTCTGTTTTCGGTTAGGTTAGATTTAAAATGAACAAGTTTCTGGATTTCCAGTAATGGCCATGAGAATTTATAATGGGATAGAGATGAGATCTATCAGATTTTACCGATTTTAAGTTTCCCAATTAGAGACAGAATTTTGACTGGTCGCTATAGATCTAATCAAATATCTTTAAAACGACGAATCGCTAGCTAAATAGACTGATCTTAAACTTGTATACGAAATAATGGATTTTTCCTGTCTGCTTTTGCTCTGCTCTTTCTCTGTTTGCCAATGTGTCAAATTGCTTTTTATAAAGAAAAGGGTTAAGTGCAGCTTATGGCTGCGTTTACTATTAAAATCACGTGATTTATGTTAAGCTCCTGGTCTGGGGTTCAGGTCATTGGCATAATTTAACGAGTGTGCAGTCCTGCCATGTGTTAACAATTGTGATTAATAACCTGCTTACATTCTATAAACTGCGATAAAACAGGGATGCAACCGCTCACTGAACACGCCGCATGCGTGCGTTCAGTACGCCAAAGTGCGCCTACAGTTAGCTATAAAATTGTATGAATGTCATAAACCATGATGTTTACGTATATAAGGTGCACGTAAACAGCATGGTGTATGGTCCTTAAATAGGCGGTTACATACGGTTTGGCATACTGAACGCACGTCAGGTATTTTTAATCTTAAACAACGGACTGTCTTCTGTTGTTTAAACCCCAGTACTGATATTTACCAGGAAATATATTAACAACAAAGGTGATATCTTACTGTTTATTTCACATTTATCCGCGCTTTGTGACGTAAAGTTGGTGCTGTAAAGGAATCACGCGCGTTATCCTGCCCTGTCGTATGTAACAAACTTTTCACTATGAAAAAAATGCCTACTTATGTATTGACAGAAGGCACATCACCCTCAAAGGGCATACTTTTTCAGGGGTTTCGGATATTTTATATTGTTAAAAGAATATAGAGCGGTGTATTGCCACTGTATTCAGTGATAGATCTAAGTTTGTTTGTACATTTCTCTTAGACTGTTCTCACCGAAACTTATGGTTCTGTCAACGTAGTTAGTTATCTTTAAATTTACTTGTTACTCGTTACCATTACTTCGGATAAAAAAGAAAACACGTTTGTACAATCTCCATATTGTTATTGCTACATTTACTATGTTGTGGCTCTAAATATCCATTATTTTTCTTGACAAAAGCAATTTTGCCGACATAATTGTACAAATTATAACTTAAATTGTTTGATTTTCGTGCTCGTTGTATATTTGGCAATATTCCTTGAATCATACCACTCCAAAAAGATCATTGTTAATGTTTATATTAAAAATGTAAAGTAAAAGTCAATAAAGTATACTGTCTGCCCATCGTAGTGTTGTGTATTTCGAAGAATCGCTCAGAAATTATATAGAATGTATTTTCAAGGGACCAACACGAGAAAACCAAAACGCATCGCCGGTATTCAATCGCGATACCACTGTATGCATTTGCTTTGTTATATCCTTTGCTTCGAATTAATGCCTTCATATTTCGAAAATGTCATACATTCGTGAGTAACGGGGCCTCCGTGGCCGAGAGGGTAAAGTCGCTGACTTTAGCACTCACTCAGCCTCTCACCGCGTGGGTTCGAATCCCGGCAGGGTCATTCAGATTTCCATATGAGGAAGCCTTCCAGCTGGCTTGCGGTAGGTCGGTGGTTCTACACGGATGCCTCCGTGCATCGGGATCTTCCTCCACCTGTAATTAGCTGGACGTCGCTATATGACTGAAATACTGTCGAAGCGACGGTAAACTCACATAGTCAAGTCAAGTCAAGTTGTGAGTAACACTGACTGTGGGGGATGTTTTGAAACCCTCAGAATAGTGTGTAGTTCATTGCGTTCGTGAAGATTGGTGGATGATCGTGTAACACTAGTCATTGTTGGTGACCGACTTCTGTCGTCGATTTATGCATTTGGTAACTGCATTACATGGGGTCATTGAACGCATATTGCACTCCTGTAACCACAAATTACATTTGATTACAAGGAACATAATGGTAGTACTATTTATAGTCTATAGCAACCCCAGCTTGACCTTTTATTTATCAGCAAAATTTACGATCGTTGTTATTTTTGCTCAAATAAATCGTTTGATTGTTCACTTGGTTCCACCGAGAGTATTTCGGTCAATTTGGTGAGTTTGTCTACATGACATAGATATAGTGCAAACTCCGGCACAGTGGTTTTGCTCCGCGTCAATCACTGCCACAATGAGTAACACGTGACCATGGCGTGATATTGGTTATAAATATGTGATTTAGCAGTAACTCTGCTATTTTCAACTCCCGTTGCCAGTGATCTTTGCGAGATCTCGATCTCTTGCATTAGAGATTGAGATAAAGTGGTGCATTATTGCGAAAGTCTTTGTGATAATGCACTGAGTAACATTATCCTGAAAATATACCAACCACCAACCGAACTACCACGAGGGACTGATTGTCAAAACAGAGGGTATAGAAATATGTCAGTTTTATTTCTAAATTTGATAGTAAATGTATATACATGTATAAGATTCGAAACTACGTGAACTGTTACTTGAAAGTGGTTCATTTGATCTACACTCTGTTCGTAAAAATTAAAAGGCATTTTGATATATATCTATATGTTATTAAATTAGGGAATTGATATTGACCCTATTATTTGTCCGAGGGCAGTCGTATCGGCCCGAGGCCGCAGGCCGAAGGCCATTACAACTGTCCCGAGGACAAACAACAGAGCCAATATCAAATCGCTTATTTAATGACAATTTTATTATATAACTCTTAAGCCAATCAAATTGCAGGAAAATCAGGGCATAAATGATACCACTTCACGTCCGACAGTGATTTTTTATTGACCCGCTTATTGAGATCGTCAGTGTATTACTGAAAAGGCCTCTTTAAATGAAATAGGGCTCATAAATAATAATAAATAATATGTAATAATAATTGATAATTTTGAGCATCGTATACTTATATATGAATAGAGTCATAAATAGCCTACTCGTACCATATTTGTTCAAATGTCTTTTTCTTTTTCGTATTCCATACTCAACCAAAAAAGAAATTACCCACTTTTCAATTTATAACATCTCTTTTAATATTATGTTAACACATGTATAACTAATATTATCAGGAAACAGTTTTCAGGAACTTGAACCCGACCCTACGTTATAAACTGATCGGGGCGTCATTTGTGCTGGGTTTTTCGCAAGAAATGTCGTAAAAAAAAAAAAAAAAAAAAAAAAACGTTACGCACGCAAGGTAATTCCGCCAATTTTGACGTCTTTTGTGAATAACACAGCTAATTGCATTCGTGAACATAAAAAGATGCATTTTCATTTTACCCGTAGCTTCGCCACTCGTGAAAATATCACATTTTTGTTCGCTCAGTGAAATTACTATTAATTATAATTATTAATCGTTCTAACATAAAATATCCTCTTTGTAATCGTTTGGAAAACTGTTGACCTTTAATCAATAGTAAACCATGTCCTTCGGTTAAAGACCGAAATTTAGTCGTTTTGTACATGCGCATTGTGCAGCACAGGTCGATATCCGGTTGTAGTGTCTGGCTGCAACAATTGACCGGAAATAAATTCAAATTGAATGAAATCACGCAGAATCAAGTCAAACAAAAATGCCAAGATTGAATTATGATCATCGAAATTAAATTATCAGGATGCTAAATACAGGCACGTTAGTAATTGCTGTTATCGAAGCAAGTCTCATTTTTGAAATCGACCACAATGTCATATCGTTCAAATTCTTTCAATGAAAGAAATATCGCAGGGACTTCAAATTTTCACTAATGTCAGAAAGGAAGGGGTTCATTACTCCAGATGAAACGAATAGTCAGATTATATGCTAATTTTAAGTGTATGATGGGTACATTCCTTTTTGACTGAGTATATAATTATATACTTACTTGCAAGTACTTAAATTAAGATTTATTGGTCCAAATCCCATTTTAACACTTTTCTACACGAGGTTTGCTATCACGGGTGTAGATTTAAACTCCGTTTCACAGATTTGATTGCTTCACACGCGCCACGTACCGTAACGTGTTGTCACGCCCTGCCCATCTCGAATAAAGGAATTTTCATTAAAACTATAAAAGCTATAAATTGATACAATTTAATTACTGTGCAAAAGATATTACAAGTAAAACATATAAAGTAGAGATCGCGAGAGAATGTAATCTTGCTCAAAGTTAGCGCCTTGGTGCAGACCGCATTTCCTAGAGTTTGCTAAGTGCGAGTTACCCGAGTTTTACTGGTGTATACGCTAGTTCATTCTGGCCGTGTGCACTCATGCATAGCAATTATCCTACTTACTTATTTTTTATTACTCTCTTAATAAAACTCAGCTATAAGTTTTAACTATTAAATTCCATACCGAATCTGTATCCCTTTAGTCAGCTCCCACGCTCAAATGTTGGTTTTCTTTATTCTCATTCAATATGGTAATTGTTCTCTCTTTCTCCACTGTTACTGCCTTCTACTTCTTAATCTCTCTTTCTCTAATAGTTCTACCTTCTTAATTGTATTTTCTTTTTCATCTTTTTACTTATTCTCCCAAAATTGACTTGAAACTGATTAATCTCCGCGATGTTCTTCGTTAGTTTCCGTGAATTATTGCGATCCAAACATTTGGTTTAATGACAGTATGGTTTGAAATGCTTTGCACTTCAAATTAAACCGGACGGCCCAGTGGTAGATTCAGCGATCTTGTAATCACCAAGTAGCATTTTTTTAATTAAATTAAATCAATTCGATTAATTTTAATTAGTCTCACTTAGTATTTTTGATTTAAGGTATTTTAGTGTGTATGGATGGATGAATAATTTGTTGAATTTTCGTTTGATTTTAATTGTTTAGCAGATTCTTACACGGCATGTTTAATCCTATATGCAGTCAGTCAAGAATTGAGTAAACCAGCCAAAATATTCAGCAATAAGTTCGATAAATCGCATTATGTGTGAATTGCATGTTGTACGTAATTAAATTCATTAAAATACATATGGTCTGAGCTAGATTCGAATCCACAACCGCCATCTTCGAACTCTAGCACATTACCACTGAGGCTAAAATGGTCCGTGATTCACGTGTTCTTCTAAGTAATACATATACACATACTTTAAATACCGTATATTGGACCTCGGAAATCGACAATTTCCGAGGATAGGTCATTGAATATTTAGATGTCCCAGGTTAATATTGCCAGATAATACTTCTTTTCTCTCTTTCTCCACTGTTACTTCCATCTACCTCATTTATTCTTTTTTCTCTAATAATACCCTGAGTTACTTTCTTTCTAATAAATGTATTCACTATAGCTTCTTTTCAGACAATTCTTTCATCTCTGATACTTCTCCTTTTGCACTGTATGGCAAATTCAAAATGTTTAAACAACTAAAACTGGAACATTTTAAAGAACCATAAAAAATGAAAATGGAAAATAAAAGGTAAAAGGTATAAATAAAAAGGTAATTTGGTTGAGTGTATTATTTGAGTAAGAACTGTCAGTGCAAGTAAGGCAGAGAGTGAGTGAGAAATGACGTGATAAAAAGTCACTAAGAAAATTATAGGTTGCACATTTAAACAATGTAAAGAAGTAAGTAGGGTAAAGGCTATGCATAAAAGCACACGGCCAGGATCATGCTTTGGTTGACTGTACAACAGTATTTCGCACTTAGCGAACGTTAAGGAAAATACGGTCTGCATTGTACAGACACTTACTTGGAGCAAGATTGCATTCTCTCGTGATCAACACTTATATGCCTTTTGCACGGGAATTGAAGTATCTATTTTAGCTTTCATAATTTTTAAATGAAAACATCTTTATTCCTTTGCTTTGTCCATATGTTTAGTTCTAAGCACAACAATGTAGAATTTCTTAAGACTTCCATAGCCAAAGAGATAGAAATATATATAGTCATACAGTGATAGTGATAAAATAATTCATATATGCAAATACAATGAAACTTTAGATTTTTACAATATTTTTATTTATTTATTTTATATATTATGTTATATATATGTTGTTTATATCAACAGGGTCGAATCTTAAACGAAAACTAGATGATTCCTTCAGAAGACAGACGTCCTCAGGAGCAGTCAGTCAGCCCCTGGTAGACAGAGACAGGGAGGTAAAGAAAGTATGAACCCCTACTACAGCATGATTTAAATACGGGTCTTCCGTAGCCGATTGCTTTTAATGAATGAATATTTCAGTGTTATATATTTTTGCTTAAGCATTCTACCAGGTTATGGCTCAAGTTATATAAAGAGAAATCATATTCTTACTAGTTTAGTTATTCTTACTAGTTTCCAGTTTTATAATTTTTTAATGTCCGTGACTTCTGTTTTGACTGTTTTCATTTATATCTGTCAATATTTCCAAATAATACCAACGGAAATTAAAATCCACGATTTGATAAATTATAAATATACGCATCATTTATTGCTTTAATGTGAATGCGTTATTTTAACAATGTTATATATGAAAAACAACAACAACTACTACAATAACATATATATATATACAAGTAAGACACGGCAGATGTTAAAATTACCTTTTTCAGATTCCAGATGATATTATATCTATCCATTTGCATTCAATATAAATTATAAATGACTCGATTAAAAAAAAAAAAGACTTAATTTTGCTTTACAATAATTTTGCTCGATTTGAAAACCCTGTGGCAGCATTTTATATCCACCAATCCCACATGCTTGACATGGTTTATGCCCAACTGTCCCACTTTT
Organism: Solen grandis; assembly: GCA_021229015.1. NCBI lineage: Eukaryota > Metazoa > Mollusca > Bivalvia > Adapedonta > Solenidae > Solen > Solen grandis. The sequence goes on along the minus strand of CM037783.1, from coordinate 41,730,061 downwards.
TGATATTTTGTTTCCCAACTGTCCCACTCAAGATTTTTAGCACCTTGCTGGGTGTGTTTTGATAAGGGATTATAATCTATTTCAAACTACAACACATTAAAATGAATTGAAGTTGTATTATCTGATTTTGTTTTTGATTTTTTTTTTGATTTTGTATTTTAAGAGGTAAAATTTCATGTTTTAGTTATATTGTATTATTTCTTTCTAAAATGTGTTTATTAAGGTCCATTAATTAGGGTTACTAAATTAATTGTAATTTATAGTGTAAACATGCATTCCTTTGATCTCTGGCTTTAAAGCTTATGTGAATTGATAAAGATAAAAAATAATTTGAACTTATTAAGATAATTATCACCTCTGCTACTTTTTTCTTTAAATTGTGTTAATTGATTGGTCCAACTAAAGTCCATTTATCCTGTATATATTGCTAAGTGATTGGATTAAGAAATACAAACAAGTCCTTTGATCTAGCAGTTTACTACTTAAGGTAAACAATTTGATTTGAAGTAATTAACATTTTTGGTTATCAATTTATTGTGACTTTCAAACTGTGATATCTCATTAATGAACTGAACTGTATCAGATACAATATATTTACATTCTGATGTAAATGTCTTCATTTGATAGTAAAATTTCACTAAGTAACATCGTCTGAAATTATAAGCTAAAATGGCAAATGCACAAGTGAGTGTGCAGTTTGTCAAGAACCAACGTGGTGGTGATAGTCTGGTTTACAATGGATTCAGATACCAGGTCAAAAACCGAAAACCAACAAGGGTGTACTGGGTCTGTCATGTCCGAACCTGTTCTGCTAAAATCACAACAGCTGACAACATTCCAGTTTCTGTGACCAATACCCATAATCATGCAGCCGAACACATGGAACTGAAGCGCCATGAAATAAATCAACTCATGCGAAAGAGGGCACGCGAAGAAACCACGCCGATTCCGTCAATATATGAAGAAGTCATATCCAGTCTGAGAGACAGAGAATGGGACGAAGATGCAGAACAAGTCTGCAAAGGATTACCAACCTTCCCCTCCACCAAGTCATCTCTATACAGGGAAAGAGGTGCATTGAGACCGGGGATACCAAAGTCCAGGAGTGACATAGATTTGGATGGAAAATGGACTGAAACGCACACTGGTGAGCAGTTCCTACTGGTTGATGAGGCAGAGAATGACAACAGGATGCTGATTTTTGCTACAAGAACAAATCTCCAGCATCTGGCACAGAACCCAACCATATATGGAGACGGAACATTTTATGTGTGCCCAGACATATTCAGCCAGGTCTACACACTCCATGGATATATTGATGGACACATGTATCCGTTAGTGTTTGCCCTTCTGCCTGGAAAAAGTGAAAGGATTTACTGCAGACTTTTTCAACATCTTCAACAGAAATGCAGGGAAATAGGAATGGAACTGGGACCAGACACACTCCTGATAGACTTTGAGGCAGCAACCAAGCAGGCAGCTCGCAGAGTGTTTCCAAATGTGAATGTGAAAGGGTGTTTTTTTCATTACACACAGTGTGTTTGGCGGAAGATACAGAAGCTTGGCTTAGTTGGACTGTATTCTGAGAATGAGGACTTTAAGAAACTAGGAAGAAGAGCTGCAGTTCTGCCTCTAGTCCCCATACAACATGTTGAAGATGTGTGGTTTGTCGCACTGACGGATGCTGAAAATGCAGAGATTCCAGTGGATGTTTCAAGGTTCACAGACTATGTCACTGAACATTGGGTTGAGGGAGACAAGGACAACTGGAACCATTTCGAGACAGAAGGACCAAGAACAACAAACAACTTGGAAGGCTGGCACAACAAACTAAAGAAAAGTATGAGACAGTCACATCCGAACATTTACAAGTTCTTGGAAACAATACAAAGGATTGAAGCTGCCAATGCTATCAAAATTCTTCAGCACAGTGCCGGAGGAGTGAGAGAAAAGAAGAGGAGGAAATACCGACAACTTGAACAGAGACTGTCTGCCCTGAAACACAAGTACATGGCTGAAGAAATCACTGTGATGGAGTATGCCGATTGTGCATCGCATTTGATTCGGTTTGACGAGTAACTCTGTATAGAACAGATCAGTAGGGTGGAATGTCACAGTTGTTTAAATGAAATGCTTGTTTTCAAATTAAAACAAAATACAATAAATTGTACCACATCCGAATATAGCCCTGTCTTTATTTGATTTGTTCATGACACATGAAATAAAAATAATAAATATATGAAAACATAAAGAGTTTGTTTTCTTCATTTCAGAGAGAGAGAGAGAGAATACTGACAACATCCTAAAACATAATAAGTATTATAAATACTTATTATAAATAATTTTGCTAATAGCATATAACTTATTATAAATACTAATGCAATATATTACTAACCATAAATACTATTGCAAATTGCTCTTAATAATATAAGACAATAAGACAAATAATTGCACTGAAATATTCCATCCATTTAGGTAAAGACTATAGTCACTCATCCATGACAGTCTATTGTTATCCAATTAAGCATGATTCCCAACTGTCCCACCTTGATTTTTACTGTTTACTTTTTCCCGCCCTTTTGTATTTCAATGCTGTATAGGTGGGGGTGGGGATGGGAGGCTAACCATTACTCTTTAGTGACTGTGCTTGTTGGTGATACAAACGTTATAACGATACATCTTTCATAATGGTGTTACCCCACTATCATACACAGTACTGTTCAACACTATGCTTTCGTGTGTGTTTTTATTTAAAATTATTATTAAAATGCAAACAAATAATTAAGACACGATTACATCTTATTTTTTCCAAACACGTCTAAATCATAAAGTTGTTCGCATTTGCATAATGCAGGTGTATACATTAAGCTTTTTGTATTAGTTATCGTTTGCATTTTTTATTTTTATGGACTTTATCGCAAGCGACGCGATTAAGTGGGATAACTTTCAGCCAAAACTGAGCTCATACAGTGTACATCCATTGTTTTGTTACGACGCATTTAAGTTTTTTTCACAGTTTGTTGTACTTCTGATACGAGAAATGGCATCATTTCTTTCGCGTTGTTTGGCACGAAGAATCCTGACACCATTCAAAATATCTCAAATCTTCTTTTGACGACAAAATAATGGCGATTATGTCCTGATTAAATACACAATCTCCTCCAGCGATGGCTGTAAAGGTCAGAGTTTCACTGAATTACAAACTTGTGGTCTCGCGAGGTTTGGTTTAACCCATTGTTTCCCGAGATCTTTGCATTTTTTGTTTGACATTTAGATCCATATTTATCATTGAACAGACAAATTAGTGGTAATTAGGGTAATGTATTTAATCTCACATAAATAAATAAACAATAACAATATATACATATTAATACTAATAGAATATTGATGATAACAATAGTATGTAACTATTAAATAAGTAATTAATACTAGGTAGATTATGTTGTTATTTGCCACATAGACGCAAAGGATATCGTGTTAGAAGTTCAAAACTTATTTATTTCATGTCGATAGGGAAGCAAGTTCTCACAGCTTAATTAAGACTCAATCAGTGGTTCCTGGGTTGTACCAGTACTTTGTGCCCAGAAAGGCCACGTAAAAAGGAGCTCGATCAACAACTTTTGGATCCGCAGTCAGGCACATTGCATTTTGCGGGACCCTTTTTGCATGGAGACCCCCATTTTTGTCCCATAAATTTGTTTCTAATGTTATTCGCTAGTTTAAAAAAATCTGTTTGCTGGTTTTGATTTTCCTTCTTTGTCTATATAGTAAAATACTGCTATTGTGAAATGCGCCCTTAATTGTCTTCTTCATATAATACAAAGTCACATGATAATAGTTAAATAATTCACTTTAGAATTGCATAATAACATTTTTATTCTAGGATTTCTTGTTATTTTGAAACGTTGATTTGAAAATCCTCCCTCTTTAGGTTGACCGTGAAATAGACTATCCATTAGATGCGGAATGCAGTTATTATGAATGTAACCCAAGAGTAATAGCATAAATACAATTCCACGAGAGAATATCTTCCGGTTTTACATATCTTCGAAATTAATGTTTGAAAACATTAATCCTATGGCATTGATAGCATTTGATGGATTGATTGCATATAGGATCGGGTCACTGGTAAATTTGATACGCCATTAACTAGTGCAGTTTAATAACTTTCATGTATTGCGAGCATAGTATATAAACATCTATGGATCACAGGACATGAATCAAAGCGAAAAATTTAATTCTTAAATTTCAAATAAATTTCAGTATATTTGCAGTTTATTTTTCAAATTCTCGGTACAATTTTAAGGAAAAAATAATCGGAATCAATTGCAGTTTCGATATTATATACAGAACAATACGAAAAATTTCGTTACATTAAGGTAAAGTCCCTGTAATGGTTCCGCTACAATTTGGAGCTCATGGCCTTTCACGGAGATAACCAAGGCTTCCTAATGTTTCATAAGGATACCTTTGTTATCTTGGTAGAGATTAAGTGGTCCAAAGTCGTAGTGAAACCATTACGGAGACTTTACCTTATGCAACATACCATGAATAATCGCTGGAGAATCCTCAAAAAGGGCCAGTTTTGAACTGGTAAATAAAGTAAGCTTCAATTTACCTTAGTTTTGACTGATATATAAGTAAATCTTATGCTGTGCAAAGAAATCAAAATATTGAACTGCTCTTCACATTTTATAAGTTTATTTTTTCAGTATTATCTACACGATACAAATACTAAAGGTTGCCAAGATAGAATTAACCAACCCTCCTTATTTACCCGCCATCCGTTTAAATAAGAATAATAGTAACTAGAATCGCTATCGCGATATCATCGGTTTTCGCGAAGGCAATGTCATTCAGTTCGCGAGTCTCATGATTCGAAAAACATATTTCTTTGTTCAATGGCTTGTTGAATAATGCTAACAAACATTTCAAACATTTTTGTCGCAATGTTTAAGCAGACCTTTTACCCAAAAGAATATTTTTGAGTATTACCTGTCAGTAATGTAGTCGCAAACTTGAAAACTTTTTTACGGAATTCAGTTGGTGCCACATTAGATGTGTGTGTTGCTTTATGATGGTGAAAAACGACAATTGTAATTGATAAACAACAATTTCAAACGACACACAATAGTATAAAATGACACACGATCATGCGACATGACACTCAACATTATTACGAACTAATGTTGCATTGAATAACTATCATTTTCATGAAATATCGCATTAATTTTGGAGTGTCGTTTCAAATAGATGTAACCAAGGAACAGAATGCAAAAAATCGCATAAAAATCAGACTTCAATTTTTTTAGTTACAAAGAGTGATTTCAAACCAAGCGCCCCCTAGCGGCCAAATAAGAAACAAAATTGATTAAAATTTTACTGTCAGGTACGTAGCAATGCAACAAATGGTTCAATCAAGTATACAAGTCGCATTAGTCAAACATTCTATTTCTTATATATCAGAATTTGAAGCATAAAAACTGATTTACAATTTATCTAAAAGGGATCAAACCTTGGACTTCCGTAAAATGACCAAATCAAGTCCGATCTTCAAAAACTGAACATCACTGGAAAGAGCTTTTCATGAACTAAAACTTTTGTTCATATTCTCTCAATGAAATATCTTTAGTTTTGGAGCACTTTGGGGCCAAATAAAAACACAATTATCGTAATATGACCTTGACCTTTTCAATGTTTTGTTTTGACTTTTTAATTGTGAGGCCCTTTCAAACTTAACAAAGCATAACATGTGAAAATTTCATGACGAATAAACAAACAATAAAGTCAGGAGCGACAATAAAAATGTTTTTGGAATTTTTTCTAAATTTTAGTGAAGTTTGACCGTTTCTAGAGGACAAACCACACATTTCTTAAATTCGCCACCCCAAATATTTTGTGTGTATATGTCTTGCAAATCGTATGCAGGAGACGGACTTCTTCTATCTGATCTCTAACAAACATGGATAGGTTTTTTGTAGACCTACCCTCATTTGCACAGTTTTTTTTTTTTTGGCGAGGTTCGAGCATTCAACCTTCCTAAGCTCAAAAGCTTTCAGCCACACGGACCCTCGAATCCTATCATATGTTATTAGGGAACAGAATGCAAAAAACCGCATTCGAATCGAACTTCAACTTTTTGAGTTATAAGCAAAAGAATGATTTCAAGAAAATCGCCCCCTAGCAGCAAAATGAGAAAGAAAATTGATTAAAATTCTACCATTAGGTACCTAGCAATGCAGCAAATAGTTCAATCAAGTATGCTAGTCGCACAAGTCAAACTTTTTATTCTTATATATCAGAATTTGAAGCATAAAACCCGATTTACAATTATTCCAAAAAAGGATCAAACTTTGGACTGCCGTATAATGACCAAATCAAGTCCGATCTTCAAAAACTGAACATCACTGGAAATAGCTCTTTAAGAACTAAAACTTTTGTTCATATACTCTCAATTAAATATTTTTAGTTTTGGAGCTATTTGTGGCCGAATAAAAAGACAATAATCGTAATATGACCTTGACCTTTTCATTTTTTTAACTTTTTAATTGTGAGGCCCTTTCAAACATAACAATACATATCGTGTGAAAATTTCATGAAGAATGAACAGAAAATAAAGTCAGGAGCGACAAAAACATGTTTTTGAAATTTTAATTTTTCCTAAAATTTAGTGAAGTTTGACCGTTTCTAGAGGACAAACCACGCATTTCCTAAATTCGCCACCCCATATATTTTGTGCGTATATGTCTTGCAAATCGTATGCAGCAAACAGAATTCTTCTATCTGATCTCTAACAAAAGTGGAGGGTTTTTTCGTAGACCTACCCTCATTATTCCACCTTTTTCCAAGGTTCCAACATTCAGCCTCTCCTAGAACAATTTTTTCCCCAGTACTCGATGATAAGATTTCCATCATATTTGATTGGGCTGTCAACAAAGAACATTATGTAAAATACCGCATCTAAATCAGGTTTCAAATTTTTTAGTATTTAGCAAAGATGACTCCATGCCCAAAATTTCATAGCTGTAGCTTTTCTCATCTGGCCGCTAGGCTGGCTACAAAAATGGGTGGAATTGGAAAAATAATAATAATAATAATAAAAAAAAAAAAAAAAAAAAAAAAATAACAGAAGAAGAACAATAGGTTTTCGCCCTGCAGAGGCGAAAACCTAAAAAAATCAACAGAAGAAGAACAATAGAGGCGAAAACCTAATAATAATAAAACGAAAAATTCATTTATTTTACAGCAATTATATGTAATTAAAATGATGTTAATGGCGAGAAGTTCTAACTGCACAGTCAACAGAGACCTGTAATCCATCTAGTAATTATTGATCGGTAAATAATATGGTTAATTTACATAGTACATGTAACGTATGACCTGTAAGCTGTATTGAGTGAATACACTTTTGGTAAAACATGACGCAGTATCTCATTATCTATTGTTTGTTTATATGCTTATAATCTAATTTGCTATTATTTGGGACATTAATGTTTGTCTTCACGAAACAGATATAGTATTGTCTCACTGCGATATCACGCTGTAATCAAGTGTCCTGAATCAACATCGAGTATACCAGGCATGCTCAACTATGCCCATTTGTTTCAATGGGGATTTGAATGTAATACTCAAGTTTGAGCCTGAAATCTTATTTAAATATTTTTGAGAACAGGAGGCCAGGTCTCAGTTTCTCGGAGATATTGAAAATCGCACCCATACCTAAACTCGAAACCTAGAGTTAAGTATGAATATCATGCTAAACTTTGTTTAATCAGTGAGCGATGTTCATAACGTATTTCATAGCTAAGTCACATGTCGTTCTCAACTAAGCTTTAGACAGTGTTTGAGAATATTCCGTGCTATTCAAACTTATGCTTTAGCATGGGTTTGAGTTAGATTTTTTTTCTAGAACACGACTAAAATATAATTCTCAGGCTTGAACTCAAATTTGAACAGATATTGTTTATAAGCCTGACAGTCCAGGAACTATCCATATGTGTTAAGGGCCAAGCTAAAGGGACACATACCAGTAGGGGTGGGCAATATATATCACAATACAATTTGTCTGCCAATATATCGCAATATGATTTCAAATATCGCAATATATTGTGTTTTAGTAGCTGAGTATTAATAAAAAAATGTTTATAAAACATTAAAGTTATGTATATTTTCAATATAAAGTAAATTTCACAACTTTAGGACAACAATTAAACAAGTGTTGTGCAGTATAAACAAGCTATTATGATAAAGTGGTTGGATACTGTAAGAATGAACGGAAACTTAAAGTCTAAACATCAGTTGAAAAGTTAAGGCAAAGAATTGAGTTGGTACCTTACACAAAAAGCTCAAAATATCAAAATACCTTAAAAATAGAAGCGTCCACATCTTTTATGCATGTTTTGATTTTAAGCAATATATTGCAGTATGTCGAAAAGTCAGGTCAAATATCGCAATGTATTGCAATATCAATTTGCCTGCAATATCCATTCCTACATACCAGTACGATTTTATCGACTTTGTTATAGACCTAGGTAGGAGCATCGAACCCAAGTTTTTATTATTCGGCCAAAGGGCTTGGGGTAACACTCTTTTAGTCTACCTCCCGTTTCTTTATTCACAATTAAAGGATATGATATCATTAGCAAATATATAAAAAGAGCATGGAAAACACAACTATAAGTACCATGTAGTCATTTTGAGGAGAATGATGATTTAAAAAAATGTTTGGACTTTGACATTTATGAATATCTAAAATGTAAATACGAGTATATAGTGCATGATAAAAATCGTTATTACAAGCTTACATGAATGCCACGCTTGCTTTGGTTCAAATCTAGGGCATTTTTGGGAGGTAATTTGAGGTTAAATTTCGTTAAACGGTGTTTATGTAAATAGTTTCTGCTTAAGCGTATCTGATTGTACTAAATCGAACTAAAAAAGACATCTGAATCTGTTTTGTTGTATGCATGAATACTTTTATTATATAAGATAAAGTACGGTTCAGAAAAAAAAGTATTTTGCAGTAAGTGTTTGTTAGTTTTTCACACTAGTGAAAATAATAAAAAAAAAACTGTTAAGTTTCACAAATAGCATGACCCATTTCGCGGATGGCATCGAATTTTCGTGTTTCACAATTACTCGGATGCATCCATCCTAAATATACGTAAACGGTATTTTAGTTACCATAAAAGCACAGGATAAGAATTTCTAACACGCTCGGAAGTGTAATTTGTACTGTGTTATCCCGTGGCTAGGTTACGACGAGTTTCGGAAATTCCCGACGATCTTCGGCGAAAATAAAATCTGTAATGACTAGTCAAACAAGAACTATCATTGAAGATGATGAATACCCCCAGATACCACTTTGTCACAGTTACTGTTACCATGTCTTGATAAAGCTGAAGGGTAAAAATAAAACAAACCAAAATCAGGTAGACTTCTGATACACTAATACATGTATCGCCAATAAAATTCTTAATAAGTATGAAAAAAACAACAAAAAAAACAAACAAACAAAACAGCTGACCATGACATGCCAAGAATATATGCAATTACCCAAGGTACTTAAAATGCAGTGAAGTTATATCATAATTTGACCAACAGTGGCTGAGAAATAGAGAGATAAAATACATTTAATTATGGAAAGGGGGGATAACTCAAAGAAAATCGAAGCAAGCATGACATGCCTACAACATGAGCAAAAAAGACTTGGTATTTATAATTGTTGTGAAGTTAGAAAATGAAAAGTAGTAGGGTGTAATGTGGACGAAATATCTTCAATTAATATAACAAAGGGCCCTTACTCATATACATCAATGCGGTCATGATGTGCAAATGTTATGAACACAATATATTCAATGTATATAACCAAGGGCCATAACTCATATAAAAAGGATTAAAAAAACCAGACCAATATAACCAAAAAAAATTTAAAAATATAAAAAGGGTCATTACTCATTAAAAAATCAAGCAAATCATGACGTGCTAACGATATGGGCAACTAGGCTTTGTAGTTATCAGTCTTGTGAAGTTTTATCAAAATCCGAGCAAAGGTAGCCGAGAAATATAGCCGACCGACGGATGTGATTCCAATATAGCCCCCATGTACTTTGTATCTGGGGCCAGTAAAATGTATTGTAGGAATAATGTGAAAAGAAAATACCTATCGGCCTTAGTAAAATCGTATGACCTGTCACTTAAACTGTTTAAATATAATTAAAAACATCTGGAAAAATGATTTTGAATGATATAATAACTTACAAAATTCGTCGACATTATATATTTACAACAGCTGCTTTTGTGTGTACTTTTAATTTATAATGTAATGTATTGCACGGGTTTCATTTCTGTCATATATGATTACAGGAGAGAATCAAGGTTTTATACAATGTTTAAGGCACATGCCAGCCTGCCAAGGAAAATATATGGTACTAGACTTATTTGTGATAATGGTGCTGCTTTTATTGACATCCTTTCAATTTATGAGCTCGTTATCTTACGGCGTAATTTCAAAAGACATTATCAACAATTTCAAGTCAAACCCGTTCATAGCAAGGCGTATTTCTCAATTTGATACCGTTGTATATTACATTCAACAACGGCAGCCCTTTAGCATGTCAGTTTGTATATAATCATTTGTTTAATTTAAACAAACCGGCGGCCAGGAATATCAACAGATTGTCCTATTCAGTTAGCACCGGTACTTAATAAAAAAATTGCAGGAACTGCTTTACATAAACAGTACGGCATATATTGATGACGTTTATTCCTAAACTAAACTAAAGATTTGTAGTTTCTTGTTAGGCTCTAAAGAAATAAATGGGAAAGGACTTACCAGAACCAAACATAAAATTCATTACATTGCAAAAAAAAGGGGGGGTCGGGCCTTTGAGTTCTTGTGAAATTAAAAATGGCCATTGGTCTAGGTAATGTTTATAAACAATTAAATAAACATGTCTTAACATATATTGTTATGTGCATGCAATTATTATTATTATATTAGAATTATACAAGAATATAACCAATTGGTGGTTTATTAGATTAAAACCTCACTTTCCGACCATCTATATATTAAGACCACTTCATTTTTAAGACCAACCATTTTTAAATTAAAAGAAAATATTTACATGCAGAAATGTCAATGATCCGCATGACCCACGATTACGAGCACTGCCGCTGGACAAAATGCACCTTTCTCTTCTTATTCTTAATCCACTTATGAGGCCAAAAAACCTTCGGTCTGCGGACATGCATGCCGTTCTGCGTGTCGGATGCAGATTTACGATTGTCGAGAAAAGATACACGTTCCATAAATTGTGTACACAAAATTCTAAGAGTTATCGGAGTGTGGAAGCTTGGATTATATGAAATGTCAGTTTTTTATGATCTTTGTTGTGTTCTTAATTAAGCTTCTACATTAAAGGGATAATGTTAATGAATGGGGTATGTCACAAAATCATGAATCATTTAATGTCGCTAAAATCTGAAATATCCAGGGAGTCCCTCACTTTGAGTCTCTTCGGTAAAAGGTTAGTAGAAATGTAAATAAACTTGTAAAATGATTTATCATAAGTTTATTTAAAAAAAGGCTTGACTTGTATTATCAAATAATATAAGTGAATATACATTTTTTGCAGAATTGCATTGGATATATCCTCTACTAAAAAAACTGGGAAACGTAAAGTTCTGAATATATTTACTAAGCCAGAATTCACGCTAAGTTTCAAAGGCAATTAGCAGAACATTTTGTGTTGGAAAACCTGGTGATTAATAATCTCTTTCTTTTTGCATGTCATCCATAAAAATGTATTTGAAGGTCACATAAACATAAAAAGAGTGAGACAAATTATTTATTTACTAAAGCCATTAGACTGAGGTATTGACTGTAAAAGATCCACTATTAACCCTTTCCCTCATAGAGGACACCATGAAAATACCTATGCGAACAGCATAAAACCAGATCAGCTGATCAGGTTTTATGCTGTTCGCTGCTCCTCAGTGGTCTGGTAATGAGGATTTTACAATTAAATTTGGTAAGGTTTGAGTTTGGCTTTCTGCAGATCAGGCTTTATGTGGTACCTATTGAGTGCGTCAAAATGAGTCTATATGAGGGAAAGGGGTTAAGACCACTTTTCCGTGGAACAAATGGTAGTCGTTATAGCGAGGTATTACCGTACATGTACTGTTAAAGTTGAAGGTTAATAATGGAATGTTGTTATACTTTTTTAAAATTGATATCGATTACATGTAAGCTATATAATAAAAATATGATTTTTTTTGTATTATTTAATCACTTTAAGCATTTATCATGAAAATTATGATTTTATCTCAACTACGAATGATGGAAAGATTTGTTCATTTGTATAGCTGAATATATCTAAAATATTTATTGAGAGGTGATAGTTTACATTTCTTAATTAAATAAGTTTCAAATATTCTCTCTAAATAAATTTGGAAACAGTTATGAGAACTAAGCCCTCTTGACGGTTCCTGAGTTAAACCAGCACTTTACTCCTGGGAAGGTCATGAAAAATAATCTCACTCAAACGCAGATCGATAGCTTCTTATTCTTGATTGCTGTCTCTATCACTGGACAACGACACCCTTCATACCCAGATTGTTAAAGTCTTCATTCAGGAAGTATTTTAGATCACCATCTTCATTGTCATGCTTTTTGTTATCTTCCATTATCTCTCTGTTATCGTGCTAACAAGCATGAAGCAGAGTACACACTGGCGACAAAAAGGAGGCAGGTAGAGTTCTGGACGAGTTTTTGCTTCCTTCCTCCGACAAAGAAGAGGCCAATGGCAATATCAGACATTGTGTTGTTTTTACGATCAGTTCACAGCTTCATGGTCAAATATAATGCTTCAGTATACGTAGGCCTTCAGGAAGTGTTTTCATTTGGTAGTAAAAGTGACATAAAAAACGTCTATAAGTTATATAAAAGAAAAACAAAATCCTACAAAGTAATATTTTCTTTATATATTGCATCACAGGCACGTTTTAGTTGCAAAAGTTCAGAGGTAGAATCTCTTGATATCATGGATTTTTAAGAGATAGGGAATAAAGCTTACCAGTAATGAACTTAAACCAACGTTACCCTCCGCTACAAAACTTAATGGATTTAACACAAGTTTCCGTGAAATAGGCTTAGATGCATATATACAATACTGTTCATTGTCGACGGATGTTTTTCAAGGATATAGCGTTTATTGCAATCTCTGCAGAGGTTTTGAACTAAGATGCGAGTTTAATGAACTTCACAGCGGGGTTACAGAAGACCAGCGATGTTTAGGGTATAACTATAATATACTTAACAGGTTCTCTAATTAACTCGAGCTTGTACAGAATTGTATAAGCTTAAGAGCTGATATTTGTATTGATAGAATTACTGCAACTACAAACATACTGTTTTCAAAATCATTTCCGTTGATTTCGACAAAACAGCGAAAACTGATAGCTTTGCAAATCGTTAAGCAAATTTTAAAGCTTTTAAATGACACATGTACTGAGCATATATAAATTTAATTATCACTAGATATTGGTTTCTTTGATCGGTATATTATATTTTAACCTATTGACATTATATCCAAATCTATCCACGATTTTAATCAAATTTGTGTTATCAGTGATCCGTATGTCGTATTGCTGGCAGATCATCGGGTGGCAAATATTTAGTTTCCGGTCTTTTCAGTTTCTGCAGTGAAAGTTTAAGAACCGCATTAACCAATATTATAAGGAAATATATTCTGATCATGGCTAGGTCAAACAGTATTACAAACAAACCCATGTACTATTTTGTATAAACTAGTTCAACCGCTGATTACATGGTATCCAATTGCAGTGAATGGAGCATCTGGCCATTTGCTTTGAATATGAATGTATAAATAAGAAGGTCTGTCCATTTAGTTAGAAAGTTGATCCACTTTGGTACATGGGCAACTTGAAGTTTTAAGATTGTTGAGATTTCTTTGTGGCCATTTGTATTTTGACAGCTATCACTGATACACGTCTTTTAATTGTTTCTTAATTGACAGCATCTCTGAACAACAACTGATATATAAGTAACATAATATCAAAAGACAAAAGCAAATAAATCACGAGCAGAATTCCGAAGATCTGAATTTGCATTCTTAAGTCAAACATCAGTAAAATCAATTTACCAAAACATATTCCGTCTGTTTTGTTCAAGCGGAGAAGTAAAAATACAGTAGTCTGTGAAAATATATTTTGAGTACAAAATGTGTAAAATGTGAACTTAAAGGTAAGCATAACTGAATCAGTCACTGTTTCTGATTTGCACAGTAAAACTATTGAAAAGGCAAAACCGAAATAGACTATTTCACCAGGGGTTCGGGAATACTCGGTATAATTCGCTGATTTAAATAGACCAATCAATGACTGGTATAGACTACAGTGAAACCTCATTAGTCCGGACACTTTGGTCCTTGTTTGAATTTCCGGATTAATGAATTTTCTGTATTAATGAATCAATCCATATCTCTCTTCTTCTTTTTTCTTTCTTTCTTTCATACTTTCTCATTGTACACTGTGTGTGTGTGTGTGTGTGTGTGTGTGTTTATGTTTGTTTTCCATTAATAATAATTATATTTAAAATTATATGTTTAGGACTATATGATTATGTATTTAAATTGATGTTTACAAATGATGGTTTAATTTTATTTAAATCCATCCTTGACATCAGCATTCTTTAAGAGAAGAAAAAGACACCTTAAGTAGGTGACAGCATAATTGTGACCCATTTCTTGTTCTGCATTCGTGAGCAAAATGAATTGGATTTAATTATTTTGGCCAAAACAGTCACAAACAAATGAATATTAAATGTACGCACTGAAAATAAAACATATGAATAAAAGACAATCTAAAGGATGGTTGGCTTTTCTGTCTCTTTTTACAGCATACATCTGCAGCTGTGAATAAATTTTACCTTCTTCACTCGCTAGTTATATATGTAGCTTGCGGCTGTACCAGCCCTTAATTGCCCCCTGTACTCTGGACTGATTAGTGTGAAGCGCTCGCGGCTATGTGTAATCAATCTGCAGGTGACACTTCTATAACAGTCACGCGCAAAGAGTAGTCCGAATGATGTCTTAAAATAGTAGGTGGGAAATCCAGTCTGAACTGGTACCCGGATTATCGAGTCATTTTAAAAAAGATTGGTCCCAAAATGGATGTCCGGATCCGGAACGCGAATTTCCGTATTATCGAATCTTTTTTACGTTGTGGAAATCCGTTCCAAGAGAAAAGTGTCCGGATGGCGAGGTTTCCGGAATAATGGAGCCCGAACTAACGAGGTTTCACTGTATTTCACCAGGGGTTCGGGAATACTCGGTATAATTCGCTGATTTAAATAGACCAATCAATGACTGGTATAGACTATTTCACCAGGGGTTCGGGAATACTCGGTATAATTCGCTGATTTAAATAGACCAATCAGTGACTGGTTCAAAATCGCAAGTTATGTTTTATCCCACTGAAGAAAGTGTTGAATTTCTCACCAACATGTAGATTTTACGTAGGTTTACGTATCATT
This sequence comes from Solen grandis, assembly GCA_021229015.1. Lineage (NCBI taxonomy): Eukaryota > Metazoa > Mollusca > Bivalvia > Adapedonta > Solenidae > Solen > Solen grandis. The sequence continues at coordinate 41,714,505 of CM037783.1, read as the reverse complement.
TAGGAGTGAAATATCTATGCCTTGCTGATGTTATGATGATTTGATTCCCGTAGAAGATACATTTATACAATAGAATCTTTAAATGTTTATGATTCTTAAATGTATTGAACAGGAATGCCATTCACTTAGATCAATACTCGCAATGACAGCAGTTTCCTTTGTGATGTGTCCACAGCTTCAATATCTAGTTATTACCTGTAACTGATTAGTTTACATGATATATGTTTAAAACACGGGATCTGTGGCTATCGTTAAATGCTCTTTGCATTCAATCTCGCACCTATGTAACTCCCAAATCTCGGGTGCTAAACCCAGAAGGCTACCCTTGAACTTAAATACTACTAGACAGTAGACACAGATATAACTCTTTAATTACAATTTCATTCATCGCCTACTGACATAAATATGACATGTTTCAAATATCCGCACTGCACTTTACTCATTTATCACACATTGTGATTGTTTCAGGACTGTTTGGCCCGCCGTCTGTATACTTTGACTGAGTGTGGTATCATAGTACTTGTCTATGGCGAGATACCGCTGTGAGGCAGTAATATAGCGGTCTTATGTAGACACGTCTCCAAATGACTAAAATACTGTATTTGAGACGAAAACCTAACTAAGGAACACATTTTTTAATGTTAAATATTGTAGTTCATAAAAATCATGGCAGGTTTCTCAAGGTTCAAACTGTTCAATCGCTAATAAATATGTGAGTTTTGATTAGAACCCCCCTTAACCAAATGTTAGTTTTTGATCATCAACAATAACTCATTCGTTTAGTTTCCTATTCTTTCAGAATGTCATCTATACTTGTTTCAAAAGACACGACTTCACTGCTTTGCATCAGTCGGTATATACTTATGCATAATAACATATATTCAAGTACAGTTATATATTGAATAATAATGTATGCTACTTGTTATCTACCAATGCAAAACTAACCTTTTTCTCATTGTGTGGTCCCTTTAAAGGGATACATAAAACATTTCAAAAGACCTCAACCATTTCTATGTTGCTGTACATACTTCATGACGTGTATGTTTTCCTGTTGATTGTTACTGACTGTGTATGACATTACTCATGGTAATTTCTACTCATGATTATTCATTGTGATACTGTGTATGACATTACTCGGTAATTTCTGACTATATGTTCCTGTTGTACATGACATTATTCATTGTGATTCCTGACTTTATGCCCCTGCTGATGGTTACTGACTACATGTGATATTACTCATGTTGGTTGTTGACTATATGTTGTTGTTGTTCAATATGACGCTGTCCGTGGTGATTACTGGGATTACATGATGTGATGATTTGTAAACCCAGTCTGATATAAGGATATATTCGTTTTTTTTTTTGTTTATTTATTTCAAAGTTTTGAATAAAGAGTATTCTTTAAAAAATCGTAGTTCATTTAGTTTTTAAGTTCCTTAATTATGATGGATAACGATGACTATTTGGTGATGATGATTGATGAAGTCTATCGATAATAATTTTTGGTGATGATGATTAGCAACGAATGTAAGATAACTGATGATGGTTATGACGATAATGATATTAAATTGTTTGTTAGGGGGTCGTCCGTCTCTAACAGTTATAAAATAACGTTACGGGGACTATACATATGGTAAATATGATTTTCCAGAGTAGAATCAGACGAATATGTAGATGGCCCTAACGGAATTTTGTAATTTTGTTTTATTTTCACACGTTTAAATATCGTAATTAAATTATCAGCTTAACTTTTGAGCAAAAATCGATTACTTTTCTGGACGAAGCAATTCAATCAGTTGCAGGAGCTAAATCAATCACAAAATGCATTGCACATGATCGAGAAGGACATTTTTGTCTGCAATGTCAAGCTGGGAAAGATTATGAAGCTGAATATAGCGCGGAACAGTTAATTTCTCAACAGTCTGTGCCTTGTCCTTCATGTTTTATACGTAGGCGATGCACTACCAAGTGTCCTAGATCAATATCATGGACACAAGCAGAAAAATAAACAAAACCGTTGTTTCACTTTTTAAACACACAGCACTGGTGATGTGTCGATTCGTCGTTGATCTCGACGATAAAAATTGACACCCTTCGACATGATAATGGATGAATATTTTCTATTTGTCGACGACTTTTAAATCCTTATTTATTTCCGATATGAATTCTAACCTACATGTGCCTATGAAACTAAATAAAATAACTAACATCAATACTAAAATGTCAGGATTTGTAACTTTCCATGGTGGTGAGGCTTCCAAAGCCTGTGCGAGATTGATGCTCAGTTTGAGGACTTTTGGAAGTCCAGTTTAGGCAGTTGCTGGTATGAAATTAGCACATAATTCAGTTTCAACCGGATAAGTTTGGCAATGACGTTTAAGGTCTGTTTTCCCATTTGTTTCGTCAAAGATAGGCAGCTTGTTGACTATCATTCATGAGAAAAACGAGTAATTTCAGACCTTTGTCCTACATGAAGTCAAGTCCTATAATGATAAAAAATATGTGAGAAAAAGCACTCAACAACATATTTTTGCAGACTACGTGAGTGAGACATAATAATTCATGTTACAGAATTTTACCGTGTCTTTTAGATGTAGATATCATATTTAATTTGAAATAGTACTACATGATTCTCAAGAGTATAAAAACAAAATAATAAAAAAAATTTGCTTTTGCAATTTTCAGGCAATAAACGTGTGTGTGTTTTGATTTCTGTCATTATTATTTTAATTTTAATTATCAATAAACATTAACTAAATCTGTTAATGACATTTTGTTTTGATATCGAAGACATGTAAATGTTTCGTGAGTAATATGATAAAACTAGTATATTTCTATATCTATATTTTGTTTATATGCATGAATGTGTCCGATCATCGAGTGAAACTTATTTCAGTCTGATTTTAATTAACCCTTTAATATGACAATTTGGGTCACACTGTGTCCTTCGTCCATCATCAAAATTGCTTTAAATGTTATCTCTCTGAAAGTACTGACATGACATGAGCGTTCAAGAGCTGTACCTATACATTATTTTCGAATAAACTCGAATCAGGTAGAGTAATGATTGCCATGACAACCAGAATTTCCATTTTCTCTTTAACCTGTATTCAGACAGATTTGATCACCCTATGACTTTCCCACAAAATCATTTTTATTATAAATACGTTCTCGTACTATGAGAACGTTCATTTCATATAACTATTTCTTTTTCATCCCCCTTCGAGGGGGCGTGCTGGTTTTCTTGTATATTATATGCTTATATATTTGCATTGCCCTTTTATCTGAAACCAGACGTCATAGATTAATGTCGTTATGCACAAATGCTCAAGTTATGGCACTCTGATATAATTGCTAGTATATTGTTTATCTCATTAAATTGTTTTACCTGTAAAAATGCCCAAAGTTTTTCCTCTCTGAAACGAATTGTCAGTTGTTATCATGCACAATCTATGTATGGAAGCTAAACATTCGTCCTCTCTGACACTGGTAATCAGAAAACGTAATGGTATCACCTCATAGTTATTGAAAAAAAAATTGAAACGAAATGATAAAATCAAAATGAAGCTTTGATTGGATGGGGCTTGTCACAAGTATTTTTTTCAAAACTAGTTTCTAAGCTGGTCAAATCTCGAAGCTGGTTTTCCCTTAGAACATTTTCTTTAAAATAATGCAGTTTTCCTCATAACTGCTATTTACCCCATGGTGGTATTTTCCCGAAGTCAAGAAAATAATGTTTTAGTCCTCAAATATTGTAATCATATAATACTGCCTTTTCCCTATTTTCAGGAAAATAAAAGATCGGATAATGGAAGTTTTCTTGCTATAAAGCTAAAATATCTTATTGATTGTACTATGATCGTTAAACCACACGCTCTTTTTTATGTCATAGTTTCATTTCACAGCTTCTCCATAGGCTTGATTTAACCCATTCAGACGTCCGGTGGTCCTTTCGCCATATCAAAACAAAAACAATTGCTATCATAATGGCAAAGGCAATGGATAATTAATTTTACGCATCTTTCGTATTTCGTGATTCACTTACAGAAACCAAAGAAAAGGAAAAGGTATATAGATCTCCAGCAGCTTGTAAAACCGTATGTGGTAAATTACATTATAGCCGGCTACTGTTAATTTCTCGCCTCCAATGACGTAGATTGCGCAGAACAATGCTATTCCAATGTTAATATGTTAATGATAGACCGCGAATATGATTATTCACTGGCGTGAAAGGAGAAAACGTTCTATAAAGGTTCTCCTCACCCGAGAACGTGTTTATAGAACTGTTAATGATTCGTTATGAAGGAATCAGTGGATCGAGACACGGTCTCTTAACGGCTCTAGAGGAGATGTTTACGTGTCACCGCGCGAGGCAGCAACCCGCTTCTAGAGGATTACTGTAACCTTTTCCT
>CM037783.1:41659994-41709994 GCA_021229015.1 Solen grandis | reverse complement strand
AGGACACTTTACGTAATCATAACAACAAAGTTGATAAACTACAGGCTAGATTCACGCGTATATAGCACCTTGGAAGATAGAATTTTCAATATTAAGGGATTTTAATTATAAACATTGCATAAGTCTTACATAGGTTGGAAACATTAGCATTACAGGCAAAAAAAATCATCATGTGATGTACAGGTAATCAGCTAAGTAAGCTTTTAAATCAACCTAAATTTAAGTGTGAGATTAAAAAAAAGAGAGAAACAGACAGGGAGAGAGACAGTGAAGTACCATGAGAATTAATCGAATACTGCACTGATACATAGATAGCATAGTGTAATAAACAATAACTGATGCTAGTCTAATAACAGAGTATCATGTTCGTGTAGAAAAAATGTGGTACCGGGTGACTCATGAAAGCAAATCAAAACAACTGTGTTACGGATTTTTACAAAGTATTAAAGTTTCAATGGAGAAAGATTATATAGATATGGCATGGTTTCTTCTATAAAATGATTGTCATGTTATATATACTAATGACAACATGCTTATAGGTGATTTGACCAACCAGTAACACACATCCTTATATACACATGATCTAGGATAGGATGGATGATAATTTAAATTGTTTTTGGTTACATTTTCTTTTGCTTCAAATTGTGATGTATAAAGAAAAGTATTCGACTTGTGCTTCTTGTATACTTGACTGAACTTTCTTCAATGGTGGATTATTTTAGACATTTCGTGTGTTCGTGTCTTCATTCCGAAAGGCAAAAGGCGAAATAACAAAAACATGCCATAATGTCGTTATTTTACCTGTTGCCTTTCGGTGCAAAAACACGAAAACACAAAATATTCCAGGCGAAATAATGAAATTTTAACAGGCAAAGCAAAAAAAAGTACCCTAATTGAATAAAAACTTTCCTCTTTGAATGTTTCATGTTTGCAGGTAGAAACCATTTCATTTTGGCGCCCTTTAGTTGTCGTGTTCTTGTGTTCGCACCCTAAACCTGAAAGGCGAAGACACGACACTGTAGCAGATTTCGTGTTGTCGTGTTTTTGCGCATCAAAAGGAAAAGTCGAAATAATAAGATAGCACTATGGTTTCGCCCTCCGGTTTCTATTTGTATATATGATCAGGGGACTGTGGTGGCTGATTTCTGCCATTTCGCCCGAAAGGCAAAATAACGAAAAATGCCACAATGTCTTTATTTTGCCTTTCGGGGCAAGGACACGACAACACGAAACATGTCAAGTGAAATATACATTTTTTAAAGGCGAAAGGACAAATTGTTTCGTCTTTGAATGCTTTGAGTTTCTCCCTCCAGATTCTCATCCTATATAGGGTCACCAGTTTCCTGCTTTGTGCATATAGTCAGCAGTTTCCAGCATGTCTTACATAAGAACTTGCTTATATCATATATAAATTGAACTTTTCCATACTAATTTTTTCAGTATTACATTTTCATATAATTATTTACTCTATGTTCTTAATGTCAGCAGATTCTTCAGTGATTAAGAATAACCACTGATGGCAAAACCAGAAGTGTTGTCATTTTGTTCCTTCAACTTTTTTGTTAGTCGAAAACACTACAACAGGAAATCTGCTATATCGTGGTGTCTGATGTTTATAACCCAGGACATGAAACATTCAAAGATGAAACTTTTCTTTCCTTCACCTATTAAAATTTTGTTATTTTGCCAGGCATATGTTGTGTCTTTGACCCAAAAAGCAAAAGGCGAAATAATGACAATATGGCATCTTTTCATTCTTTCGCCTATTAGGGTCAAGATACAATATAAGACAGATAAATGGTTCTGACATAAAAGGTTTCGTACTGCTAACAAGAAACATTCAAAGACGATACTTTTTTTCATTCGCCTGTTAAAATTTTGTTATTTTGCCTGGCATATTTAATTTCTTCACAACGACAATATGGCATGTTTTGTAATTTCACCTTTCGCCTTTCAGAGTGAAGACAAGAACACACTAAACTGCAGAAATCCTAATTTACTGCATTTCTAAAAACTAAAATGTAATATGTAAATAAATTTGTTTATCGTTTTGCTGCTATTGGAGATTTTGCTTAATATCATTTTTGAGTAGCCTGACTATAGTATAGGGGTTACTTTGTATGTTCCTTTCAATGACACGGAGTGCAGTGCGCAAGAACCATAACTCTACCTTGTGCACTTTTTGAGTTATTCCCCTTTGATAGAATTTCTTGTCCAGAGCATAACTTTGTCACAATAAGTTTGAATGACTTGAAACTTCATATGTATGTTCTTTGCAATGACGCTAAGTGCAGTGCACAAGAACCATAACTCTACCTTGTGCACTTTTTGTGTTATTCCCCTTTGATAGAATTTCTTGTCCGGAGCATAACTTTGTCACCATAAGTTTGAATGACTTGAAACTTCATATGTATGTTCCTTGCAATGATACGGAGTGCAGTGCGCAAGAACCATAACTCTACCATCTGCACTTTTTGAGTTATTCCCCTTTGATACAATTTCTTGTCCGGAGCATAACTTTGTCACAATAAATTTGAATGACTTGAAACTTCATATGTATGTTCCTTGCAATGACACGGAGTGCAGTGCGCAAGAACCATAACTCTACCTTGTGCACTTTTTGAGTTATTTCCCTTTGATAGAATTTCTTGTCCAAAGCATAACTTTGTCACCATAAGTTTGAATGACTTGAAACTTCATATGTATGTTCCTTGCAGTGACGCGGTGTGTGCGCATGAACCATAACTCTTCCTTGTGCACTTTTTGTGTTATTCCCCTTTGATAGTATTTTTTGTCCGGAGCATAACTTTGTCACATAATTTGAATGACTTGAAACTTCAATGTATGTTCCTTCAATGACAAGGAATGCAGTGCGCAAGATTCATAACTGTACCTTGTGCACTTTTTGAGTTATTCCCCTTTGATAGAATTTCTTGTCCGGAGGGTAACTTTGTCACAATAAATTTGAATGACTTGAAACTTCACATGTATGTTCCTTTCAATGACGCAAAGTGCAGTGCATAAGAACCAATTGTATGTTCCTTGCAATGACGCGAAGTGCAGTGCGCAAGGACCATATGTCTACCTTGTGCACTTTTTGTGTTATTCCCCTTTGATATAATTATCCCTAGGGGGCGTTTTGTAAAAGTCACTAGAGGCTAATAACTCTGTTATTTGAGGTCTGATTCAATTACGGTTTTTTTTGCGTTGTGTTGCTTGTCATAAGCCTAATCAAATATGATACATTTCAATTTCTATTGTTTAAAAATGTGATTGAATTGCGAAAACCGATGATATCGCAATTCTGATTGCGATTCTAGTTATTTTTCTAACCTTTTTTTGTGAACGGCATATCACCATGATAGAAAAAAGTCACATGTATGAAATTTTAATCAGTCATTAGCACGTATTTGAAAATGATCCTAACGTTGAGAAAATTTTCATTTATGTCTTACTTTTCCCGCAAGGGGGCGTTTTGCATGAAATTTATTAATGGCTAATAACTCACTTATTTGAGGTCCGATTTAAATGCGGTTTTTTGCATTCTGTTCCTTGTTGATAGCCAAATAAAATATGATAGGTTTCGAGGGTACGTGTCGCTGAAAGTATTTGAGCTACAGAAGGTTGAAAGTTCGAACCTCGCAAAAAACTGTGCAAATGAGGGTAGGTCTACGAAAAACCTATCCATTTTTCTTAGAGATCAGATAGAAGAATTCTGTTTGCTGCAAATGATTTGCAAGACATATACGCACAAAATATATGGGGTGGCGAATTTAGGAAATGTATGGTTTGTCCTCTGGAAACGGTCAAACTTCACTAAATTTTAGGAAAATTTAAAGTTTCAAAAACATGTTTTTTATCGCTCCTGACTTTATTTTTTGTTAATTCTTCATGATATTTTCACAAGTTATGTATTGTCATGTCTAAAAGGGGATCGCAATTAAAAAGTTAAAAAATAAATGAAAAGGTCAAGGTCATATTACGATTATTGTGTTTTTATTCGGCCACAAATAGCTCCAAAACTAAAAATATTTCATTGAGAGTATATGAACAAAAGTTTTAGTTCTTAAAGAGTTCTTTCCAATGATGTTTAGTTTTTGAAGATCGGACTTGATTTGGTCATTATACGGCAGTCCAAAGTTTGATCCTTTTTGGGAATAATTGTAAATCAGGTTTTATGCTTCAAATTCTGATACATAAGAATAAAAAGTTTGACATGTGCGACTAGTATACTTGATTGAACTATTTGCTGCTTTGCTAGGTACCTAACAGTAAAATTTTAATCAATTTTCTTTCTCATTTTGCCGCTAGAGGGCGCTTTTTTTGAAATCATTCTTTTGCTTATAACTCAAAAAGTTGAAGTCCGATTCGAATGCGGTTTCTTGCATTCTGTTCCCTGTTGATAGCCTAATAACATATGATAGGATTCGTGTGGCTGAAAGCTTTTGAGCTACGGAAGGTTGAATGTTCGAACCTCGCAAAAAAAAAAACTGTGCAAATGAGGGTAGGTCTTCAGAAACCTTTTCGTTCTGTTTCATATTGAAAATTGTGGCTGAGTTGAAATAAAGTGTTCAAGTTGATTAGGTTAAAAGCGAAAACCGAGATACCGCTTGCGGTTCTAGTTTTTATTATTTTTCCAATTCCACCCATTTTTGTGTCCAGCCTAGCGGCCAGATGAGAAAAGCTACACCTATGAAATTTTGGGCACGGAGTCATCTTTATCTGAACATGTGCCTAATTGGTCAAACTTTTCACATTTATTTCTGATTTAGCCACTAGGGGGCGCAATGCATGTAATCACTGTTTTGCTAATAACTCAAAAATTTGAAACCTGATTTAGGTGCGGTTTTTTACATAATGTTCCTTGTTGACAGCCCAATCAAATATGATGGATATCTTATCATCGAGTACGGGAAAAAAATTGTTCTAGGAGAGGTTGAATGTTCGAACCTTGGAAAAAAGTGGAAAAATGAGGGTAGGTCTACGAAAAACCTACCCACTTTTGTTAGAGATCAGATAGAATAATTCTGTTTGCTGCATACGATTTGCAAGACATATACGCACAAAATATATGGGGTGGCGAATTTAGGAAATGCGTGGTTTGTCCTCTAGAAACGGTCAAACTTCACTAAATTTTAGGAAAAATCAAAATTTCAAAAACATGTTTTTGTCGCTCCTGACTTTATTTTCTGTTCATTCTTCATGAAATTTTCACACGATATGTATTGTTATGTTTGAAAGGGCCTCACAATTCAAAAAATAAAAAAGAATTGAAAAGGTCAAGGTCATATTACGATTATTGTGTTTTTATTCGGCTACAAATAGCTCCAAAACTAAAAATATTTCATAGAGAGTATATGTACAAAAGTTTTAGTTCTTCAAGAGCTCTTTCCAGTGATACTTAGTTTTTGAAGATCGGACTTGTTTTGGTCATTATACGGCAGTCCAAAGTTTGATCCTTTTTTAGAATAATTGTAAATCAGGTTTTATGCTTCAAATTCTGATACATAAGAATAAAAAGTTTGACTTGTGCGACTAACGTTAGTATACTTGATTGAACTATTTGCTGCTTTGCTAGGTACCTAACAGTAAAATTTTAATCAATTTTCTTTCTCATTTTGCCGCTAGGGGGCGCTTTTCTTGAAATCATTCTTTTGCTTATAACTCAAAAAGTTGAAGTCCGATTCGAATGCGGGTTTTTGAATTCTGTTCCCTGTTGATAGCCTAATAACATATTATAGGATTCGAGGGTCCGTGTGGCTGAAAGCTTTTGAGCTACGGAAGGTTGAATTTTCGAACCTTGCAAAAAAAAAAATGTGCAAATGAGGGTAGGTCTACGAAAAACCTATCCGTTTTTGTTAGAGATCAGATAGAAGAATTCCGTCTCCGGCATAACATTTGAAAGACGTATACACACAAAATATATGGGGTGGCGAATTTAAGAAATGCATGGTTTGTCCGCTAGAAACTGTCAAACTTCACTTAAATTTAGGAAAAATTAAAATTCCAAAAACATGTTTTTTGTCGCTCCTGATTTTATTTTTTGTTTATTCGTCATGAAATTTTCACAGGTTATGTTTTGGTAAGTTTGAAAGGGTTTCACAATTAAAAAGTTTAAAAAAAATGAAAAAGTCAAGGTCATATTTTGAAAAAAACACTGAAAAGGTCAATGTCCTATTACGATAATTGTGTTTTTATTCGGCCACAAAGTGCTCCAAATCTAGAAATATTTCATTTAGAGTATATAAACAAAGGTTTTAGTTCTTCTTGAGGAGCTCTTTCCAGTGATGTTTAGTTTTTGAAGATCGGACTTGATTTGTTCATTTTACGGCAGTCCAAAGTTTGATCCTTTTTTGGAATAATTGTTAATCAGTTTTTATGCTTCAAGTTGTGATATATAAGAAAAAGAATGTTCGACTAGTGCGACTTATATACTTGTTTGAACTATTTGCTGTTTTTGCAATTTTGTTTCTAATTTTGCCGCTAGAGGGCGTTTGCTTAAAATCACTCTTTTGCTTATAACTCAAAATGTTAAAGTCTGATTGAAATGCGGTTTTCAGCATTTTGTTCCTTGTTGACTGCACCACAGAATGTGATGGATTTCAAGGGGGACAGGGTATGGGAAAATATTTGCGCTAGAAGAATTTGAATGTTCTAACATTGCAAAAAAAAAAACAACTGTGCAAATGAGAGTAGGTCTTCAAAAACCTTTTCGTTCTGTTTCATATTGAAAATTGTGGCTGAGTTGAAATAAAGTGTTCAAGTTGATTAGGTTAAAAGCGAAAACCGAGATACCGCTTGCGGTTCTAGTTATACTTAATTTTTGTCCGGACCATAACTCAAAAATGATAAGATGTTTCAATATGAAACTTAAAAGGTATCAAGATGAAACTTCATATGTGGATAGATCTCATTGAGAAGGAGTGCAATGACCAAGAACCATAACTCTCAGTTACATAATATTGGAGATATTGCCCTTTGTAAATATTTATACTTAATTTTTGTCCGGACTATAACTCAAAAATGATAAAAGGTTTCTATATGAAACTTCATATTTGGATAGAACTCATTTAAGGGAGGTGCAGTGCCCAAGAACCATTTATTTGCGTCATTTTAAAATCCCTGTGACAAAGCGGTGCGTATTTGCGCCATAACAAAGGCAGTTCTAGTTTGTTTGTTTTTTGTTGTTGTTGTTTTTTACGCCGATAAACTAATTTGTTCGTTCAAGGCCAATTGATATTCGATTAATGTATATGCAGGAGATAGATGCAAGGGGTAGCCAATGACATCCATACACCAGAAGCAAGCATATTTGACCAAGTAAATGATTAATATTCTGATACTGATACAACAGCAGTTAACAAGTATATACATATATGAAGTATATTCTTATCAGCTATGTAAAGTTATCCGAAATTAATTTCAATTTTCACACAATTTTAGACTCCCACTTTACAGCAAAATGTAAACGATTCCAATGTAACAAGGGTGGTATAATGAACGATTAATTCAGTCTTGCGTTCATACAAAATGTAACTAAGTGGTGCGCTAAAACTCGTATAAAACCATTGCATGCAGTTGTATATATATGAACATAATACATATATTCTACATAAATAGGTCGTTCTTTGTATTGAATTGATTGATATCATATTCTTATAATGATATCAATGTATAATTTTTTCATAAAATTGTATACACTATATCTATCTTCTTTAGTTTGCTTTTCATTTACATCATACATTATAATGTCATCACTGTAACTAAATTCTGTTATATAGTTTAGTTTAGTTTTTATTTCAAAGAGCCAGAAGGTCGTTCGACCCATGCGGCAAACATAAAATTACATAATATGAACATAAACTTTTATATCAAAAAAAAACTTAGACTTTCATATCAAATAAAAAAATCGATACAAACGTATATAGATCACATAACATAACATAACATACTTGATCGATTAAAGAATTAATTAAATGAATTAATCCTGGACCGGACCGGATATATATATATTCTTTTTTTTCTTCTTTTTTTTTAATTTTTGTTTAGAAATTATGTTCATTGCAAAGTACAAGCACAATACATCTATTGAAAGAATCACACACACATACATCAGATGCAAGCATAGCTGGCAAAGGTTATAATATAAATTCCAAGACATTTACCAATACATCATGCACTTGGCCAATTTTAATTTTAAATTTATGCAAAATTAAAAAACCAGTACAAGAAAATAAAATATTCACGATTATTTTTAATGTTGGTATAATGATGCAAATTCAACCTTTAAGTTACATTAAGTGATATTCAATTACGGTCAAATCCCGGTCACACCACACTCCCTTATTCAAATACCTGGCATTATAAAATATCACAACATATTTATTACAATTATCATAACGAATGATAAAAATTCATCAAATAAGGAAAGCAATTAAACGATGAAGTACTGGGCAATTGCTTTTTTTAAGCAAGCAGTTACAGTAAACTCCACTTGTAACGATATACCGCCTATAACGATATACATTGTAGATCCAACAGTCCCGCAGACGCCCTATATGATTAAATGTAGCTCCGTTTGTTACGATATCGCTTGTAAAGATATTTCGGATATAGCGATGCTACTATCCGATCACCGGCGGTCATTGTGACTGCATGTAACGATATTTTGATGTGCGAAAACATAACCACGACAAGCTCATTTGGTCATATTCATTTGTTACACAGCGGGTCAACCTTCTTAAATCATGCAGAGATATTTAAATGTCAGTTCGATTCGTTCTGGTTTTCCTTCACTCCATGTTTAGTCACAGATAGTGATAAGCTAAACATGCAAACATTTTTTTATTAGCCAAAGTTTAAACATACATTTGCAATACAATAAAATGTTCCATCATATCAAAGTCCTTGAAGAGTTTGGTAGGGACATTAGTTTTCAACAAAAAAAAAAAAAAAAAAAAAAAAAAAAAAAAAAAAAAAAACAACAAGAGCTGTCAGAGGACAGCTCGCTCGACTATTCAAAATACTTATTACTTAGTTATTCAAATGAAATCAATTTCAATTCTCGCCCTTCACATACCCTGTATATAAAATAGTCAAAAATTATATACCTTGATAGTCTGATACCCCTTAATATTTTTATGAAATCTAAAATCAATAGCATGCCTAGTTACTGAGACATAATCATAATGACACTGTGCAAGCAAAACTTTAACCAAGTATCCAAGTTAGAAAAGGGCCATAATTTGTATAAAATTCAGTCCAAAAGTTATCTTCCTTGGATTTGTGATGGCCCTGAATACAATCCTTAACTCTCTAGTCAATACCATAAACAATTTCTGAGATATAAGCTTGATAGTAGTTTGAATGCAAAACATTCACCAACATTTCTAAGTTAAAAGGGGGCCATAATTTGTAATATATTCCATCAAGAGTTAGCTACCTTGAAAGTATGATACCCCTTAACGTATCAAAGATGTTTCAAATCAATCACATGTCTGGATACTGAGATATAAGCATGAGAATATCTTGCATGCAAAACTTTAACCAAAATTTCTAAGTTAAAAGGGGTCTTGATTTGTAATGTATTCAATCAAGAGTTATCTACCTTGGTTGTCTGGTGCCCTTAAACATATTCATTAACTTTCAAGTCAATACCATGAATGGTTATTGAGATACAAGCTGGATAGTAGCTTGCATGCAAAACTTTAAACAAATTTTCTATTGCATGCAAAACTTTAACCAAAATTTCTAAGTTAAAAAGGGGCCATAATGTATATTAATTCGGTCAAGAGTTATTTGCCTTGGTTGTCTGATGACCCTGAACATATTTATAAACTTTCAAGTCAATACCATAAATGGTTATTGAGATATAAGGTTGATAATAACTTGCATGCAAAACTTTAACCAAAGGCTGCAACGACAACGCCGACCGAAGGGCGACTACAATAGCTCTCATATTCTTCGAATAGTCGAGCTAAAATGAAGGAAAAGGACATATTTTAAACATCATTAAAAACATTCGATACCGTTTTATACATTTCCAGTTTCAATTTGCAGTGTGTCCACGCACAGCAACTATTTTGATATGAATTTTGATATCACGTGTAAGTACATAAATGTAAATGAACTGTTATTAAATTATTCATCAAAAGAATGAAAAAATACGATTAAAAGGAGAAAGATACATCTCAGCTTATTACTCTCTCTTATAAGCCATTCAATGATATCAATAAGAGTATTTATGGTTTGCATAGAAACCATGTTTTCAGATAGAAATAGTACTCGGACAATATCTTCGTATTGAGCAATATCGCTTATAACGATAATGATATCAAACTCCGGTGAATATCGATATATAAGCGGAGTTTACTGTATGCATTAAACTCTATCTCTGTCTGTTAGGAAATGTCTATATCATTTACCATAATGATTGTAATATCTCGTTGTACTCGAGATATCGCAATAACAATGCAATGTGTCATACTATTGTTCCTATAGGCACTATACTTCAATATTAATAAGAAATTATGAGAAATATCTATCTACTTAACAGTTTCTAAGTACACAGTTATATCTAATTCTTATACGAAACGCAGTGGCTTTACATATTCCTTTGCCATCATATGTGTACATTTCCTTTTCAGATTCGATGCTGGCATAATGAGGATCGATTCATTCATAAAGTTCTGTCTCTGATATGATACATCTATTTACAGATATTGACTAACTGTATCTTACAATATACACACGAATATGAACCTAATATAACCTCATCGAAAATGAGTCTCCCATGGTACTTGAGGCAACCATTTAATAGTATTACATGTACAAATGTCTTCCTCCTGGTGATGTATCTTGGAGCTGGGGCTGTTTGTCTATATATCTCATCTCCTGTAACAAATGCTGCCATGTGATAGGTCAATACTGGTCACGTGACCCCTTCTTACTATCATATTTTAAAAATGGCAGACTGAATTTTTTTCCCTAGATTGGAAACATGATGTTATATATTTTTGTTAACATTATGTAATATAGTAAAACGTTTGATAGTAAAACTTGTTTTTATTCTCTGTATTGAAGAGTGTTCAAATAAAAGTGTGTTTACTAATACTGTGATTGTTCTTTTTGTAAGATATAAAAATGGTCAAGAAATACAGCAAGGCAGTCGGCGATATAAAACAACTTTGGTTCATACACCCTACGAGAGTACGAGAGTAAAGATTATAAAAGTACGAGTATCATGCAGCTGGTAGAAAGACGTAGATATATTCATTATCCAGTGGTACCCTCTGAAGTACAAGTAATTCATTTACACTTTGTTGGTTAATTGCAGTCCTTGTTTTAGGAAAGCGTGAATGGTTTCTTTGTATACACAATAATGATGTATAAAGAACATCAAAAAGCATTTCCATTTCTATTCACAAAAAGAATGCTTTGTATACAGTATTACACGTGCGTTCTCACATAACTGACATATGTCAAAATATTTATACCCTTGTAGAAGTATAGAAATAAGTGCAACATCTGGTACAATCTTGACTAAACAAAGATGAACGTTTACTTGATGTAATCAGTTAATGCATTGTTGGAAATGAAATGCTCACGCAGTGTTTGAAACTATATTAACTATATATCTTTCAGTAACATTTTGACTTAGCTACAAAATATTTTTTCACGCATATCTGGGACATTTTGTTGACGTTTTATTTTTCTGAATCTCTATGACAGTAGCAAATCCCCGGATGTATATATTCGTGGATTTATGTTTAACAAAACAAACTTTGAGGTCAATACTTCATACAATAATATCTAGGAATAAAACTGTTCAAAATTGAAGCGTTACAACACAGATGCATGTAGCTTGTTCGCGGGTGAAGTAACGTGATTTTTATCAATTCGCTGAACATTGCTGTTGTCCTATATGGTAGATACTGATAAATTCAGCATTGAGAAAATCATATTAATAAAAGCAATGACAGATTTGTTGCGCACGGACATAATTTAACTCTACATTACAAAACAATACTAGTCGAGTAATATATATATATATATATATATATATATATATATATATATATATATATATATATATATATATATATCGACAATGGAACTCTATATTGCCAATTGCACAGAAGATCGAAATCTCGTGCGTAAGAAGGCCGAAAATAATAAATGAGCGGCTGCGAGAGTGAATCAAAAGCATCAACGAAAAAAAACCAAAAAAAAAAAACAAAAAAAAACTAGAACTATCACTGAAGGTGATCAATACCCACACCGGAAGTCTGTCATGTGTAGGAATACAGTTTCAAAAGTTTGCGTGAGTGAAAGACTACATGTATGTAAGGTTTAAAGTTAGTGTGAGCAATGGTTCAAAAGTTTTGGACAATGTTAAAAAGTTTTGACAGACAGACAGATAGACAGAGAGACACACATACAGACACACAGAAGAAAACAATTTGCCCCCAAGATCTGTAGCTGAGGAGAATAAAAATGCAGTCTAATTATGGTTCACATCCATATTTATTGTTTGCAAAAACCTGTCTTTAAGAATTTACATTGTGGTTTTCTTATGCACTGCACTTCCTCTCATCAAGATCAATCTACATGAGGTCTATCTACATATGAAGTTTGATCAACATAAGTACAGTAGTTTTGGAGAAATGCTCCGGACAAAATCAAAAGACAAAAAAATAACAAAGGGGAATAACTCCTTTAAAAAACATGAGAGTTATTTCTTTGCACTGCACTTCCTCTCATCAAGATCAATCTACATATGAAGTTTCATCAACCTAGCTACTTTAGTATTGGAGTTATGCTCCGGACAAAATCAAAAGATTAAAAATGACAAAGGGAAATAACTCCTTTCAAACTACATGCAGAGTTATGGTTCTTGTGCACTGCACTTCCTCTCATCAAGATCAATCTACATATGAAGTTTCATCAACATAGGTACAGTAGTTTTGGAGAAATGCTGCGGACAAATATTTGTAGACCAACCGCCGGACCGACGGACCGACCGACCGACCAACCGACCGACCGACGGACCGACCGACCGACCGACAGGATGACTCCTATATACCCCCCCCCCCCCCAAATTTCATTTGTGGGGGTATAAAAAAACAAAGAACCCATACTCTAATGCTCTTGATTCATAAAATAGGTAAATATTCGATCTGATTTGCTCTAATTCCCCGCAGATGCATTTTCTGGTGCATTTGATGGAATGAATGAAAGTCCTTGGTTCACGGAAACATTTCTGCCTGAATGATTTATCTGATGATTGGTTTAGCGTTTAATTAATAAAATCCATGAGAGGCAGTCCATTTCCCAACCCTCTCTAGGGAAAACTACTGCAACAGACTAGGCATATGTAACAAATGACACTATTTTTAAATTAGAACCAGTGGAGCGGTTCAGATAATTATCAAAGGAACCTTTGTTCGTATAAGGATGTTTATGCAAATATACACAGGGAAACAGATGTAAATAAAATGAGAATTGCATACAGATATCATTACCATGATCGCTACATGATTTAATCGTCCGTACAGAGAGATTGTAACTATTGATATTATGAAAGAAAATGTTGACACAAAATTTACGATAAGTGATTTTACGATATTGATATGAAATAGAGAAAATGGCATTTCGTTGCACCGTTCTAGGCAGACAGAGACACACTTCAATCGATTAACAAACTAAGTGTGTAAATAAGATCTCTCTACCCCCACCCTATCCCCTCTCTGCATCTGTGACACATATGTATATAATTGTACGTAAGCACGATGACCATCTGGATAGTCCCAAATTCGAAAAGATCTGTGTCTTTATTAGTTTTATTGTAAATCTATGATTTTTAATTTGAGTAGGAAACCTGTCCGCCCTACGACAAATTTAACATCTCCGTTCCAGGAAGGGTAGGGTGCTATAGTCCTTTATAAAAAGGCCCTGCATATGCAAACCGTATTATTATTGTGTCGCCTGCGTCACATGGCAGACATATACATGTACAGATCACTTTGTCTGTCGTCGCTTTGTGCGTTGTCGTCACATTTTATTGTCCGGAGTACAACTTCAACACTATGACATGGATTCAATCCAAATTTGGAACATGGATAACTAATGAGATGTAGATGTACAGTTAACAAGGCACGTAACTCAGCTAATCTAATTATTGAATTTTTCCAATTAGTTGATTTTGTTAAAAAATATCCGGGGCAAAACTTCAATTCTGCATGATGGGTTCACTCTAAGCTTTGAACATACGAGTATATAACTCATGAGATGTAAATGTGTGCAATGCTCAAGAACTGTAACTCTAGCTTGTCTAAGTTTTGAGTTACCCGCCCCATTAGTTGATTTTGTAAAAGAATATAAAGAGCATAATTTCAATACATGTTTATGATGGATTACCTCCAAACTTGGACCACAGATATCTAATGAGGTGTAGAAGTGCATCGCTCAGGAACTGTAACATCTTTAATTACCCCCACCCGCCCCACCCCCTCCCCCACTTCCACTTTGTTCCTTTTGGAAAATAAGTTTTTTCCATACTATATCGTGGATGCACCTCAAACTTAGATCATGGATCCCCTTATAAAGTGCAGTAGTGCAATACATAGGGAGTCCTAAATCTTGCTCTTTATGCATAGCATAGTAGGTAAATAAACAGGGATGATAGGACATTGTTTTGTATAGTGATAACTTGTGGATGGAACCAAACTTAATCTATTTTAAAACATTGATGTTCACCCCTCCTGTGACAACTGCTGAAATGCAGCCAACATAAGTGTTCCTTGCATCACTTTTTAGTTATATTTATTCATTTCACATCGATTTTACCCCCCCCCCCCCCACCACCACCTGGCGGTTCCTGGACCAATACTTGGCACCTGGAAAAATCATGAAATAAACTTGCCCCCAACGGAGGATCCGCAGTCATGTATACATTAACACTGGACCAAGTCGCTCTCATCATACTCGTGCTGTCATTACGTAAAGAAAATATTTAAAAATATTCCAGGAAAATAATTTGTTAATGTCTGTTAACCGGATATTCCATATTACAAAGTAAATATGATTTATGCAGGTTGGTTTGGAAGTGCACTGATTCCTACCCGGTTTGTGAATGAGCTTCAATTGATCATGGAACTCTTTCTGCTAGGATGGTTAAATCAGGGATTGGATTAATGTGGGTTTAATTAATCTATGAATATCAGATCAGTTCTTACCCTCCCTGTAACAGGCTATTCGAGACAGATGACACAATTTTTATTGAACTAGATTCTATGGTGAGACGAGGAGACTCATCAAAGAAGTCATTATCGGATAAAAGGAATGTAAAAGTACTTATCAATTAATTTACTGGTCCATTCAATCAGTGACTGCATCAAGATCATGAACATGGCATAGCCTGGATTATCCGCACTTAAAATCTGTACAGTCGTATACAATATACAAATTCGATAAACCTTGAGAGAATGACACCAAACATGTTATTTGACGACAAACGGTTGGGCGATGAGGTCTTGGGTTTGATCCACGGCTGTGACACATCAAATCCGTTAAAATAGACTAGGATGTATCCCTTGTGCTTAGCTTAGCATCGGGATTGAATCAGGACTTCTAATGGGTATGATATCATATCATTTGTCTACGGAGTGATATTGCAGTGAGCTAGCATTATATCTATCTGATGTATTCACCATAATGACAGATCTATTACTGATGGTATTCCGACGTTAACCTAAGCAGCCAAATAAACAATAAGAGGATTTTTCATGAAAAAGATTTAAGTGAGGCCATGTGTTCGATCACCAGAAGAAACATATGAAAGTCGTTAAAATGGTACTGGTATTTTTTGTTTGATTTTGGCGCTCAGCATATAGAGGTAATTCCAGGACGGATTGGCACACAGTCAGGATAATGTGACTTGGTGTGGTATTTAACCCCGTGACCTTTTTTATTTGACCATGTGTGAACCAGTTTCAAACTTTTTCGAGATTTAATAAAAACAAAATGCTGACTAAGTTCTGAGAAGATAAAGCCAAAACATGTGGCCTCTAGGGTGGTCACAAGGCTTTTCATGGTTTTGACCAAATGACCTATTTTTGACAGGATATGACCCAGTTTCGAACTCATCCAAGACTCTATGCAGACAATTATTTTGATCAAGTTCTTTGGAATATTAGGCCAAAAGAGTGGGCTTTATGGTGTTTACACGTTTTTTCGAGGATTGACTCAGTTACCTTTTTTAACCTTTAGTGACCCAGTTTCGAACTCAGCCTTCATGCGGACAAACAGTATGGCCATGTTTTTTTTTTCAAGATTGGACTAGAAATGAAGGTTCCGGAGTGTTAGCAAAAATGTTGAGAACGTAGGGCGCATACCGCACTTGGGATGCCGAACGAGGGGCGATCAGAAAAGTTCACGTTGTGCTCTAGTAATAAATTAATGGCTGTCATATAACAGAGCATATACAGTCACAATAAATAATGCAACTATATGTTAAATAATAAATGAAAGTAATAAGTCATAAATCAAATACAAAATTTAATATTTTATATTCCTAAATTTACTCTAATCTAATCACACCGAAATAAAGATTGTATATAATATAATGCGTTTTCATATAACAATTTTCTCAGAGCAAACGCACATCTAATAGTGCGTATTACGCCATCACGTTTATAACTAAGTGAATTCAGTAAAAATGAAACAAGGTCTTTCAAAAAAATCTAAAAACCAGTAACTCCTTATACGTGTACATGTACCCAACGTTCGCGAAGGTCCCGTGTTCACGAAACGAAGGGCGCAGTAGGATGTTGACCATTTTTCCTTTGTATTCAAGTTTTGTTAGGATTTGCCAAGCTATATTAAGGTGACGAACCGGAGTATAGGGACAGAGGTAGCATTATGGGGTCCTTCACGTTTCTTAAGTATTGTCTGATATCGTGCGGGATTTCGACGAGACAACGTCATTAACGCTTCCGTTTATCGTTGGCCTTAAGTTTCGTTACGGCCTATATCATGTTTTGTTGCGTTCATCCCGTTTTACTGTGGCCTACTTCGTAAATCTTTTGATGTTTTAAAAATCTGACAAGGCGTCCCTGTCACATTTGACATCCCTCGCACGGTGACTCACGTTCACTCCGTTTTGTCCACGGTTGCCTGAAACACGTGATTGCCGTGGCCGCCGGGAGCATAAGATGAAACTTAGCATTATTTCCAAGTAATATTGCCTATTACACAGTCAAGTAACAGTTATGAAATTCCTTGTACCCATCCTACGCTATACTATTAAGCTTAGGAGAAACCTCCATGCTGTCGCCGTTTCGATTTCTTTGAAATTGGGGAAAGCAGGCAAAGCTATTAATTTGAAATCGATGATCATGATTCGATGGACACTCTTTAAAGCTAAGAATAGAATCAATAGAGTTGGTTAAGTGTGATTGATAATGGTTAATCTTATAAGGAATATTAATTGATTAAATATATTGGCATATAATGCATTATGCCCTTGGCCATCAATGATATTTGCCATAAATATGACAATGACATATGCAAATTTAAACTTGTAGATGATACTGTATTCATTTATGAGCATTTCCGTACAAGTATGACGCAAAAATGCGTCTCATAATAGCTCAAATATACATGTATAAAATTGATGAAATGTATATTTATAGAACAGAGATACCAAATTTGCAGCAGAATCTAGAAAAGTATGATTGATAGTTAACACAGATTATCCTGATCTGATTTAAGGTAATCCATCCCATCATTAAGTCGTGATCATGGTCCATTAAGTGACCATGACAGTTTTATAGCAAATGCAAGCCTTTATAGACATTGAGAAAACGAGTCTATAACTCCAAGTCAAACTGATGCTTGCATCTGCAATGAAGTCATTTTAAACATGAAGGACAATGTTTTTACTTTAATGATGGATGGATAACTTTAAAGAAGCTTAATAAATGCGCATGACTCCCAAGTCCAAATGCTATCGGCTATCACTCGCATTTTGCTATATACTTATTCAGAGCTAAGTAGTAGATAACAGTAATGGTAAGCATTTGCTTGATATCTGTCGTCTGCAATGCGTCGTCATTCAAATCTTACAATTTTACGAAAAAGGATATTTGCATAACTATGTATATGACCTTGATATATGTATAACAATTAATAACATATGGGTGGATGTGTTCAATATAACGAAATAAAAAAAAAATGTTGTTGCTTTTTCATGACATTCCCAGGCGCAAAGTACTGGTCCAACTCAGGGACCATCAAGATGTATTAGTTTAAGTTGTATTAACTTGTCCCCAATCGACTTGAAATAAATAAACTAATGGCGGGGTTCTATACGCAATTGAAGCCATTCAAGTTACTAATGAAATAAATACATATTTCTTTTTGCAACGATTTCGCATAAAATGATAAGAAATAAGCAATGTAGAAGGGTCTGCCTAGAAAGTTAAGTTATATAATCTGTAATCTTTCAGGTAACTTCTAAAAGAAAACATGTGTTTGTTAATGTACACAGAGCAGATATAATTATGTTCTTGTTAAAGGTATTAGCGAATTTCAAACCTGGAACGGCGAATAGGTGAACATTTCACAGGCCAGTGAGCGTAAAGCAACCGTTAAGACAATCTATAATAATGTTATTCAGAACAGATGATTGCTAATT
This sequence comes from Solen grandis, assembly GCA_021229015.1. Lineage (NCBI taxonomy): Eukaryota > Metazoa > Mollusca > Bivalvia > Adapedonta > Solenidae > Solen > Solen grandis. The sequence continues at coordinate 41,691,297 of CM037783.1, read as the reverse complement.
TGTATAACACAATGTTCTCTTTAGATATACCCAAGGATGAAGGAAATCCTATCTTACTGCCTGAGTTTTTCGAAAGTTTTGTTTTCAGAAGTTTAGTGCTTTAGTTTGGGTTAAACCGTATTCAATCATTTGAGGAATTTTTGTCTACATTATTATAATCCTCTTAGACTTAACTAAAGAAAACAAAATCGCTACCCTGAAGCATGTTGCTGAACGTGTCACGTTGTACCGCAAACACCTATTTCGGGGATACCGTATTTTACATTTAACCGATTTTGCTGAAATTGTGTTTACGAAAATAGCGTTTTCCTGTGTAATGTGACCTGAACTTGCCGAGTTTATTTGTCAGCAAACAAAGACCTCACCAACATTAACGTTTGAGAGTAGAAACTCATTTTTATTAAATTTCTACCGATTAACTGTGAACAAGCTGTTTTAGGATATACACTAGATCGAGTAGCAAGAAGTTTGTGTACGTTAACGATAATAAGATTAGATTTTATATTGTGTTGCTCCAATGCGATATCACGCCGAAGACAAGTGACAGTATATCAAACTCAGTTACACTATCATGACAATGGGCCATTCAGTCCTGTAATTACCCTTAATTTCCTATCACAAAACACAAAAGGGCCAAAATCCTTTTTTATCTTTCTTTTTTAATATGTCCGAGGATCGAACCCACGACCTCATGATTATGAGGAGGACCAGCTTCCGGTACCCTTGCACACCAGAAGGGCATTCTAAATACAGATCCTGGAAGACGTAGTGGTAAACGCATTGGCTTTTCATAAATGCAACCGGGTTCGATCCCAAGTCGGCCCAATGTTGTTTGTGAAATGGCATGGGACACGTGGGTTTTCTCCGGGTACTCCGGTTTTCTCCGGGTACTCCGGTTTCTTCACATACCAAGGAAAAAAAGAACGCCACCAGCAGTTTTAACGAGAAGATTTTCATGAGCGAGTTTCGTTTAAAGATAAATGAAGAATAATCCTTAAATACGAGCAACAAATTTATGCTTCTTCTTTTATTGTAATAGCTAACAATCATTTTCTGATTATAATAGCCATATTTTAGACCTTACGGTCAAGGATTTCCCTTGTTTTGGTTCCTTTTTTTCTTTTTTTTTGCTGAAGAGACAGCATCGGAAGAGACAGTAGTAAGTATGTAATGTACTTTGTTCAAAGAAGAACTTAACTCGTCTTAAATGTATTCTGTTTACACGTAATAGTTTTATATGTATTGTTATCTGAGAAGTAAAAGATCAATATATATTAACCACACCTGAACAGGCAATGATGGCGGTCCATTCTTTTCATTCTATTTCAAAGAATTAAAGGCAAAAGTCTGTCGATCGTTTCCAGCTAAATCAATGCATGATTCATACAACACAGAAGTACATCAATGCATTATTTTGTTGACTGAGGCTGTTTATTCTCTTTTAAAAGCAAAGGTCCAAGCTGAAAACAAAGAGTCCACATCGAGAGACATAAAGGTATGTAAAGGATGCATTTATCTTTGAGCACCATATGGAAATTTCAACATTTTTTTCTACACTGTCAAGTGCGTTCGACTGTTTTACAAAGTCTGCCTTGTTTCACTGCAATCCCTGGAGACGGCTGTCGCTTGCAATATAGCATTTATATCATCTATTATGCATTTGTTACAGTGCTTAAAACATAACATGTCCTATATAATAAACCATGCAGTCAATGTTACCGACTTTGTTTAAATGCGTGGGGTGATCGCAAGTGTATTTTCTGACTTAAACTATATATATTGGAGTAACTAAGGTAATCCACCCATCATTAGATCATAATCATGGTCCTCCAAATGCTTAAATATTTCAGTGGAATGTTGACAGCCAAATCATAATTTTTTGAAATGAAATAATATATCTTAATTAGTTTAAAAAAAAAGTGCAGACTGGTTTAGAACTTAAAACATTGGGATCAGGAACGTAAGCATTTGCCTATTAATGATACATTTTCGAATAATGATTTAAGGTAATCCATTAGACATTAAACTATAAACATGTTTAAATGCTCAAATAATACAGGGTACAGATGCAAGTATCCATTGACTTGGAGTTTTAAGCTCTTTTACTCAAACTCTATAACAGTTTTCATTAAATATTACATTCCCAAGAACATTTCATAGCGATGGTCACAATTTAATGATGGATGCATTACCTTAAGGTCTACGAGATACGCATATTCATCACTCGAGGAAGTTAGGTGATACTCCGGATTCAATTTAGATAAATAAACCCACGTCATATCTCCAAAGTATTTATATGGTTAATGCTCAGGAATAATAAATTTTGAAAATTAATTGAACATAGATAAGAGAGACGGACATAGATATAGGAGAGGGCGGCGTAGAAAGAGGAACAAAACATATTGCTTTTATCAGCTTTGCACGTGGCAAGCGTGGTCTATGTAACAGTTGCTTAAATTGTTTGAGATATCATAAAAAACAAACTTTACAAGAATAGATAAGTAGTGTGAATTGAATACAACAACAACAACAACAACAGTGTTGATGATAGATCTGATGCCAACATGGCTAGCCAACGGTGGTGGTTTCAACGAGACTTTTATCATAAATGAAGTTATAATGTCATTTTATCTTTTCTAACGGGCAATGGTATTCAATGACCGTTGCAGGCGCAAAGAAAGTAGTCCAACACATGAACCGCCAAGTGGGACAAGTTGTATCCCAATCGATATTAAGAAACCGGTTAATTTTATCAACGGGACATGGGCGTTATGGTTCATCTTAGAACCTACCATAACTGACACATGCCGTCCTGGGACTGAATTTACCTACCCTCTATAGTACGTTCACTGCAAACTCTAGTTGAAATATTTCATGCGGATTATTTCCATTAGAAAGCATGTGTCCTTTTGTATTAAACCATTGACTCTCCTTAGAATGTTCCGATGTTGAAACCATCGTAATCTGTACAAATGGAATTGCATCCATGCCAGTTGTTTAAGCACAAGAGAAGCAGTAGGGCTTGGGACTAAGCAGCAAGGGTGCTTTGTAAATAACAGTTGCATCAATCCCCGACAGGATATTCTGGGGTTCTTTTCTTTTATCAAGGTTTCGATACGATGTACGGATTATTTTAAAATGGATCAGAGAACAAATCTAAATGAATTCTTTCATTTAAAGAATAGTGTATAACACTTAGTCGTTTAAAATTTAACATCCCGTCGTCTGGACGACTGTATTTCAGTCACATGTGGATATTGTTTTAATGATATAAACACATTGCTGCCGCATGATTAGAAACTATTCGATGTAAATAACATATTCGTCAACTTGAAATTCATTCAATGTTATATACACATTGCTGCCCCATGTTTAGAATTTATTCGATGCAATTGACAAATACGTCAACTTGAAATTACTAAATGACATTGCTGCCCCCTGCTTCAAATATATCCGATTTGACTTGAATTCTACTCAATGATATACACATTTGTGTGATAAAAATGGCTAATACGTCAATTTGAAATCTACCAAAATATGCGTGTTTGTCATTTCTTTGGTGAGATAAAGAGAGAGAATATATTGAACAGTTTGTATGATCTCTATAACGAGACTTTTTTCTCACATGACCGATTCCTTGCACAAGTATATCTGGTGCCTTGACTAACATCAATCTGACTCGAGACCATATGTACCTATACCTAAATATAGGCTGTCAAACAAAAACACCACATACAATTTAGAAATATTCAACAAACAATTCAACTAGTACGTATTTTAGACTAAGATTGATAACGTTTAATCTGTTTCCCGAATAATCTATAATGTATAGCTGAACAGTGAGAAAGGAATTCATTAAAACATACTTTAGCTAATGTATACTTGATCGGTATTTCTACGTCTATTATCATTCGTTAGGAAATATTTCATAATTTTGAGTTTTATCAACGTTAATCCTCTGCGTGAGGACATTGCCAAATATTGGGTTTTAAATTAAACTAAATGTAGATGAAGACTGTATTTCACAAAGGGCGATATTGGTCATTGAAAAAAAAATGTTACTAATATAGTTAGATTGTCCGTAATTGTCCGTGACAGCAGTTTATACAACTTATGTCATGCTCAGCAGTATACACTAATTTTCTCATTACGGTTTCATTGTTTAAAATTGGGCTGAATTATTGTAGTAAAGCTACTACAGTCTTGGGACAAAAAGACATTGACGATCCTGTCATACGGTATATTATCGAATAAAATTCGCTTTGGTCTAACTTTTATGGATGATATATATACGGATATAACTCGCCTTTGGTCTAACTTTTATGGATAATATACGGATATAACTCGCCGCTGTCTAACATTTACGGATCCGATATAACTCGCCGTGACCTAAATTTTGTGGAAGAACTAAGCTAAACATAATCTAATTGTTATGGAAAATTTACAGATAAAATTAGCCATGGTCTAACTTGTATGGGTTATCTATGGATAAATATCGCCATTGAACAAAATATCATGCAACTTCCCTACGAATAAGCTAGAATGAATACTCCTCGGTTAATTTTAATTCGTCAAAAGGATACCTTCGCGTGGACGTTTTGTGTTATATATGAAAATATATCAAGCCATACGTTTTCCTGTTAGATATTTGATTTTCCTATTTTTTATATTTCATATTCCCGCTTCTAAATAAATAAATAAATAAGCGGGAGTTATAAAGGAATTATGCAATCACGCCGGTATTTTTCCCGACGCGTCCAGTTTAGAAAAAAACACTTCAATAAATATATCTAAATGCTGTATAGAAAAGGCATTCGCCATATTCACTGATATCTCTAATTCAATTTACATTACGTCCTATCAACAATATTTCAGGCATCTCGGAGAAATTAGCATTCCGTTAATCATACGGCATTTCCTAGGTAATTCCCATACCAACACAAAATTACTTTGCATATCTTTTGTTATCACAAAATTGTTTTTGTTTTAGAGTTATGGTACACCACAAACAGAAATCGGTATACTTAATTCATTTCCATTACTAACGCGAACGTTTAGAAATATTTGACTGAATAACATAAAACATTCGATTCCTGTATGACTAAAAAGTCCAGACAGTTTTTCATCGGCGTTTGTACCCACTTTAAGTGCTAAACCACGACAACTAGATAAAGCCTTGACAGATCGTATGCTTGACTACAGAGTCTCCTGCTATTTAATTTCACTAAGTGTGTCGCAAAAATACGATGCAGCGTATCTCAGAAGAGTTAGGGTATGAGATAATGGTAGCCAATATTGAATGAAAACAATAGCTCAATCTTTGTAAAAACATACACGTCGGTATCACCCGTATACCAATGTTATTGTCCAAATTAACCTTGCTTTTGACGTGACTACAGGGAGGAATTTAATAGCTGATTGATTAGTGGGGCTAGTTGTCAAGTGGATACAGGCCAGTCTTCGTATGAATGACAGAGGGAATCCATATACAATGGGTCAATTATACAAAACTAGAGTGACTGAAGCTAAAAGTGGGACAGAAAAAATATTTATATGGAAATTCTAACGTTCAATTTTCCCATTTTCGACAATGAAGACTCTTAAAGACGCAAAGATGTATATTTTTTTTTTTACATTTAAATTTTGCTTGCTTTTTTATCAGATTGAACGTGCTTAGATCGGAATTACATACAACTAGATTAGCTAAAGTATGCACAAATCAATTCATCTAATGAAATTTTTGAATGACAACTACAACTTTTTTTCATATAAAAATCAATATGCTATGATATATTATATTCAGTTCACACATTTTAATTGGTGCTTTTACATGGGTGTTTTCTCGTAAATGTCACAATGAATCACAATTAATGGTATCTGGTCTAGCAAAAGCATAGGCAGCTCATGATGTTATTCATCTAACAGAAACCCACAAATGTTGCTGATTGTCTTCTAATTTACTTTATCCGTGAGAAAGGGAACCATGCCAGGCATCACGTGATTAGTTCCTTAATGTTTTTTTTTTTTTTTTATTTTTTTAGGATTTCAGATTACTTGTTTGAAGGGCGACATCTAGCAGTGAAAGTGTATACACTGCTTATTTGCAGATAGCGGGTTTATTCACTGTTCGGAACAAGTTTTTTTCATGGCCTTCCAATGCACACAGTACTTGTCCAACCAAAACAAAAAACAAAAAAAAAACAAAAACAAACAAACAAACAAAAACGTCGATAAGGATTTGTCTTAATTTAGTATGTATATAGACACAATAAATCGTATAAGCAGTAATTTACCGTTCATTTATTCAAAATGATAGCTTGTGTTGCAGTACAATTAATATCCATCCAATAAATTCAATATAAAATCGGTACTTGAAAGGTAAAGTGAGCTTCAGTTACTGTTGTTATTGACAACGAATGATAGCGAACGACCCGTTGTATACCTTGTGTATATGTTAATAAGTTTATCTTTCAGGGACACTGTTAATAAAATAGTTGAAAAGGATCAAAACCAAAAGTTCAATTTTACCTACAAATTAGATGTGGGGTCAGTAAAATCGTCCCTCGTTAATAGGCTTATAATTGTATGCAGAATATACCTTTCAATTAATGCGTCAATAAAACAATTAACACATCTAAAATTTGGTATAATTTATTGGCCCGGATTCCCGTTGCGGTACACACTTAAACAGTTTTCCGTAACCTTTGATTTAAACCAGGAACACGTAATTAATATTCTGCAGGTACATCTGAACTAAATTTCTGAAGCCATTGAAATGATGTCAGTCATGAATGATAAATGATAGTGATTAAAACTTGACGGTACCTGAGATTCCAAGAGTACTCGAGCATTATGTGGAATAAGTCAATGTCAGAGTATTTCAGGAGAGTGATATCCATACCTAATCTTTCTATTAACGGAATGTCAGTATGATATACTGAACGTAAGATATAAACGAATCATTGGATCATACTAAGATAAGTCTATCTACTTTAGATTAGTGAGATATATTGTATTTTCTCTCTTTCTGTGAGGGAATTTCTAGTTGATTTTTTTAAAAATTAAATACACAAGACTATATTGTGACGGAACTTTTAGATTGGAATAGTCCACGGAATACATACCGATAGCATGGTTTACATACTGTTTTTTTTTCTTTTTTTAAAAAACTGCTTTACTTGTAAGGAACATTCCGTGATACATGCGTACAACAATACCATTTTCCTTTGAAATCCGTGTAATTAATTATTCCGAAATCAAACGGTGTCACGGATATACTTTCATATATTGTCATGACGGCGTGAACACAAAATCAAACGCTTCTAGGACACTTGTATCCAAGACGGCACAATCATCGTCCCATGATTATGATCAATAACCAACGGGGCATCTTGACACACCATTTAAATTGCACCGGTCGGTCTGAGGTTGGTATTATCAATAATGTTGCCACATGGTTTCAATCCTCAATAGAACACTAGGTTCAGTTAACGCAAGTTTTGATTTACGTTAGCAGTTATCACACCATAAAACGATCTACAGTACAGTAAACCTTCAAATAAAGACTTAATCAGTATTACGACCGCTTCGTTATTGCGACCGATATATATTCTGGACACTTTACCTTTATGGTTAGTTTTCAATTTAAGAAAATTATATAGACCAACTCGGTTTTACGACCGCCTCACTGTTAAGATCGTTTTTATATATTTCCCTTGTTTGTTCGCTTTTTTCAATTCTTCTCGATAATCCAAACAACTCATTTTTCTACCCAATAGACTACTGTTCCAGTGATGATCGTATAAATGGGTTTTTAATGTAAAAGTGAAAGCTGGGGACTTCATCCGTACAGCATTGACATGTTAAAAATCTAGTATTTACTACCATGTAAAAGGAACACGAAGTAGATCATTTTACAGATTAAAAGTAACCAAAATAATTTAAGTGTAAATGAAATTATGAAATAAGGTTTACATGAATGGATTTTGCAAGGTGAAACAGATGTAAGAAAACTATAAGGTTTCATCGAAATACCTAATAAAAAGATAAATATTTTTAAAGATAAAAAGTGAGCATTTGTAACGGCGATAAAAAAAAAAGTCTAAACATAGATAAAAGTATTTCACATATACCTTATGTCCATTTCAATCAATGTAAATCTAATAGTTTCCTTGATAACCTAGCATCATGTTCCTAGAATGGCAATCGGACTCAGTATGCATCGTTTATGTATAACGCAGTCACATTTTTCATCGTATAGATTTTATCCTAGCTAATTCATGATAGTGTGTTTAGAAAGGTATTCTTTTGTATGTAGGGCAGGCATACTACGTCACTTATAAATAAGGTAAGTTCACAAAGCAGCTGGTAGTTTTTTATGATGTGAGATGTCTATTTGATTAAAATAGTTTGAAAGTATGATGCTAATTGCGTCTAATAACCCAATTTGATATCATGTAATTGAATTTTGGAAGAGTTCTTTCGGTTCGAAATCAAAAGATTCGACATATAGGAATTTCATTTCCTATATTTAACAATGTTGATATGAGATGTTTGTTTGTTTGGTTGTTTAACGTCCCACCGACAGTATTTCAGTCATTTAGAGACGATGTCTACTTGAGACAGATATAGTGCTGCCACACTGCAGCATCACGCCGTAGACATGTGGCATGATACCACACCCAGTCACATTATCCTGACTCCGGGCCAACCACTCCTGGAACTAGCAGATATAAGATGCGAGGATGTATGTAATTTAGTAATGCGTTGTTGTTATTAAATGTTTCCGCGACAGCATTTCAGTCATTTAGCGTAGCCAATTATAGGCTGGGGTTGGGAAAGACCAAAAGTGCATCAAGGCCTCCTGGATAGAACCAACGACCTACCAAAGCTTTCTCACATGTGCATTCCGAGGCATCGTACCGAGACTCGAACCCAGATCTGCAAGGGGCTAAATGATTGGAAATCAGCGACTATCTGCCACGGAGGCCACCAAATAGTCAGATAATTGGCAAGGAAGACATTGAGACGTTATCTTTCTGGTGAGATACATACAAAAGAAATTATCATAAACCTATACATGTGTCAAGAGTGTCGTCATCTTAACATACCATCTGTTCAGTTAATGTTGCCATACTGTCAAAGAAAACTACCATTTTGTCAAACGCTCCATTTAATTCATTAGGAAAGTAAATTATTTTATACACAAATTTTCTAAGTAAACAAGTTATCCTGAGTTACGATGATCCAAGCTTAAAAAACATATATCAAAGGATAACAACTGCAAATATTTAGAGAGACTCGAAGAATATTTCCAAACAATGAGTCAGTTTTAAAAAACAAAATGTTCACTTACTTTTCTTCTTTCTAGACCTTATCATCAATCCCATGATAAATGTTTGTTTTAGATTACCTTGTTTCACAATAAAATCGGCACAAGAAAGGTAACTTAATCCATTATAAATTAAATCCACAGAGTTGCACCATTCATCTTTGAATACTAACTTTCATCGTATGCCACGTGCGAAAACACAAAACATTGGAAAATCAGGCGTTCCGTGATATCGAAAACACGTGAGTTAGGATCACTTTGGCGCTCTATATATTCATTTATATATTTGTATACACGATGGTGTGCGTCTACACGAACTTACGCAAGCACAGTTGATTGTTATAAACCATGGTTTCAAGTAAATGATCTTGTAGTTCAAGCGCCCGTTTGTATTGAAGGCTGAAAGCAAAGAGCACGGTGGGAGAAATTAATTAGTAACACCAAAGCGCTCGGGAATCAACGTAAAATGTCACGTGCAAAGGATGTTCCAGTGGAGAATATAGAAATGTATTGAAAATAAACGATACGGATATTGGTCCCCCCTGTTACCAGTCACAACGGACAGTCACGGTTAACTTGTTAGAGTATAGCTTGTCATGTAACTCGAGGTCTCGCGACGCTCGATTTATTGTGAATGATAATCGATAAAAATGATACAGGCAATTTCGTTTGACATTCAGCCCAATGTTACTGAGTTTACTGGGGACTTTCATCGTCAACTGCATACAGATGCTGACTTGTTTGAAGTTCAATGACATTAACCATCGTTGGTCACATCTAGTAGCGACATGTCACATGTAGCAGTAATATATTTCTTTTAATATTAATAAAGAAAAAAAAAACAGCTATAACCGGACTTTCTGGATTGTTTGTATGGGTGGTTTTCACGGTCGATCGACATAATTTCAATAATTTTGGGGAATTTTTGTCAACTTGAGACAAATACACCACACCCAGTCGTATTGTCCTGATTCTACCCATATATACTGAGCACTATCAGCACATCAGATATACCAGTACCAGTTTACTTTGGCATGACACAGCCAGGAATTGAACACGTGACCTCCCGGTAACCTTGCGGACGATTTAAAACGTAAACTCAACTGTAAGTGAATCGAAACTTTAAGATTTCAAACCTGTAAAATAAAAAGAAAAATCACTGTAATTTGAAATGGTAAATGAAAGAACATGAAGACTTTCTTGAGGTCAGTAACCGTCATGGTATAAGTCGAGAGATTTCCCCCTTTTTTGGTGAACAGCAGCATCTTTGGGCAGCAATGTTTGACCATAGTTCTTACTGGATGAAGCCAAATGCACGCTGGGTAAAATAAAGATGAAGGTCAATTAGTTCACTAGTCATTAGTCTTGCACCCATTTCCCCCCTCGCTCTATCTTTTTTTTCTAACATTTAAGCTAAAAACTCAGTCTTAACAGTGCATATTAAATCTTATCATATGAAAGAAAACATTGTCTTATGTAAAAAAAAACAACACACTACTAGGCTTCTATTTGATACATTTGTGAGTACATAAAACCTGTATATATGAAAGAAGATATTGGAGTTTAACTGTAGACCTGACTTTGATTGAAATGAAATATGTTTCATCTGAAGACAACAAGACCAATTATAAGAAATTGAGGATCTTTCATTGCTTCTAATCAGTAAACCACAACAAGCCTTTAGTAAAATTCATTCTAATTATCAATACTTACAAACAAAACACTTCTAACAACTTTCTATATATTACATAATCTTTGGATTAATGTTCAAGAGCAAACCTACTTGTTACTTGAATCTAATTATCATAAATCACTTTGAAAATCAAACACAGATGTGAATGTTATTAGAAGTTAATTTCAGCTCAAACAGCTTTGTTTCAGGCAAATCGGCAACAAACATTGCCATTGGCCAATATAAATATGTACAACAATGCATGCAAATACATAGCATAAATACATGCATAATTAATATACAACTTCATTTTTCTTGTACAATATTTTAATAAAGTTTTCCTCATCCCTAAATATATATAGCTTGTTTTAATAAATACCGGTAGTTAAACTGAGTTGTGAACCCATTTCAGGAAATAATGTCAGGAACCAGGATTAAAAAGAATTGTTACTACAATTGACGTGAAAATAAATGTATAAAAACTACATTATAATGAAATATAACTATTATTTACATGGATATTAAGTATTTAATCTTTCTACCCATCCATCCATCCATCCATCCTGCTTCACGCCTCATAAAGAACATACTGAGCAGGGTGTGCACGCCACAGTTTAAGTTGAAAGTAAACTGATAGAAAGAGTGTGAATTAAAAAAAAATGATCGAAAGTCATAAACAGCAGTAAAAGATGAAACATGTAAAATAATTTTGGACCACTGTCTGAGGCTCAATTTAGTATATACATATTTTATTTTCAAAAGGGACCTTTTACGTTATGATTGATTAATGTTACTGATGCAATTCTGTATCAGTTATGATTTTAAAAACATATGAATCTCTGCAGTAATGACTTTATATTTTCTTTATGCTTTTAACTGAATACTGAAACTCTATAACATTATAAGCGACATAAATATTATCTGATTAAATAATGGCTTCAAAATAATACCTATTTTTTTATGTTTTATTGTACAACAGGCCTCTGAACTATAAATACAATGGTCTACACCATGTAGGCGTTAATCAAACCAGACAAGACCGATTACGGCTGTCCGAGTATTATATTACAGAACAGAACAGAACAGAAATTTTATTGATGACTGAAGCATTACAAGCTTATTGTCATTATAAACATATTGTTGTTTATCAAGGTACACATGGCATGTAAAAATCCATTACAAGAATTAAGGTTACAATTGTAGCATCAAAAGAAAAAAAACAACAACAACAAAAAAAAAACAAAAAAAAACAACAACATATTCATAGATAATAAGTATAGACAATATTTAATTAATGTGAGAATGTTTCACTGAAATAATAATTATAATAGAAAGGAAAAAAATCATGATTTGATTTAATTTAATTTAAACATATTAATCATAATATAAGTCACAAAAAGTAAGGTCACACAAGTGAATCTCTCAGATTAAATGCCTTAATACAATAAACAGCTAATTTATTTAATGTTGATTTATTACAGCTTCGTATCAAAGATATATATTTTTGTACACTAGTATGATTATAGAAATATTTAGAAATATATTGTTTTCTTAGATTTGCGTATACAGGACATTTGAGTATAAAATGAAATTCGTCCTCAATATCATTTAGATCACATAAGAGGCATTTCCTGTCATTTCTTGGTATATTGTTATGGCGACCAATTTCTATATTTAATTTATGCGAAGATAATCTTATTTTTGCAAGAATATTTCTGTATTTTTGGTTATCTAAAATACTGATATAAGATGATTGATCGAAAGTTAATTTTATTTCTCTATAGATGTTAAGGGAAGAACATGATTCTATCCCTATTCTCCAGTCTCTAATATACAAATCTTTTAGACGTTGTCTAAGTAATGGGATAAATTCCCCTATAATAACAGATTGTGGATATAACCAAACCTCATTAAACCCTGTAGACTGAAGAATATCCCTAACTCTAGAAGCCCAGTTTTCAATTTTTGTATTTTGGTATATCATCGATATTTGATCATTTATAATAGTACTTAATATGCAATTATCTCTCTTTTCAGTTTTAAGTTTTAAAAAGTATTTAATAAGTCTGATGTATCTTTCGATATACAACGGAAATCTACCTAACTCACTATACAGAGATAGGGTATTTGTAGTCTGCTTAACATTTAATATCCATTTACAAAATTTTTTATGTACTTTTTCAATTGCTTCTGATTTCATAAAACCCATTACCTCCGACCCGTAATTCATGACGGACAGTACATATGCATCAAATAAATTAAATAGGATGTTTACAGGAACTTTCATGTTTTTAACTAAAGATTTCAGCGCGTAAAGTGACCTTAAACCTTTACCTGCCAGTGTATTTGCGGCTTGCATGAATGACCCTCCACTTGTGAATACAACACCTAAATAATTAAATGCGCTAACAATCTCTAGTTCCTGATCATTGTAAAACCATTTCTCATTTTTTCCTAAATGTCCTCCTTTCCTAAAAACAAGAATCTTCGTTTTATCAATATTCACAGTAAGATCCCATTTATTGCAGTATGTATATAAGCTATTTAACGAATCTTGTAGTCCTGTAGCTGTCTCTGATATAATAACTGCGTCATCTGCAAATAGCAACAGATAAATGGACAGTTGATCTATTGATAAACCAGCATCAATATTTTCATGTAAATGTAACTCTATATCGTTTAGGAATAGAGAAAAACAAATGGGGGATGTAATTTCTCCCTGAAACAAACCACTGCTCACAGGAGCAGAACACTGACAAGCTAACAATAGATGGACTCAAAAGTGTTATCCCCCCCCCCCCCCAAAAAAAAAAAACAAAAACACAAACAAACAAAACGAATTCAGCCAATCATATTCTGGCTCTTTTCTTTCACATTTACAAATTCTTAATTAGGTATCTCATAAGAAATGGACATACAACTGACCTTTAGTATAAATTATTCAAAAGAGGTAAACGTTTCTTTGCAGTCAGTTTAACTAAAATAAAACTATTGAAGACACAATTATCTTATCGTGTATAAAACACTTTTAAAATTATACTCACAAATAAGCTATGTTTATTATTGTCTTATGTATTCTTATCAAAATGCCCCCAAATAGACCAATATGCTCAAAACAAAGACGTGTCATTTTTAGTTTATTTTACAATATGCACATTCACTCGTATATATAGTTTAATATTTAGGAATCATTAATGCAAAATTCATTAAAGATTCTTAATTCCCTGTGAATAACAAGTCAGTTATTTGATCAATACTTTTGATGAAAGTCAAAACGACAATAGATATCAACTCTTAAGATTCCTAAATTTTCTTAGTCCAAAGCCCGTAATTTCGTCAAAAATCCGTGAACCGGAACGAAACTCGAACTTTATCTGTAACTTATGGTGTTAGACTCACATACCAAATATTAGATCAATATCTCCAAGCGTTTTGAAAAAAAGTCCGGAAAATATGAGTGTGACTGAAGTACTGACATACATACTGACGGACGGATAGCAAACCCATAGTCCCCTTCGGTGATGCCAGTAGGGGACTAATTAGAGAAGGGAAGAAGTTGTTGTTGAGTATATATGTTAGAGAAAGGGGATTTCCATTCCTCAAGAAAATTGATATGTAAATGTGGCCATGAATGCAAGTGTTTACAGATGTATATACACTCACTAAATCTGTGATCATTATTCACCCCAAACACGTGAGAATTACATTATATTTGTGTACTATTCATTTTATTCGATGGATAGTGCTTATTTGATAAGATGAACAGTACTCACTAAATTCGGCGAGCAATGTACTTAAAATGTGAACAGTACCCACGGAGACATATTACCGGAGAGCTTGATTATACTTAGAAATAATTTGACTGAATTTCAAATATTAAAAAGAAGGAAACGTTGCAGAAATCCATAACGTGGTTGTTATGGAATACATAAATAATAAAACATTGTATCCTTGCTGAAAACTGAAATTAAATGACGTTACCTTTAAAGAACCAGGAACCGTCGAATGGACTATTCGTGTTGTGTTAGGAAGCCTTAAGGTAGGTCGGTGATACTACAATGGGTACATCTGTCTGAGCTCTCTTGGGATAACTTTATACATTTTTGTCATCTTACCAGGCGCTAAGTACTAGTCCAACATTGGAACCATGGAGAACGATTAGTATAAGTAATGAGAACTTGTTTTCAAATCTACGGATATACAGAGACTTTCAACGTTGTAATGTAGGATGAATTGTGATGTTTGTTGTTAAATGATAAAAGAAAAACGTTCAGGAAATTACCAATATAATATCATGTCTTAACACTCTCCGTTATCATTTTTAAAAGTGATTATAGTATGATATTTTCATCTATACGAGTATTTCTGTATATATTTTCCATGGTGATGATCTGCTGAATACGTGTGTATCAGTTGTCTCATTTCATTTACTAGTATTAATATACTTTCATAAGTTACTTTATACATAGAAGTGATGAAATACATCGGTAGAATAGTATTAACTATCAGACATATAGATTTAGTCGCCATCATACCTCGTAGAATACACAGCTTTTTTTGGATGATTTTTTCTAAGAAATTTCGCAGTTGTATGCGTAGCAGAGTAGACAAAACAAACTCTTTATCCAAAGCACCACTCATTTATGTTAGCTACATGTTAGTTTACGCCTGAGGAGTGTTTGAGATATAGCAATAACTGTATTTATAACAATCAATATAGAATCCATGACACCAATAACAGATACTGCATTTTTATTGTTTAATTTCATTTATTGTTCAACCGACGGAAATCGCAGAATATCGGCTGAATTATAAAATAACTGGTTTTCAGTTTAACAATGCAGTCACATCGTACTAAGGAAAAGAAATACCTTCAAGCAAGCTTCATATACGAAAAAGCTTTAAAATGCAGTTTGTACGAATTTACTACAGGGATTTCTTGCCTGACGATACTCTGGCATAGATACAGAAAAAAGCAGCGATTGTTTCATTAATATAGTAAAAGCATAATCAACTTCAATATCAATGTCCAAAAAGAATGGTTCCATAACTCATGAATAATTTTTTTACAAATTAATCTTTTGAATAGAGGATAAAATAAATAACTATTTCAAGACAAAAGAACCCTAATTATAAACAGTCTAAAAGGAATATTGCTTGATACTATGAACCCTAAATTGACCCTAAATCGATTTACTTGCGACATTCACCCTAAACCCCTTCAAGCAAATCGCAAACAATATCATACCCTTGGTTGAAAAACAAATGGGGGATGTAATTTCTCCCTGAAACAAACCACTGCTCACAGGAGCAGAACACTGACAAGCTAACAATAGATGGACTCAAAAGTGTTATCCCCCCCCCCCCCCAAAAAAAAACACACAAACAAACAAAACGAATTCAGCCAATCATATTCTGGCTCTTTTCTTTCACATTTACAAATTCTTAATTAGGTATCTCATAAGAAATGGACATAAAACTGACCTTTAGTATAAATTATTCAAAAGAGGTAAACGTTTCTTTGCAGTCAGTTTAACTTAAATAAAACTATTGAAGACACAATTATCTTATCGTGTTTAAAAAACTTTTAAAATTATACCCACAAATAAGCTATGTTTATTATTGTCTTATGTATTCTTATCAAAATGCCCTCAAATAGACCAATATGCTCAAAACAAAGACGTGTCATTTTTGTTATTTTACAATTGCACATTACTCGTATATATATTTAATATTTAGGAATCATTAATGCAAAATTCATTAAAGATTCTTAATTCCCTGTGAATAACAAGTCAGTTATTTGATCAATACTTTTGATGAAAGTCAAAACGACAATAGATATCAACTCTTAAGACTCCTAAATTTTCTAAGTCCAAAGCCCGTAATTTCGTCAAAAATCAGTGGACCGGAACGAAACTCGAACTTTATCTGTAACTTATGGTGTTAGACTCACATACCAAATATTAGATCAATATCTCCAAGCGTTTTGAAAAACAGTCCGGAAAATATGAGTGTGACTGAAGTACTGACATACAGACTGACGGACGGATACAGACCCATAGTCCCCTTCGGTGATGCCAGTAGGGGACTAATTAGAGAAGGGAAGAAGTTGTTGTTGAGTATATATGTTAGAGAAAGGGGATTTCCATTCCTCAAGAAAATTGATATGTAAATGAGGCCATGAATGCAAGTGTTTACAGATGTATATACACTCACTAAATCTGTGATCATTATTCACCCCAAACACGTGAGAATTACATTATATTTGTGTACTATTCATTTTATTCGATGGATAGTGCTTATTTGATAAGATGAACAGTACTCACTAAATTCGGCGAGCAATGTACTTAAAATGTGAACAGTACCCACGGAGACATATTACCGGAGAGCTTGATTATACTTAGAAATAATTTGACTGAATTTCAAATATTAAAAAGAAGGAAACGTTGCAGAAATCCATAACGTGGTTGCTATGGAATACATAAATAATAAAACATTGTATCCTTGCTGAAAACTGAAATTAAATGACGTTACCTTTAAAGAACCAGGAACCGTCGAATGGACTATTCGTGTTGTGTTAGGAAGCCTTAAGGTAGGTCGGTGATACTACAATTGGTACATCTGTCTGAGCTCTCTTGGGATAACTTTATACATTTTTTGTCATCTTACCAGGCGCTAAGTACTAGTCCAACATTGGAACCATGGAGAACGATTAGTATAAGTAATGAGAACTTGTTTTCAAATCTACGGATATACAGAGACTTTCAACGTTGTAATGTAGGATGAATTGTGATGTTTGTTGTTAAATGATAAAAGAAAAACGTTCAGGAAATTACCAATATAATATCATGTCTTAACACTCTCCGTTATTCATTTATTAAAAGTGATTGTATAGTAATGATAGGTCGTCATGTAAGAGCCTATACGCGTCAATGATTAACTGACTATACGAGTATTTCTGTATATATTTTCCATGGTGATGATCTGCTGAATACGCATGTATCAGTTGTCTCATTTCATTTATTAGTATTAATATACTTTCATAAGTTACTTTATACATAGAAGTGATGAAATACATCGGTAGAATAGTATTGACTATCAGACAAATAGATTTAGTCGCCATCATATCTCGTAGAATACCTCAGCTTTTTCGGGATGATTTTTTCTAAGAAATTTCGCAGTTGTATGCGTAGCAGAGTAGACAAAACAAACTCTTTATCCAAAGCACCACTCATTTATGTTAGCTACATGTTAGTTTACGCCTGAGGAGTGTTTGAGATATAGCAATAACTGTATTTATAACAATCAATATAGAATCCATGACACCAATAACAGATACTGCATTTTTATTGTTTAATTTCATTTATTGTTCAACCGACGGAAATCGCAGAATATCGGCTGAATTATAAAATAACTGGTTTTCAGTTTAACAATGCAGTCACATCGTACTAAGGAAAAGAAATATCTTCAAGCAAGCTTCATATACGAAAAAGCTTTAAAATGCAGTTTGTACGAATTTACTACAGGGATTTCTTGCCTGACGATACTCTGGCATAGATACAGAAAAAAGCAGCGATTGTTTCATTAATATAGTAAAAGCATAATCAACTTCAATATCAATGTCCAAAAAGAATAGTTCCATAACTCATGAATAAATTTTTTACAAATTAATCTTTTGAATGGAGGATAAAATAAATAACTATTTCAAACAAAAGAACCCTAATTATAAACAGTCTAAAAGGAATATTGCTTGATACTATAAACCCTAAATTGACCCTAAATCGATTTACTTGCGACATCACCCTAAACCCCTTCAAGCAAATCGCAAACAATATCATACCCTTGGTTGATACACGGGCATTGACTCGACCTTGAACACTCACCACGGTTCAACAACGACGACAACGGTTTCCAACCATATCTTACCAACATATAAGACAATTTAGTCATGGTTAACAACTAAAGCTATGAACAAGGACACCAGTACTACTAAGTGTTCTCTAAACCAATTGTAACTCATCTGGACTATTGGCTTCAAAAATTGCGTACACTGAATCAAAATAAAACAATAATCAAAACAGGAGCAAGTCCCTTCTTTCAGTATTAGCCTTGATTCAGAATGACATGGTAAACAAACCAAGAGAAATCATCTCTAAACATCATACCCATAAAATAAACTATAACTTCAACCTCAAAACCATGAGATAATAAACAAACCATTGCCAATGCTCCCCTCGAAACCATGTGCCAAAGCATCAACTTATCAGTCTAGTTTCCTAATGATTAACAATTGTCAGCAAGATCTGCTCAAGTGATTTGTAAACCACAAGCTATAACATGTCTGTATCTCCAAGAATGATGTACCTGACGTCCTTTAAAAACCGAAGAGTCACTAAGTGTAGATTGCTCTACTGATATGAATTGTACAGATGCTCGAAAGTATTAAAATGAAAATTGAGGCGTTTTGCCAAGCATTCGGCCTGTGTAACCAAGATCTGTCAAACAAGTATCTATATGCATTCTCTCCACTTATTAAAACGGTTTGTTATCTTGTAAGAAAGAAATGAAGAACTTAAAGTCCATTACATTCTTTAAACTAGTACAGGCCGAATACAGCACGGTTTTAAAGGTAACAAATCGTGTATAGTGACGAAGCTGTCCAGATCGCTATTTAAGCTGTCAAAGAAATATTCAACATCACATCTTGAACCTTAGAATCTTTAATTGATACTTGTTTGAAAAGGCATACACTTGACAACGCAAAACTGAACATTCTTTGAGTATATCATGACAATGACAGCGTTAAATATTCTCACTAAAATTTACATCTACAGCAGGTTTTCAACCTTATTGTCGAAAGGGTATGTGTTTCCAGCTACTGCTGACATTGTAAATATCATGTGCGTCTTATCCTGATTAACCTGAACCAATCTGTTTGAAGAAAGAGGGTCATTATCATTACAGGGAAAGAAAAAAAAATCAGTACTCAAACTTCGACTATATCAGTGTACAATGATAAGCTCAAATTATCTCTAGTGCTAAGCATACATGTATCAGGTCAGTCAATGTATATATCTCAGATGACCTCACATCAACCAGTTGCATATATGGTGTAGATAGGTGTTTTGTGTATAACGAAACTGTACATTGCATGCGTACCGGAAATCACTACGTACTCTCATTACCAGATACTATTTGTGACGAGCTTGCGGTGATGGCAACCTCGGAAGCATTTCCTTTAAAAGAATTTGGAATTAGCAAAATTGTTAATACTTCGCTTGATTGATTTTAAATCAATCAAAAAGTGGCTGTGTCTCAAACTGCTCAAGCGATTTCCAACCAAACTGCTCAATCATTTTAAGACATATTCCTATCCCTGTTAATACTGTCCAGAATGTGATGTCCCAATTGACGCTATAATTTCCCCTGTTTGTCACCGCGCAATATGAAAGGACTTTAATCTACCATGTGGGAAATAGTTTGTTTTGAAGAATCTCATGTGTGTCGCCTATGTGTTCCTAAACTTAATAATATTTTGATAAAGTTTCTGTTGATGGATACACTTTTATGTGAATAAAGAAGCAGGAATGTTGATAAACCAATCTTTGACAAGGCAAGATAAACATTTATGTAATCATCAAAGTGCGCATTTTACACATCAGTTGGCTTAACTGTACTGCAACCGCTAGAGCATAAAAACAACTTGTGAATAAAAGAATAAACAAATATTTTGTCGGCAGGATTAAATCTTGCCTTGCAGCCCTGTGATCATAAATGATTCCCTCAGCTGTCTTTTAATTAATCCTACATCAGTCAGATATATATGGACAGTAACAGAATCAGACGCTCATGGGTTTCCGACGATAGTTTTTATTGTTTTCAATAAGAATATTCCAACACTCTATCCACAGCTTACCGGGTCTACCTTTCAAGAACAATAATGAAATAAGACATTTTGCTCGACGAGATCTCTTCATAAAGTATGGACAAAACAACAACAACAACAAACTCGGTAAGCTAGCCTATAGATGTATTGTCACACTCTATTAAGTTTTAGTCATTTGAACGAATCACAATCAATTTATTTTTGTTACAAATAAGGAGGTAGTTGAATCTAATTGTCATATCATATTTCAATGTATATAGTGATATTGAGACACATTACACATTTTAGAATGAGCGAATAGACTTAAGAAAAAAAACATAAAAATAAAATAAAAATCATTTTAGTCGGTGTTTAAACAAATTACTTGTAGTCCTTTCGAAGGCCTATTTCACTTCATGAATTAAAAAGGCGCATCCCTTTGGCACGAGTGTCATAGCTTTAGAAATACTAAACGGGCTAAAAATACTTCAGACATTTATATTCTACTTGAACTTTACGAAACTGAATTCCATATCGAATAATTATCACAACACTTCAAGTGAATTTGACATTTGAATGTTTTATAATGAACATTGTGATAGTTGAATGTACACTATTTTACATTTAGTTTCATACTTCTTTTCAGGATAGATAATATCGTGGAAAGAACGTTGATACTTTTTTTGGTACCATTGTGTCAAAATAGAAAAATACAGGTTATATAGGGGCCGCCGTTACAGTCGTGGACTACAAATCTCTCAGCCCCTCACCGCTGTGGTTCGAATCCCGATAGGGACTTCGGATTTTTCATGTGAGGAAGCCTTCCAGCTGGCTTGCAGTAGGTCGGTGGTTCTACCCGGGTACCTCTGTGTTCTCGGGGTCTTCCCCCACCTGTAATTAGCTGGACGTCGCTATATGATTGAAATACTATCGCAGCGACGGTAAACCCCAATACAACAACAACAGATTACATATTATCGTACACTCACTATACTTCTCATTATGATTATACAAGAAGAAAATATCTTGGTTATATAGCATGGACTAATATTAAAAAAGTACAATATGTCATAACAAATGAATAAAAAAAAAAATCTGTCTAGATTTTTGTCACATGCATTTGGGATACAAAAATAAAGTCTCTGAGATTCCTCACCGTTTAAACGAAATATTCTTTAACATTATAGTTTCTTTGAATATGCATACACCAGATATTTGTAAGTCTTATAACAAAATACCTCGTCTTTTCTTACCGTTTCTGATCTGGCACATTGCTTTTGTTGTCTTTTCTATATACTGTAATGCTTTTGAAATCGTGTCTTTGCCATTTTCGTTATTTTGTAAGTGGCCAAAGATAGACATGTCGATGTGCATATAAAGCTGTATTATGTATCATAATGGAATGGTACTGATTATATGTGATCTTACTTCTCAGTATGTGTCATAATGGAATGGTACTGATTATATGTGATCTTACTTCTCAGTATGTGTCATAATGGAATGGTACTGATTATATGTGATCTTACTTCTCAGTATGTGTCATAATGGAATGATATTGACTATATATGATTCTTCTTCTCATAACTTGTGTCACAATAGAACAAATACTGATCATTTTTTATCCTACTTCTTACTTTGTGTCATAATAAAATGATACTGATTATATATTATCCTACTTCTCAGCCTGGCTTGCGGTAGGTCGGTGGTTCTACCCGGGTACCTCTGTGTACTCGGGGTCTTCCTCCACCTGTAATTAGCTGGACGTCGCTATATGATTGAAATACTATCGCAGCGACGGTTGACTCCAATACAGCAGCTACTTCTCAGCATGTGTAATAATGAAATAATGCTGATTATATTTGATCGTACTTCTCAGCATGTGTAATAATGAAATAATGCTGATTATATTTGATCGTACTTCTTATCATGTGTAATAATGAAATAATGCTGATAATATTTGATCGTACTTTTTATCATATACTCAAAGTAAAAAGAAACGCAGGGTAACTAGAATCTGTAGTAGCCAGACTCAAGTTGTTACCTCATAACCTTGCAATAAACATCATATGATAGACCCCATCTCAGTCTTAAGCATTTATTTTATTTGATTTTTTTTTTTTTATCAAAATAATATAAACTGTTATACCGTTTATCCTGCTTTGAGTATATGTGTTACGATTGAATTATACCGATTATATCAGTATATGTGGTACAATCGAATTATTCAGAGTATATGTAATTTATTACATCAATTAAATCTATGTTTAATCCCTACACTCAGGATATGCATTACTAATCATTTGATGGGAGAGATGAACGTTCCACAGACAGTTTTTAAGTCATTTAAGTACTATTGTTTACATGCGACATTATAGACCATGTGCTGACTAAATGCGATGAAAC
Organism: Solen grandis; assembly: GCA_021229015.1. Classification (NCBI taxonomy): domain Eukaryota; kingdom Metazoa; phylum Mollusca; class Bivalvia; order Adapedonta; family Solenidae; genus Solen; species Solen grandis. The sequence goes on along the minus strand of CM037783.1, from coordinate 41,668,026 downwards.
ACCATAGACAAATGTCAATATACCACATCCGGTCACGAGCCGAGCGCCTACGTCGCGGCCGGGGATAGAATCCGGGACCTCCCGATCCATGGGCGGACGTTTTTACCATTCGGCCACATGGACCGGTACACCTACTTGAACTGTTCCATAGATGTGGAATTTAAGTCAATGAGTTTGTTCATTCTTTTTCGTTCATCAAAAATTTTAGATATGCAAATAAAAACATTAAAAAAAATAATAGAAAATAAAGTATACCATCCCACGGGTAACATTTTCGCACCATCGGTTAATTCGATAATATTTGGTCATATAATAATTATTAATATAATATTGGCATTTGTACGAGCTTGTTTCCATCAATACTTTATACATTATGTCATTATCGAAATTATTTGACTTGCCATTAATTTGCCTACTGGGAAATATCCCGTTCATCCCATTTTAGTCTTCCGCCTTTTTGCTTTCCAATAGAAGATATGTCTCATGACCTTACTTCAATTACTTTTTATATTCGTGTATTTTCTGACACATGAATGTTTATTGTGTATGTTCTGTTTATTCCGATCCATTTCGTTATTGCATGTTAAATAATAAACGGTACCGTCCCCGGTGGCCGAGTGGTTAGAGCGTCCGCCTCGGGAGCGGGTGGTCGTGGGTTCGATCCCCGGCCGTGACATACCAAAGTCGTAAAGAATGGTACTGTTATAGCTCCCTTGTTTGGCGCTCACATATAAGGGTAGTTGCAGGACCGGTTGACCCGGTATCAGGATAATGTGACTGGGTGTGGTATCATGCCGCATATCTACGGCGTGATACTTCAGTGTGGCAGCACACTATCTGTCTCAAGTAGACATTATCTTTAAATTACCGAAATACTGTCAGTGGGACGTTAAACCCAACAAACAAACAATAAACGGTATTCATGTTTTCTGTTCGAAATTGATAACAATCATGCAATGACTGGAGAAGAACGTCTAAACTATGTTTGTAAGTGTAATGCAGTCCTCAGTAACACACTCTGTAATGCACGACTGTACTTAATAAACTATTAACTTCTTTAAAGTAGCCTTGAATGAATTACATCGCCAAACACTAAGGATCCGAGATGGTATTTTATAAATGCCATAAGTTAATATTCACAATATTTTAAAACATTGTACTCGGTGATGTACAATTGATTCCGTTTATAAGTAGCAGCATTTAAAACATTTTAAGGCGTAATCCTTTGTTATTTCTGTTCATTATATGGAATATTGTACATAATAATATAAATATATGGCATCTAGTGTTTACATTAGAAATTGATGCAGAATTTAATTTACTAGTGTTTCTTGGGTATTGCGTATTACTTCAACAAAGGGAAGCATGAATTGTCACAAAATAATGTTGACGTGGCCTGAAAATAAGTGTAGATTTAGAGTACGTTGTATTTGTCACGTAGGCCAGAGTGGAACTGTGTTAACCGATTTTGATTATATAAGGTTTATCACAGGTTTCTTTTATTACCTTTTGTTCAGAATGAGATATGATTAGGGTTTGAAATAGTTATATCTACTGTTTTGCTAAGTTTTATCTGTATTAAGAGAGATGTTTAAGGCTTAGAAGTTTAAACCTATAGTTTCTTTACATAAGCCCTTTTTATCAGTATACCTCAGTGTTGTCAGTGTTTCTCGGGATGCACGGGATTCAGCGATTTACAATTCATTGCACGATTCACGTGATATTTGTTTTTTAAGAGTAAAGCGGGGGGTTTTAGTATATAAGCTGATTTGTATGGAGCCTCAGTGTCAGATATCGATGGGAGCTACGGATGATACCTGGTCCAGTCTAGAGTATTCTGACCAAATTTCATTACGGAGCTTGTGTGTTTTATTTTGTATTTCATTGTTGCAGGTAGATATGAAACTTAGATTTTATTTGAAACATTTATTTTGTAGATTGTTGTATTGTTTCTTCTCAGGGAAACAAGTGTACAATCGTATTTAATTTTTGGTAGTTTTCGAAGTTTTGGTTTTATAGGCCAATGAATCTAAGTAGATAGCTCTGCATTATTATGTATATTTGATGTAATTTTGAGAATAATTATGTTAGTTTATAGGTATGTCCTTAATTTTGATATTACCTGAATATACATGGAAGCATTTGTCCAACAGTATTTGTTTTGGAATTAAGAAACGTGGAGTTGTATGGAATATCTGTCTGGTATATAATTGCTAACGAGGACGGTCCTGTTTTTAATGCACTGATGTAATTAAAAGGGGAATATCTGTTTGGTATATAATTGCGAACAAGGGCAGTTCTCTACGTTAATGCGCTTATGTAAAACCATAATATTGTTGTATGGTATAAAATGCACGTATGAAATACCAGAGATTTGTTATTTGGTATGAAAGTAGTATTATGAAGTAATACAGTGTCTGCACTTTATATTTAGTGTTATAAGTAAATTAGAGCTATTTATTGTTTGTAGCCGTATTTAGTTGGGGCATGGAGCCTATGTAAGCTGGAAGGTTACAGTCGATACGGGACCCCATTGGTAGACTACGTCGCAAGGACGGGAGAATCTACGCATGCATCATATGGACGACAGGGTGTCTACGGTGGACTAGTCGTATTTAGTTATGTAATCTGGGTGGTCACAGTCGATACGGGACCCCATTGGTAGACTACGTCGCAAGGACGGGAGAATCTACGTATGCGTCATATGGACGACAGGGTGTCTACGGTGGACTAAGTGGATCACATATACTGAAGGGACAGCGACGACAGGAAGTCGGTCCAGTGTTCATCGATAAGAGCACGTGTTAGTTTATGAGTACCGTGAATTTAGGAATCATTTTGTGAATGTGGCACAGTGAAGTGCGTTTGTATCAGTAAACCATTATGTAGTTAATATGCGGGCTTAAAGTGAAAACAGAACATTCAGTGCAGTTATTATTTTATTATTGTACCAACAGATAAAGAGACAGTTAGCCGGCCCTTTTTTCATATTCTTTAATTCTTTTTCTAATATTCTCATTGTTTATATTTTTATATTAAATATAATTTTAAAGTTGTTTGGTATTTATTCTACCTTAGAGAGTTGTCCGCCCTTGGTCATTTTGTTACATGAATGTTTACTATTCCCCATGCTTATTTTGTGATTTCAAATATATGAACGAAGGAAATTGTTTTAAATGTGAGAAACACCTCAAATTATTCAATATCTTCTATGGAAATATTGGACAGTTTTCAGCCTTTCTACCTTGCATTAATAGCTACTTACAGAAACAAAGTTTGTTGGAAATACATGTATGTATAACTTACGTTTTTAAACTACATGTGTATATGTCGGACGTCATATGATGACGCCATGTTTCAGAAGTAGCGTTCGTGACTTTTACTCCAAAGGTTGTGGATTCAAACTCCTCTGGGAGGCAATAATACTTCAATATCTTCCCAGACGAAATCTGGTTCCTTCCAAAAGAGCGATTGGTATAAGAGCTTGTTTCCCAGTTTACTTAAAAAGAAATATTTTTATAAAACATAACCGCAGAATCCCTCACGACACTTGATCTTGATCGCTAGTGCCAAGTTCTCACATGGTACTTTCTGTGATGTAGGTTACGAATATATAAATATTTCCCGAATCCCAAAAGTCCGAAATCTATTCGATCCGTATTAAGCTTAATATTGGGCTAGAACATTTTTTGACCATTCCGTATAGTCTGACAATTAATTGAATAAAAATAACCTACTTATAGAGAGCAATAAACTGTAAACGTTATGATACGCGTATGAGCTGTTATCCACATGGGAGTTTATAAATTCGAACGAGTAGTCCCAATAACGCCTGCATACTGCAGAGATGATTTTTAAGAAGCATAGTTGGCACACATTCATCCACTTTTACCATAAATGTGTCTATATATTTTATCATACAAACATGCATTATGTGCTTGTAAGCAGGCATACAAACGTGCTTTACATGATAAATATAACTTAATGTATAAGTGGTACATCTACGCACACGCACCAGAAACGAAATGTGTTAATTTTATATTATATCAAATTATATCAATCATGCTATAAACCTTCTGACGAAACCAAAATTCGATGCAAAATGATTCTATTTTGCTCATATATCAGTCATGGAATATGAAAATATTTAGACAATAGAAAATTGGATTTTAAAATTTTGAAGTAAACCCTAATCTCAGAATATGCACGTGTTTGTTTGCTTGTTAATTGGCTCTAACCTCCCACCGACAGTATTTCAGTAATTTGGAAACTATGTCTACTTGAGACAGATATTGTGCTGCCAACTGCAGTATCACGCCGTAGACATGTGGGATGATACCACACCCAGTCACATTATCTTGACACTGGGTCAACTAGTTCTGGAACTACCCTTATGTGCTGAGCGCCATGCAAGGGAGCTATACCATTTTTTCCATATCTTTTTAAATTAACAAAATATTTCAAATAACATTTGCCCTTAAAGATGATACTGGTATTTTAATACATGTTTTTCAGTGGATTAGAAGGTAAAACTGCAATATTCGCTGTTTCAAACAGTAAGTATATTAACATTTTTATATTTTTCACTGTTTATGTAACGGGACTACTAAGAGACACTATCGTATCTTTTCACAATTCAACAGTTTTACTGATTTCTATATTGATTGAACATCTGCAAGAAAGACTAATGTTATCGGGGTTTAAGCATAACAACTGCTGGTTGCAGATTAAAATAGTCTTTTGTTTTCAATAAGAAATAAGCCTGAAATAGCAATTATAAACAAAAGTAAATAATTCCAATCAAGCAATATGAATCCAACATTTCAAAAGTTCATGGTAGCTTTTAAACAGACATTTAAGCCGATTTTACATTGCAAGGAGATCTAATGTGTATCTAGAAAATAAAACTTTTGACAACGTACTGTTTATCTCTCTCTCTCTCTCTCTCTCTGTATGAAATGATAATCAGTTACTTTAAATGAATTATATTAATAATGAGATATTAGTACGTATCATGTTATATTATTATGAATAATTACATGTATCTAATTTCATTTCTCTTCTCTTTTGGGATGAAATCAACTTATTTTTATAAATACTAATTCATTTGTATCCCGTTCTGAGAATTTCTCATCGAAGCGGCCCCGGTAGCTGACTGGTTAAATCGTCCGCCACGTAACCGAGAGGTTGTCGGTTCGATCCCAAGCCGCAATATACAGGTTTATCTCCCTTGTGTGTGACGCTCAGCTCGTAATTGTAATTCAAAGACTAGTCGGTACAGCGTCGGGTGCACGTGACTGGGTTAGGTTTCGGCGTCATACATTAATCCAGTGATGCATCTCTATTTCTGTCTCAAATAGACAAATGTCTTCATATGATTGGAACAATTTTACTAGTGTTTAAAGGGAATGAATACGTGAAAGAATGTGTTTGTGTCTTTTTCGTGATTGTTCCCCTTCCTTTTTAATATTCCATTACCGAATCCTTTTATCGGTGCCCCATATATTTCCGATGAAAATCATGATATCATAAACATTAATATTGGCGTACTAAATGATAATGAAAGTAATAAGGCAACAGTAATTATTATTATCAATATTATGTTAAAAATATGGATATTTATTAAATGCTGTAAATTGTGAATTCTTATTTAACCATTAATCATGTCCTCGAAGAGTTGTATATTAAAGTTGTCTTAATGTGTGGTGAATGATAACAATTTAGCGAGACTACTCGATAATGAATAATAAAACGCCCCCAAAACAACCGATGATATTTTAAATCGCGTTATTCTGCAGAAATACCTCAACAAATTATACTAATTTTCCTGAGCAGACAATTTGCCGTCATAGCTATTTGCTGACGTCACACAATAATTAAAAAAAAAATTGTGATAAACTTTTTTGTTCTTTTCCATTATTTTTTTTTAATTAATCGTTAATCGTTGATAAGAAACATTTAATATACTGTTGTTCTAATAATTAAATATTTAAATAAAATTTAAAACTTGGAAAACCCATCAGCGGACGTCACTCTGACTTGTTTCGTACTTCGCCATGTTGTTAGACATTAGTAAGTATGAGTGGCCTCCCCTGATAAAGTAACTGTAATATGGAATCGACTTTTTATATTCCATATCATAGAGATAAACTGTCATCACAAAACATTTAAAATCATCATTAAAATCCAAGATGAGTGTACCTTAGTTAAAAGAATTATGTTGATATGATAGTAACACCGAGAAAAATAATACTCATTCGTTTATTAGATTTATTTATTGTTATGAATAAAGGTACACATTCGAAAAGTCAGCAAAGACTGTCTTCTAATAGTAATTATTCTGAATTGCTCTTTTACTTAACCGAAGATATTTCCAGCATTTTCTTCATCAAGTCGCAACATGTAACCAGAGAAGGTTGAAAAATACGCATGGATGGCAAAGTTACTGCTCCACGACTCATGAACCCTGACCCAGACATGGTCCCCCGCGTTCAAATGGATGATAGCGAGGTTGCTTGTCGAGTCGAACCCAGTGGAACCACCGGAGTACATCTCAGCCAGTTGCTTCTTGCTGGACACTATCTCGGTCTCGATATAGTTGTTTCCCTGCTCAGACATGATGTTACTAAAGAACATGTACGTGCCGGGAACCGGGGCGACGAAGTAACCAGTAATTGAGTCGTATGCATTGCCGATATTGCTTATGACGTTGTCGAAGACGATCGTGTGTTTATGGCCGAGGTGCGAGAGTTGTTGAGACAGAGAAGCAGTGAAGCCAACTTCCTCGGGAAACGGAGGAGCTTGTCTGGAAAAAAAGATTTTTCTTATTTATGAATACTAGATATTATTACAATATAAGTATATTAAACTTATGAATTAATCAATGCCTTAATTCAAAAACATTTTGCAGCTGATTTTCATTCAAAACTGCTCGTACTCTACCCTTGTATTCATGGTATTCATGTTAATCATACATCGAGAAACTAAATGATATTAAAAGAAAGAGACACCTAGGGCAACGATTGTTTGATGTTCATTACCAGTTGTTTGAATAATTGATATAATAGTCAAACAACAACACCATCAACAACAAAAAAAAAAAGAAAAAAAAGAAAGAAAAAAAAACATCATCGATTTCGTAAACTTGATTCTCGGGCACTAATTTACTACTATGATGAAGTCATGGCGATTAAATCGTTTAAAAAAGCGTTAAAACCGTGTATAACTAACATCGCTGTAAAAAAAGACTTGTTAGCTCTATTTTTTACGTCATTTAGTAGATTAGTTACGAGTGTAGTTAATTGTTTTGTATCTATTTTTCTTTAAAAGGCGCCTTTTGAAGTTTATATCAATGTTGTTTTTTTTCTCGTATATGCTGTGATTCCGACTGTATTCCGTTTAAGGTATTGTTATTGAATCAAGAAAGGAATAATAAGTAACCACTTTACAATATAAAAAAGTTATATGTCAGAAATAAGACCAGTTTAATCTTCGTCATGTGACGAGTTAACTGTGCGAAAAGTCAAAAGGGAATTGGCGAAAACCCTAGTTGCCATGTTTTCGCGTGGCGGGTAGGCGGGGTGCAAAGAGAACAGTCAAAACTTAAGAGGCGATATTCGTCACGGTTTTTTTATCTCCAATTCTCGTGACGAAAATCCGACAATTCGCTTTATGCTAAGCCAACTGGCAACGCATAAACACAGTGACGAAAACTACGTCTTTTTTATTTCTCGCCATCAACTTATCCTTCCGAAATCCTGCCACGCGAAATGTCAAAAATCAGGTGCAGTACTTTACACAAAATCACTTCACAAAACGACCCCTATTTAGAGGAGAAATTAATGGGGCTAGATTGTCAATTTTATTATTATGTAATAAGGAAATATAGCTGAGATATTTTTTTAGAGTTTTCCTATCTGTGAAACAATGTATATTTAATGTAGAGCAATATTCAGTCTATAGCTCAAGAAAAAGAAAAAGCAATCCCACAAAACTGCAGTAAAGCAAGATTTTCGACGTAAATAAAAATAAA
>CM037783.1:41632143-41659894 GCA_021229015.1 Solen grandis | reverse complement strand
TGACATAAGAAACACGAATTTATGTGTTCACGCCGCCAGGCCGCTAGGCCGCTGTGTTCACGCAGCCAGGCCGCTAGGCCGCTAACTTTACGCCGCCAGGCTGTTAGCCACTAACTTAACGCCGTCAGGCCGCTAGGCCGCTTACTTCACGCCGCCAGGTCGCTAGGCCGCTAATTTCACGAACATGAAAATATGAGAATTTTGATGATAGAATTAGAGAGAGAGTCAAAGGAAGAGTTTTTGTGATTTATAAGGATGCCTTCAGCAATACTCCATGATCATGTTGAACGTCTCAGTCTAACATTAACCAAGGTAACAACAAATTTCAGAGTACATTTTTTAACCCTTGGCGAAACATTGGTGTAAATTCGGGGATTCAACCACGAGTTCGGGAATATGTCAATGAACGGTCTTCAAACATTCGCCGAAGTTTCAAATTTCCCAAAAGTTTCCCTGATACTTTGGCGGGACATCATCGATGTTTCGGGGAAAAACATTTCGCGGAAGCTCCATGTGTGCTTACCCGGAGCTTCCCCGTGGCTCTGACAAGCTCCGCGGATGCCTCTCAGATCTGTCGTCGGCAACACTTCGGAATAAAAATCGCAGTTTTCCCGTGGCCGCCCTATAGGCAACTTTATCAGGGTTTCGGTGGATTTAAACTGACCAATCAAGTGTATGTTTTTTCTCATTGAGCAATATGTAGAATGTTACACCAGAGTGCTCTTTGAATTACGAAGGTTTACGTCCCATTTTGGAGTGAAATTGTCTATAGCACCACATGAATCGCGACGCTCAGTAGGGACTGAGACTTTATTTTTAGTTTTTTTCTTTTTTGGTTGAACGTTCCATTAATTGACAATATTTGTGTCATGATTTTGTCTATACGTGGCAGGAATGGTGCATCACGCCGTAGACATGATACTATACCCAGTAACAATATCCTGACATATTTCCTGAGCGCCTTGTAAGGAAGCTATTATACCATTTACATAATTTTTAACGACTTGGTATGTAGCGGTTGGAAATCAACACATCCACAACAATTGCACATGTCGTTCTTAGAAAATACTCAATTATGAAATCGTAGTGTGTGTGTGTGTGTGTGTGTGTGTGTGTGTGTTATTTATTTCTTCTTTTTTTTCATTTTTTCTGCGTATTTTTTATTAGTATGGTATTTTAATGCGCCGCATGTCAATGTTCTATGAAGCGTGTCTTCCCTACCTTAAATTTTTATAGACCATATCACCAGGGGATCGGCAATATTTATTTCCCGCAATTTTACACCCACATGTAAATTGTTAACGTCTCATTTCGGAGTGAAATGGTCTCTTCAACTATAATTCATCTTGCCGTTCGGACAGGCACCCGTATTTTCACCGCATCAAATCGATCAATATAAAAACAAATGTAAAGTAGTTTCAAATATAAACCGTGAATAGAGACATACGTGTATATTAATTGATAATATTATTCATTTGTTCAAGTGCATAGATTGGTTTATATGTCAGTTTATATGTAGGATAGAGCGTACTAGTGTGACTGTTTATTATTTATGTTATTATGAGGTACTAATTAGAGATTGGGCCCTGTGGCTTAGCCTGTATAAAGCATAGCCCCTGACCGTTCTAGGATCGAATCCCAGCAAAGTCACTCGTATTTTTGTTTTTAATGTGATGAAACCCTCCAGCTGACTTGTGGTAGGTCGATTTTTCTATCTGGGTACCTATGTGTACCCTGGTTAAACTTCCGTTATTCTGTAATTAGCTCATATGAGAAAGCCGTCCAGCTGGCGTGAGGTAGATCGTTTGTTCTACCCTGATGACCCACCGCATCCGGGTCATCTTCCAATTGACGTCGATAAATGATTAAAAAACGCCTTCGGTTTTATATACCTTATTCGACGTAGATGTTTAGGACCTGATTCAAAAGCGCAGTGGGTAGCGAGGTCGTTTCAGCGCGGGTTCGGTCCAGTTGTGGGACACATGATTCCCCTTTTTTCTACAATCATCCCCTCCAAAACAATTGGCCATTTTTCAAAATAATTTGGTACAGATGTTCCTTGGGTAACTCTCTACCAAGATTGCTAAAATTATTCCGATCGGGAAAAAACATGGCCGCCTGGGGCGGGGCTAATTTGCTGTTTATGTATATAGTGAAATCTTTAAACGACATCTCCCCTGAAACCGCTGGACAGAAATTGATTAAATTTGGCAAGGATGATTCTTGGGTGAAGCTTCACAAAATTTGCAAAAATTATTCCGATCGGTAAAAAATATGGCCGCCATGGGCGGGGCTAAATTGCCTTATATGTATATAGTGAAATCTCTAAAGGACATCTCCTCTGAAACCGCTGGACAGAATTTGATTCAAGTTGGCAATGATCCTTGGCTGAAGCTTCACATAAGCTGCTAAAATGATTCCAATCATTGAAAAAACATGGCGGACAGGGGCGGGGCTAATTTGCTGTTTATGTATATAGTGAAATCTTTACACCACATCTCCTATGAAACCGCTGGACAGAATTTGATTAAATTTGGCATGTAGTGTTATAGATTATTTATTTCTTAATGAGTAAGATTTTAACTGTATTGATAACTTTAAAGTAAAATCATTGTGTGAATACTCTGACCATTGTCCGTTGTCGTTTGTTCTTTTATGTTCAATGCGCCACGAGAATGTTCCGCTTGAACGCTCTAGTATTATATGGAATGATCAGCTACAAAATGACTTTCGTAGGGGTTTGATTGGTAAATTACCTGACTTAGATAATTTGGTATGCAATATAAACAGTCAGAACAGTGATGGTATAAATAAATGTGTTGAAGATTTTACTAGTATACTGAATGGTGTGGCTAAACCATTATTTCATAAGGTGAAGGTCAATTCTAAAAATAACCAGTCATGTGATAATAAATGCACCTTTAAGAAGGCTGAGTGGTTCGGTTCTGACTGTGCAGAGGCTAAAAGAAACCATTTTAATCATTTAAAATTATATAATAGTGACAAATCAGATATTAATAGAATAGCTATGCTGAACCATAAGTCTTCATACAAAAAAAAAATAGTACGAAAGAAACGCAACTTATATGAAAAGAAAAAAATAAATGATATTGAACGCCTAAGGCATAGTAAACCTAGAGATTTCTGGAGATTGTTTTGTTCGAGTTCTCATGATATACCTATAGGTGATTTTTATGATTATTTTTCAAGTTTACATAGTGATATTTCCACGGTAATTAATGAAGAGTGTGAAGAATTTGTTCATTTGCACGATTTTGATAATAATGATTGTAAATTCGAGGATAGATTTGCCTATATGCGCATCTGAGATAGAAAGAGTTGTTAAATGTCTAAAAAGGAATAAGTCTTTTGGAGAAGATGAATTGTTAAATGAATATTTTATTGAGTCATTTGATATTATATCAGCACATTTAGTGGATATATTCAATGCTATTCTGAGCTCAGGTCATTTTCCAGAACAGTGGTCTAGAGGAATTATTGTCCCTGTGTTTAAAAAGAATGACCCTTGTGATGTCAATAACTACAGAGGTATAACACTTGTCAGCTGTCTTTCGAAAACATTTACTGGGGTTTTGAATAATAGACTTAACGACTGGATCGAAAGTAATAATATATTAAGTGATGCACAGTTTGGATTTCGCAAGGGATGCTATGTTTGTTTTAAATGCATTAATTGAAAAACATTTAAATGAAAAGAAAAAATGTATTGTACATTTGTAGACTTAAAACGTGCTTTTGATAGTATATATTTAAATGCGCTATGCCTTAAATTGTATAAACTAGGTGTTGATGGTAAAATGTTAAGAATATTTAAAGATATGTATGCTCAAGTAAAGTCATGTGTTAAAGGATGTAACTCTTTTTCAGAATATTTTGATTGTTCTATCGGCCTTAAAAAAGGCGAGGTCATTTCGGCGATATTATTCGCTCTTTTCATTGAAGATCTTGAATTATTTTTGCAGAATGATTCTACTTGTCCTTTAACGATTGATGATGTAACAGTTATTTTGCTTTTATTTGCGGATGATATGGTTGTGTTGGCTGAAAGCCCAGAGGAATTGGAGTGTAGGTTAGGTCTTTTAAAGGAATATTGTGATAAATGGGGATTAAAAGTTAATGTTGATAAAACTAAGGTTATGGTGTTCAGAAATCGTGGTCCTATTTTGCCTAATGAGAAATGGTTATATGATGGGTGTGAAATAGAAGTAGTAAATAATTTTAATTATTTGGAAACTGTTTTCAATTACAATGGAGCGTTTGTATTAAATCAGGAAACGCTAGCGGGTAAAGGTCTAAAGGCATTAAATGTACTTTTAAATAATTTGAAAAAATATCAGTTAAAAACAAGTGTTAAATGTCAACTTTTTTATGCTTTTGTTGGTGCTATTCTGAACTTCAGTAGTGAAATATGGGGATTTGGTAAATCTAAAACAATTGAGCGTGTGCATTTTAAATTTTGTAAAATGATACTAAACGTAAAGACGTCAACAAGTAACATAGGAGTTTATGGTGAATTAGGTAGATACCCTTTATTTATTAATAGATATACACGTATAATAAAATTTTGGTGTAAGGTATTATCTTCAAAAAAATATTCTTATTACCACTTTGTATAGAAGTCATTCAGACTCAGCGAATAACAATAGAAAGAATTGGGCATTTAATGTTAAATTTTTGTTAGATAGTTATGGATTCTCACATGTTTGGAGTAATCCATACAGTATAGAACTTAAGAATTTCCATATTTCATTTAAATCTAGAATGATAGATGTATTTAGACAGAACTGGTATAACATTATGGTAAATTGTAATACTTTATGCACTTATAAATGTTTCAAAAAAATATTTGGATATTTTAACAAGTAAATTTAGAACAGTTTTAGCACAATTGAGATTATCTTCACATAAATTAAGAATTGAAACAGGACGATATGGCCAAATAGAACAGAAAGAGCGCATCGGTATTGTTCACTTTATAATGCTAGGGATATTGAAGATGAATATCACTTTATTATGGTATGTCCTGAATATGCATCTTAGAAAAATGTACATTAAGAATTATAACATAAAACGTCCAAGTATGTTTAAATTTGTTCAGTTAATGTCTTCATCTAATAGAAATGATATATTTAAACTCAGTAAATTTGTCATTGAAGCTATGCAACATAGAAATACATTTATATAATTTTCGATAATTATGTGTAATTACAATAGTATTTTTATTTGTTTTCATGTATTAATTTTAGTCTTTTTCAAAGTCCATCCTCCATAATTGTATGGTAAAAAAAATAATGACAAAAATAAGTGAATCATTGCATGATTTGTTTGAATTATGACAAAATTAAGTGAATCTTTGCTTGATATATTAGATTTTTTGACACTTGATCATTTGATTATCTATTTATATTTATACATATATACATGACAAAAAACTGTAAAGTTTACGTCAATAAAATATACTGTCTGTCTGTCCTAATAAATGATATAATCAGTGTGCTCACAGTAATCACAAAATATATGCATTTAGAAAGTGTATGTGATAGATGCCTCTAATCTAAAACACACAAATGCCTGAATGTGTCAAAAAAGTTGCATATGTGTTATATGAGAGACCACTTTTTGCAACATGATTGACAATTTGAAGGAATGTTATAATTTTTCAATATGGCATCACAAACTTACGAATATTTCAAGTCATAATATTGAATACGTTAAGTACAATGTACTAAACAAGATACTCTGTGCATATTGCTAAAATGTTTTCAAAAAAGATTATTTAATGAAACTGTTACATACATTAAAGACTACTTTGTTACACGAAATACTTTCGTTTTGTGTTTCAAAACATCTTGGTTATCTCATTGCAAACACAGTAGACTCTTATCAGAATATATGTGCTGCATGATATATTGTAAAACATTTCATCTTTATATGCAGGTAGGCCGAGAATTGAATAAATATTCATATAGATAATATTAAAGTAAAATTACCTGTAGCAATCCCATCTGGAGAAAGGTATTAGTGCAAGTAAATCAAATATAGCTATGCGCAATATGTGCCAAGGGTTCAGCTTACCTCAGACAGTGTTAAAGACATCGATAGTCAAAGGAAGTTTTGTCTGTCAATAAAGATAAATCATTCATGGGCATTTGGCAGGTACATGTTCTGCCATCTGTTCTGAGAAGACCAGTGTATTCTGTTTATCAAAAACTTGGCAATGTTCAAGTTAGAAAAGACTTAAACAGGCTAGTTATGCCAATAGTAAATTCAATCCTTAGTCCAGTATTTTTAATGTGCAAATCAACCCGTGAAAACCGGCCTGAATTTCACTGGGTACCCAATCACTTTGTGCCGATTGTCCAGTTGGAGAACACAACACAATCTGTTCAGAGAGATGTCAATAAACAGTCCAAATCAGATTAACCCAAAGGATTGTGGTATGGAAACCAAATTAGTTTGAGTGCTGACAAAGATGATCCAGGCGAAAGAGAACTCACCTTCGGGAGCAGAATGAAGGTGATGAAACAACAGACATTGAAGGAAATGAAGATTATATTATTGAGAATGTCAGTTGTAAAATAGATGGCATGGCTGAGATTGAAAGTGACGTGAAAGAGGGTGGGATTCAGAGTGTTGGTAAAAAGAACTTAATACAGATTAGAATGATAGTGAAGGAAGAGATAACAAGAGTGTTGGTGATAAAAAAGATAATGTTGAAGTATTTGGGTTTACCTTCGCTGCGATAGTATTTCAACCATATAGCGACGTCCAGCTAATTACAGATGGAGGAAGACCCCGAGTACACAGAGGTACCCGGGTAGAACCACCGACCTACCGCAAGCCAGCTGGAAGGCTTCCTCACGCATGATAATGTCTTTACCACTTATATAGCGCATCTCAGTCTGTATTTATTTATTTATTTATTTATTTATTTAGCATGAATCGATATCTGTGTACTTAACTCTATTTCAGCCGTGCTGCGTAATATTTATTTCATTTCTCCATAAATATGAAGAGTACACAAATAACTTTTTGTGTAATTCAAATGTAAACCGTATAGCGGGTAAATTCTGCGGGTAATTTATTTCTGCGGGTGGATGAGTACTTATATATACATCTCTTCAGCGTCCCCGCAGGCAAATTACTGGATCTTGGACACGGACTATGAGAACTACTCTCTGGTTTGGTCATGTACCAACCTTATTGGTAACTTGGCTCAGGCAGACTTTTCATGGATCCTGTCACGGAAGCGCACTCTTGACCCAAACACCATCGCCCAGCTCAAGTCGAAACTGGACAAATTTGGAATCAACTCTAAGGGATTCAGTAAGACCGATCAAGCAAACTGTCCAAATTAGACGCAGTGTTACATATGTTTCATATATACCATCAGTAGGCATGCTCACATATTAAAGACACTAGAATATCTGTACTGTTTTTATGTGTGCTTCTATACCTGACAAAAACAACAGGAATGTTTCGGGATGGATGTTTACGTTTGTGATACTTTTGTTTATATTTGATATATTACAACATGTATTTATATGCTTGTTATGAAATATTAAAACGAATAAATAATAAAGTTACAATGATGCTGTTTATAGTATGTCAACCAAATATGTCAACAAAAATCCAAGACTCGTGACTGATAAAGCCTTTCTTCAAACATCGTTTGGTTTTCTCAAAATAGTTTCTTAAAAAAAAAAGAAAGAAAAAAAATAGAATATACGTCTTCACACATTCATTTACAAAGTTAATAGATAAACTTCCACACACATACACTGACTGAAAATTCTAACCTATCACTTTTAAAATATCTGTTTTTACTTTGATCATTTGGGTAGCTTTACATCATAGTTATGCCATTGTAATTCTCAACCACTTTCAAAGAAATTTTTTACACACTGTTCACATTTCATATACCCTAGAAATGAAATTCAATTTTTTTAGACTAAAATTTACTAAGTTAAAAATAACTTTTTCACTCAGGCTTTCGTCAGTAAAAATACTTCCTTATACAGAAATGTTTGATATAATGAAATGAGTATGGCATGACAAGTATCATGTATATTAATCCTGCGATCATAAATTCTTTTTCAAAATAGTATATTTTGCATAATGATTTATTTTCTTATCAATCTCTTTTTTTTATTGAATATATAATCGTCCGATGATTTACAATGTTTACCTATCGTATAAAAACATGTTTTTGTATCATTCATAAATTAAGAGATCTGCGACATATTAAGTTTAATCGGCAATAAACTCAGTATATGAGCATTATTACACATCCCACGTTATCTCGCAATCACATTATCGAACACGTAACCAGAGATTCTCTTGACTTGCTCTTTACCTATATCAGAATTGCGGATAGTCTTGTAAAAGGACGCATCTACATTCAATGATTTTGCTCGCCATAGACATTACAATTCGTTTTATTTAGGCCAATCAAAATTTAAATACATTCCGATGAGTAGTTAAGTTACTATGCTTCAGTCCAAAGTCCAAAAATGCATTAAACACTTGTGATATTATTGAATGTTTGGCAAAAATATGCCGGAAAACATGCTAACGTTTACGTGCATCCTTGTAAAAATAACGGGGATGGGAGGTATTCTCCCTGAAACCCTAGCCAGGGCCTGTACACCAATTTAAGCCCAGCTTCGCGCATGTGTTGGTGTGAAAGACAGTTTTCTCATTGTAATGAAACATTCTACTTAGTAAATATAAAAAAATATGATGCTAAATCTATCACTTCCGCTCTTTCCGCTCTAAGATTGTAACAAGCATGGTTGTAAATGGTTTAGTGATTAGGAATCCGCGCTCTCACCTTGCGGCCCGGATTCGATTCCTCACTTGGGAAGTACCTTACAACTTCCATTCTTATCACACCATTGGTATTAGCTCTTTTCTGACCTTTCTACCTCATTCATCTTTATATTCATATTACGCAAACAAGCTCAACAATAGGATTCCGCGGATTCGTCTAAAAAACTTTTACATTAGTCATTGACATAAATCTTTTCTGACCATCTTAAAATTTTAAAGTTTCGGAAAATGTTTAATGTCATATCATTTTTTTTTTCTTATTTTTTTTCTATCAAATGAAATTGACAATTCATTCCATTTTTGTAATTGATGTTATTCGGAAAGTTCTGGAAATATATGTTTTAGAAAACAGAACAACTCTGACCTCCAGACAATGATACTGAGTGCAAATATTTATTCACCATGAATGTTCCGTCAACTTACCACTTAACCTCTACCGAGATAACCAAGGTACCTTAATGAAACATTGGTTATATCCGTAAAAGGCCATGAGGTCCGAAATGTAGCGGAACCATTACAGGGTCTTTACCTTAAGTCTAATAACATTGATCCCCTTTTCCATTCACGAAACTTGTGTTATATGGAAATTTCAGGAAACATATGTATGAGAAAACAGTAACAACATTCATAAATTTGATAGACTTCCAGACAATGGTATTGAACAAAACAATTTATTCACCATGAATAATAGTAAAAGCAAACTATTCCTGCAAGAGATATTCGGTTGTATTAAATGCTAGTATGCTCAATTACGAAATGCATTTTTTACAAGATAATACTTTCTGGCCATACTTACAGAACGCATCTTACAGTTTAAAACACCTTTAAAAAATATAGTTCCTCCCCGACGGGGAATCGAACCCCGGTCTCCCGCGTGACAGGCGGGGATACTTACCACTATACTATCGAGGAGATATGAGTGTATTGCGAGCCAAGATATAAAACAATTTCTAAATATAATACATGCTTTACTTTACAGTTAAACAATATCAGAGGCACTTGCTTGCCTTTCGCTCTTTAAAATTTTCCAGCAATTTCCCAAGCGCTCTAGAGATTAGGGTTTCACGCTCTTACCGCGGCGGCCGGTGTTCGATTCCCAGCCTGGGAAAAAAACATTTTGCATTCTTCAGTGACATAACTCTTTCTGACCATATTAACTCTTCACGTCTTTTTTTTTTTCAACTTATGTGACAGTGAGCGTATTGGTACTAACTTGACTAAAGGATAAATTTTATCGATATAATTTCATTTTCATAATCTGACATGCACTTATATCTTCATGGAATCCAAACAAAGAAGTATCTTCATGTTAAGTAGATAATGACAGATAAAAACTGACCAAAATCGCAATTATTGACCTGAACTATTTTAAATGGAATGAAGTTGACTGATACAATTTTTGCCGGTACTAGATGTCATGTTTTGCAAACGAAATAAAGGGTACGACACCCTTTCGGAAAAAAATTAAATTTCTTTGACGGCGGAGATTTTTATGAGATGGTGCATTTCAGATTATAAGTTATGTGATTAATTCGCAGAAAATTACCAGTTGGTCAAGTTACTTTAGACCTTTTCTCGATTCACTTAGTACCGACATATTCTATTGCTAGTTTAGTCTAGTATAGTTTCGTATATGTTTAACGCCATATCTTTATTTACGTTCTTGCCACATTCATGAAACGAATCTAATAGTTTCAATATTAAGATATAAATTACTTTTAAAAGTATGATTTTTCACCCCGACGGAATATCGAACCCTGGTTATGTATTCATACACAGGAGTGACGTCCAAAAAGATCAAAAGAAAAACAACTCAAATATTTTCATTATTTTATAAGCAAAAATAAAAGCAATACTTACACATGTTCTTGATGTACTTTACCACATAAATCTTCTCTCCAATGTCTTATTGCTTCGCAGTCTTCCAGTCAAACAGTGAAATTTTCTATCTCTCTCTCTCTCTCTCTGAAAAAAGGAATAAAATGTTCTATGTTATGTGACTGTGTTTATGTACTCTCCTGACTTATGAAGCGATGTTATCTTAATAAGTCAGGAAAGTAAACGTGGCCTCTGTTGTATTGGAGCTTACTGTTGCAGTGATAAGATCTTTGTACTTAAGCGAAGTCAAAATTGTTGGAGGAAGCTATTACATTGCCCATATTGGGTCGGTTATCGCATGTAAATATTAGAGGTCTATATTGACTGCCGGGTTTCTTTCAGTGTGTTTATCATACAAGATGTAGATGGCAAACTCGTCCTTGAAATGAATCGAGGATTTCTTTCTAATTACGTTAAATATGACGGTATCATATATGTGTTTCCGTGTTTTGTTCAAAGAGAAGATGAAATTTGATGAGTTGGTTTTTACTATCAACAATTGGTTAATTTTGGTTAATCGTTCGAGGCAGATGTCGACTATAATCACGGCATCAATTGATTTCATTTGAACTTATTAACTTATTTTGTTAACAGATTAAAGGTACAAGAAACATGCTAATTGTATGGTAATTCAATTCTTTATTTTGTAATCCTGGTATGAAACAACTTTACTTAAAAACAGGTGTTTCTTCAACTAACAAGGAATACATTTTGAATTTACTCTATAATCTCTGTAATAAGATTTATACAGAATATAACTGATCACTTACTATAACAATTCATATTCTGGTTATTGCTTTATATAGAGAAGATTTATGGAACGTTATCATATTTAGTTTGATTTAAACTTAGGAAGATACATCGATGAATTATCTTTTATTTTCTTTTTGAATTTATAATGGATTCATTTTACTCGAATTTTCTCGTTTAGTATCTGATATACTTTTCAAAGAAAGGTCGTCAGACATTGTGGGAACCGAGATGATTCAAAGGTCACGCCAGTGATTCTACAGGCGCAGGGACAGGAAGCTTCAGTTATCATGTAGGAACAGGGTAGATGTAAGTAATTACCTGTGACAGGGACAAGACAATGCTGCACCTGGAAATTCCTGTGGTAATACGGGTATGTTTGACATAAGATAGCGCACACAGTCAACATGGCTGTTCAGTAGCTCAGAATTTAAATGAAAAAGAAGTGGGAAGTATGTAATTTGGGATCACTGGTTGGCCCAGGAGAACAATATTGGGATATGCTATTAGGGGGAATTCATTGTAAAAAAGACATGGCATTCAAAGTTTTGGACATATCTTAATGGAGTATGCCAGTATCTTATTAGCAGACTAAATTAACAAGTCTCAAGATTTTTTGAAGAACATCAGTAATATCCGTATGGATGGCAGTATGGTGGTCTAGGACCAACAATTTATATTACGACTGGCATACATCGCTAATCGAAAAACGTTAGATCATATTTGGATGACTTAAGTGTTGTTGAAAAGGGGAATCAAGTGAAAGTTTAGTGTTGTATCGTTCCTGCTTTTCCTACTACAGATAATGTTTATAACGTCGCTTTCAGCCTATTGTGTTCTTATAATACGACACGATTGTAGCAAACGAAAGCGCAATATCGATTCGGTGCAACATTAAACGTAGATTTGGTATAGCAAAACACTAAACGTTGGAAGGCTTTAAAAGGTCTAGTTCGACAATGAGATTAAGTTTATCAAATTACGAATTACAATTGTGTTATAAGCAAGATCATTTCTTCACTGAAACAAGTTCACTATGACACCTTTGATCGAAGAGGTGCTCTTTGCAGCAATATTTTTATCTTGCCTTCTTTGGTTTCATCACAGTTTGTGAATCGGTGCTCTCGCATGGCAACATGCATCATGTGCTACCTGTTTCATATATTCTTCTAATAACAACAAAACATTGATGTTTGCTTTTTTACTTATTTCAAAACCTGACCAGGCAGGGTTACATCGATTAAACTTCAAAGGTTAGATGCCCAATTGCCTCCAGAAAAAGTAGTGAAACTTAAATACGGATAAGGCCTGGTAAAATTGCACCAGTGTTCTATCATATTGATTACTTACCAGATAACAGTTTTCATTAGTGTTAATGAAAGCGTTGATAGTTTTGAGGGTTGATGCGAAAGGATTCAAATCTAATTTATTTAGAAGAGGGGCTGCTACATCTGCAGTATTTTGGTTATTCTGATGAGTTGATCAATACTGCAGATGGAGCTCACATACTTACTGGATTTTTAAAGACAAGGTAGCATCTGTGTAAGAGGTCCCTAAACTCCTATGGAATATTTCCAACTAATCATAAGGTCTGTTACTTTAAAACGCAACTCTAGACCGAAATGAAGCTCATCGTGGGCTGCTGCTTTTGTGGTGGTCAACGAACCTTTTCAGTTTTGATATAGATATTCATTGCGTATTTTGTTAGAATTGCTGAGCGCTGCTATTTACCCAAGGTCGTGAATCAAATTTGTGACATTGATTGCTATTGATTATTTCTTTACTTACTTTATTTCTCTACTTTTGGGGCTTAATTTTATTTTTAGTCAAAAATTGGCATCCCAAAAATTATTCTTAGGCCTATTCTTTGAACTATATACTGTATTTGTTTTTCGAAGTTGCTCCCATTATTGCCTATAGCCGTAATAAAAACCGTGCCAATATAATGCGTTAAACAGTACCCGAAAGCAAATTGTTGCAAACCTTCGAGAATACCTTTAACAGTTCTAGTTTATTCAAATCTCACTGTTTTGCTAGCTGACTGACATATAATAGTAGGGCTTTTTGGGACGTTTAACCTTTCATTGTATATACAATTCTAGTTTAGGGAAGAGAAAGTTTTTGTTTTTCTTCTCCATCTCGTTTTTTCCTCCATCTTTTGGTTTTAAGTTCCTTATAGGGATCCACAATGCACGCTATGGTTTCATTTGTATCAATTTGACATAATCTGTGATTAACATTGCAACATATTTCGTCAACAAGAAGCTGATCTAAATAGACACGAATCTATTTTTTTTTATCATCAAAATACAATTGTAGTATCACCATTAAATATGATACCATGGGTTCTGTTCTCATTATACCCCCAGATACGAAGTAATAAGGGAGATTTATTAGAGTCTCGACCATCGGTCCGTCTGTAGATGAGATTTGTCCGCCCTATTTCTCAGATATCTTTAGTCGGATTTTGATCACACTTTTCAAAACTGATAAGTATCAAACGCGCATATCGTTGGCACGTCATGATTCGCTTGAGTTTTAATAAGTTATTAAGGTTTTTTTTGTTTGTTTTTTTTTTTGAATATTTTTGTCGGTGGTACATCTATAAGTGCATCAGAGCTCTACCTGGTTTTGATGTGTTTTATTTTTATCCTTTAACTTTATCAACACTTTCTAGCATAGTAACAGTAACTGAGACAAACGAGATATTCATTATCTTCAATGACAGTTTTTGTTTATAAATATTTCTTGCTTTTTTATTTATAGAATGAAATACGATCTTACTAAGACTCACATGTCCGTCCGCTTTGTTTCATTTAATGTCCTTGTTGTAATGACAAACTCTTTGACAGTGTGGACACTGAAGAAGCTAAGTATAAACACTTGTCCAGTTGCACGTGTATTTCATTCTACTAAGCTGAAAGGAAATCAAAAAATTAGGAAAAGACCGGATGTGAAAAAGTTTTTATTATTTATTTTTGTCGTATTGCTTTCAAGCAGGCATCCAGTGAATCCATAGTTAATTTCCGCAACCTTCACCACCTCACGGTTAGTCATTCTACATCCAGTCATTTATTTGTTAGAGAAAAAGGAAACAAAATATCCTTTGTCCATTGAAATTTAACTTTTCGATGATTTTTTGCGGAAAAAAACAACAACATTTGAACAATGAGTCGCTCGTGAGATGGACAAGATTAAATATATCTTGGTACTATGAAATATTTAATTCTATGTTTATGTTTTTGGAGATGCGCTGGAGGTAAATATAAATATTTATATAACTAAATTACAGGAATATATCATAACTTGATACATATGACGTTCTCGGTATTCACGAAATAATCACATAAAATGTTACAAAACCTGTATGAATTGATATTTGACATAAATTTTATATTTCATATTTTTTGACATTCTATGAACTATTCGATAATATATTTTAGTAAACATTATATATATATATATATATATATATATATATATATATTAACCCTTTACCTCATGAATATTCATATACAATTTATGTCTCGTGGAATATTCGTTGACTGAACTTTGAATGGTATTATATCAAATAGTGGATTTTTCTTTGTTTTGCATACTGTGTAGAATCTGAGATCCAGTAATGTATGAGCAAACAGAGGAGACCCTGATTTCGTATTATGATACACAAGTTACATACGATTTATTCGAAATATTGTCAATTTATATGCAGCTATATGCAATATATATTTTAATATTGAATTATATATTCGATACGCATCTTTCAAAAATATGATTTTGTACATACTATTCATATTTTATGTTGTCAATTCACATATACGTGAATTGAAAGATGTAGCGTTTTGTGTTTTTTTTTTTTTTTATTTTTTTTTTTTAATCTTTTGTTTTTAATAATTGGATATGGTAAATAAAATTCACATGTATATGCCATGTTAAATGTTTAATTTCTAAAAAATATATATGTTTAAGTTCATACTTGCAAACTTGTTATTTTAAATCTGTTAAAGTTGTGTAACTTTTAAATAGATATTTACATATAAAATTAACTTAAAGAAAGGAATAATATTATAGTTTATATTTTGCACATTCGGCGTACATTGTATAGTATTGTTTATCATTATTGCTATGTTTTTAATGTGTAACAAATGTGTGTGTCTACACCGTGATATGGAGCTGTGACTGACATAGTTGATTCTTTTGTAATGAATTATTCTTCATATGAAGAAATTAGACATTGGTTTGTTTTTAAAATAACTATAACAGTCAGATTAATTGAATTTGTAAGTTGTTTGTAGGGTAACTATTTTAAATACTTTAAATGTTGATTTTTCCAAGCGTATGGTCAAAAACTGATTCAAATATGCGTCGATAAATCGTAAAAAATTCATAATAGCAATAAAAGGGGAAAATGAAAATAAATAAATAATAATAAAACAATAACAACAAAAATCCTATTACCTTTACTCTTAATAATAATAATTATAGTGGTCAATTCTTTTTTATATTGATCCCAATTTATATATTCTATGACCAAATGGGGGTGTTATCATGCAACATGTCTACTGCTTGATTATTATTTTACTACTTTTTAACTGCTAATTGTGTATCTTAAGTTCAATAATAGTTTGTCTCTCTTTTGGATTCATGGGAAAGATACTTTTTCTTTGAGTTCTAAGGTTTTCTCGACAGTATTTCAGTCAGCTGATTAATGTTGTCTTGTCTTGACAAGACAGATACCGTGATGTCTCTCCGCAATATATCGACGTATCTTAAAATTGTATTGTTCCATAAAATAAAAATGTATAGATTATATACGTGCAATCATATTGTATTCTACCTTAATCAAATTTTCCCTTTATTTTACTGTCTGTCTTTCAATTCTTTGAAATTTTCTAGACATAATTAAGTGTGCAAATAAATTTGAATAATCTGACATCATTTGTCATTTAAAAGTCCATTATCCTTACAGAAACGCATATTCTTTGGACGGAAGAGCAAAATGATATGTTTAAGTATGTACATACTCGTTGACGACAACATCATTACAATGCATACGTAAGAAAGAATAAGTTAATAAAGATCATTCAGTTGTATGAAAAAATACTGATTTCATATTCCGCATATTTTCGTCTCCTTATGTCGCGAGTACATAAACTGATGACGAAGCAGATAAACAAATTTTGATTCGGCGACGAATTTTCAAATTAAAGTTATTTCCTATTTCGGGCCGTTTTCTGTAATACTCATCAATACAAAATGTAAACAAAGGGAGTATTTTGACAGCCATACAGAATACTACATGACGTGATTTGATCATTTTCAAAGCCTTTAACCGTTATTTTACAGCTGCAGATCATTTCAGATTATAACCATTTGCGTTAGTCTACATCTTTTCTTTTCATGAAAATTATATCATTATGCAAAATAATGGGCATTTTTCCTAGTGATCGATTTTATTATCGACATACAGGAAACGTTACTTGTCAATATAATATATTCTAATAACTTATGGTGTATGCTTTTCATTTTCACTCGATGTATTTCCCAGTCATTCGCCCTATAGCATAAAATGAAAACTGACCAACGCTGAAACAAGGTTAAATGGACAATAATAAGCATATAACAGAAAATACATTTGATAACTTGATTTCAAATTTTACCCACGCCCAGAAGTGGGTTTAAAAACAATTGAATCGTGGTTTTGGGGTTAAAAAATCACACAGATTTTATTATATTTTAATAATAATCTTTCTTCTTAAATTCAGAACTTAACATCCGCACCTCGCAATTTAAAAAACCATGGGACAAGTTAACCGATGTGGGTCAACATCTTCTCGACTATAATTACATTAAACAAAATGGCTGGAGACCGATTCTACATCAAATCCCAGAAGATGAAGAGTTTTGGATCGCAGCAAAGGCAGACGCAACATTAACCCCCTTTGTGTCATGGGAAGGTATCATTTCTTCATACTTGAAGCGGAAATGATTTTTCTCTCTACTATTTCATTTTCCCAACTACTATAATATTTTCTTATTATTTTTGGTTAAGAAAATAATGATAATTGATATTTTTTAAATAATTAAATTGAAGTTACATATATACAAAGCTGATGCTGTCACATGTAATAATTTGATTTATTATCTAGAATGAATATATTCATAGATAATGATATATTTAAATTTCTTATTCAAATTGAAAAAGAGTTAACATTGACGAAATCTTACAAATGATAATCATTTCATACAAAGCCACGAAAATTAGTTAGAAATAGTGATTTTTTTGCATAGTGTTTTTAAAATCTGAATTTTATTTTTTAATTTATGATTTTTTTTTATTCATATTTTAAATTGTATCTATATATTAATATTAATAACTTAATATTACCTTTTATCATTATAAATAATATAACTATTTTCATTCCCATGAATCTATTGCACATCATTAATGTTTCTATATCATTTAATGATATTTGTTTTGTAATATAAACACATGTATTATTAAAACATTAATTTAATATTGAAGTTTTCATTGACTTTATAGAAATAACTGCCTCTATTATATCACAGAAGTATATTTTTTTTTTTAAATTTTAATACTTTTTGAAAATAACATAATTTTATTTTAAAAAAGAATGGAACATTCATGAATATATTGCTAGTACTGTGCTAACAGACGTCTGGGTTGTATATATTAATAAGGTTGTGCCAGATGGCTGGGTGGTCCAAACTGCACAAAAACAATAAAGTTAGGTGGTTCTATCGCAGACTGTATAGAGCACTGTTCTTCAACTTCACAATATCAAGGTTATATATTGCTGCAGGTAAGCGCATTCTACAAGTCTACAAACCATTTCAATTTAAAATCCTACAAAAAATGGATAATACCACTTAAGTGTTCATATCTATTCTAGAGTATAAATTTGCCGAGATAAGGATTTTTCTCATTGATATAAACTTTTGTGTTTATCGTTATAATGGTTATAATGTATTTCGTTTGTTTTTTTTACCATAATACTATTTCAACTAAGTTAACAAGTATAATATCAACGCTTGTAACATTTTGTTTATTTTGGTTTGGAATAAAACTTTTCGCCACCTCCCCCGCTTATATATCTATTTACATCGGAACACGTTTTGCTTCCTAGGCTGATCTCACTTTCGACGGTCCTTGAGTCGGGTTTGCATTTAAATAATTGCTTAAGGAATCCATTTTCCCACCACTAGGTCACAGTGACATTTATATACATATTCTGGATCTTAAAGTTTCTTGTTTAACTATATAAATGACAACACCGAGTATCATTATCTATCCCTTAAGGAGAATCGACTTGGATAATTGTTATTACTGAGATTAATTGTGTATTTAAAGGATAACAGTGCCGATGTGTTGACAAGAACAAAGCTGAGACATGTTTCGAAAGAACAAATAATAATTACTGTAAAGCTATGTGTCTCAACAACACGAACGATCGGTGTGGTGGAACAGATATGTTCGTGTCTGTCTACCTCAAAGGTACGTCCCTATGATTTTTTTTTTCCTACCCTAAATAATAATAATAATGATAATTAAACACGTATGATTTAACATTGTCTTCGCAATAGGGAATCGTAATTATAGTCACTTACATTGAACATTCAATTATAAATGAATATGTTTTAGCCGAGTTAGCGTTAAACACGCTGTTCTCGGAACAGTGAAATCAATGATGACGATATTAGATCTGCTTTTCTCTGAATATAAATATTCAAATTACGCAGAATTTAAAACTGGTTATGGTGATTTTACCATGCCAAACGCCGTTGTTTTTGTGTTGAAACGGATACTATAAATAGAGAATCTAGGGTCAAATGTTTACCGAGCCTTAAATCATCAGCATTACTATCAAACAATTGCTATGGAAGGGACAAAAACGTACGGTAGTTGCAAAAAGATCTAGAAACTTGCAAACGGGTTTTCTTTCATTTTTTTTTTTTGTATATTCCAAAGGTCCTGTTGTACAATAACCCTGTTCATCTGGCCGATTTGTTACTAGGAAGTTTTACAGGGACGTGGTTCAAAAATCAGTAGGAATATACTAGTATTTTGTAAAACGCCTGCATAAAAACTGGTTTACATGACATCAGTCTTATTCATGACAATGCATTTTGTTTAGCAGACTTTATGGGACGAGAAGTTTAAGAAACTGTTGACCCAACCCCATAATAGCCTGAAAAGAGATGAAGATATGCTGTCTTGGCGTCGCTTTAGAAATCTTTGCATTTCTCTCATTTTATTCATTCAGTCAGCTCGTTTTTAGCCCACCTGAGCACTTGTGCTCAGGATGAGCTGTTGTGACCGACTTTTGTCCGTCGTTCGTCGTCAAGAATTGCTTTAGAGGCCACATTTTTGTCCAAATCTTTATAAGACTTGATCAGGATGTTTGTCTTCATGATATCTCGGATGAGTTCGAAATTGGGTCATGTGGGGTCAAAAACTAGTTCACTAGGTCAAATCTTAAAAAATCTTAGAAAAACCTTGTGAACACACTAGGACTTGGTCATAATGTTTAACAGCATACAATTTCGGATTAGTTCGAAAATGAGTCGAAAACACTTTAGATGCCACAGTTTTTGGTAATTATGTCTAACACCTCATGTGAGCGACACAGGGCCATTTATTTATTTCTTTATTTATTGTTTTTTTGTTTGTTTCTTTCTTTTTTATTACCTGACAAAAATGTCGATCATGTCATTTAAAAGGTTATCAGTCAATAATTCCACATTTCTCAATTACGTGACCGGTAACTGTGGCTATGTGTTATGACGGTACGATTTGTAACAGGAAGGTCAAAGGTTCGATCCGCAGCCGCAACCTACCAATATCGTTAAAATAGCACTGGTATATCTTCTTTGCTTGGACCTCATAATTAGGATTTTCTGCCTACAGGCAGAAAGTCCTATTGGGTTTGTACTGATTTTTTATTAGGACTTTCTGCCCTTTCGGCAGAAAGTCCTATTGGCTTTGTACTTGTACTGTTTTATTTTTTTATTAGGACTTTCTGTCCTTTCGGCAGAAAGTCCTCTTGGGTTTGTACTGTTTTTTCATTAGGACTTTCTGCCTACAGGTCTCTAGGTTTTCTTTACATTCTGAAAGGATGAACGCCATATGACGACACATGACGTCATTATGCTAATAAAACTTTCGTATTAAAACTTAACGGGTTTAAGCCCTGTAGGCTATATTTTTTTTGTATACTAGTAATTTGCTTGAAATTTTGTCTGAAGATGCAGTATTAGATTCTATGGAGCCATGTCACATCCGTTTCCGGAAAATTCCAAAGGTCAAGGTCCTATATCAATTATCCGGTTTTTTCTTCGTCCTTAAATATCTCAAAAACGGTAAATATTCTATCGAGACACTATACGTATAATTTGTAGTGCTTAGAAAGACCTTTCAGATGATATTTAGTATTTGATGGTCGGGGTTGAATCGGTTGAGGTATGGCGGAAAAATGAAAATTTGGTAACCCCCAGTGTGTTTAACAGTTTATACCTCGAAAACCTTTGATTTTTGAAAATATAATGATGAATATTATTTGTATAGCAATGTTTGGCCGTTCTTCTGATGCTTAAAGTTTAATGATTGGCCAAAGATTCATGGAGTAATGGGGAAAAAAACGAAATTCGTGCATATAGCTTTGGTGTTTTTTTCATTTTTCAGGAGGTTTAAGAGCTTGTATCTCAAAAAGTATTAAAAATATTCTTAAACATAAAGCGTGTGAAATGTAGAGAATTTTCAGACGATTATTTTGGTTCCTTAAGTTTCTGAAATTGATCAAAGTATAAGGGGGTTACATCAAAAATAAGAATTTAAACATGTAGAATTTCAGCGATTCTGCCGTGCTGTCAAAGTTTTACGGTTAATATCTTAAAACTCATTCGAAATAAGTGCACACATTAAGCAACTGAAATGTAAGTTTACAGCCATGTATTAGTCATATAAATTGCAAAAAAAAAAAACTTTTTACTTAAATCATATTGATATTACTAGCTAAACAAGCGTACCGTTCCCGGTGGCCGAGTGGTTAGAGTGTCCGCCTCGGGAGCGGGAGGTCGTGGGTTCGATCCCCGACCACGACATACCAGAGTCGTAGAAAATGGTACTGTTATAGCTCCTTTGCTTGGCGCTCAGCATATAAGGGTAGTTGCAGGACTGGTTAGCTCGGTATCAGGATGATGTGACTGGGTGTGGTATCATGCCACATGTCTACGGCGTGATACTGCAGTGTGGCAGCACTATACCCGCATGAAGAAGGCATCGTCTCCAAATGACTGAAATACTGTCGGTGGGACGTTAAACCCAACAAACAAACAAACTTAACAAGTGTTGACAATGATTTAATGTTGTGTCAAATCATTTTATTTACGTTACTTATACATATCAGTTGCAGCATTGCGGTACCCATAATCCTTTGAGCGTTTTGACACATGTCATTTAGACCGTTGTTGAAACATTGCAATTTCCCGACTTTATTGTTGCATCAATCGATAAATGTTGTACAAGCTATATTCCAAATTTATGATAAATGATAAGCTATGTGAAAATTTATGTTAAAGTACATTGTAATTTAATTGCCAGCTTGAGATACAATGGGCGTGTATAAGTGTAGACGTTTCAAACAAACTGATCAACACATGTCATCCGTTCAAGACGCTGCAAGCTAATTTGTCCGTTAGCTAAAAGGGTCCAATAGAGTAACTTTGTTTAGAGTTTTCCCGCTATTTCTATCTAGTCAGTGATTCCAAAATTTCAAATTCCTGGTTGTTACGACCAATTTGATGAAATGGCACAACAAAGAAAAGCCAGCAACAAACTAGTTAACTAAATATATTTTAATTATAAACAAGTAACAAATATCAATATGAATATCACAACATACAGTGTCTTAAAATTATTATAACAAATTAGTTTGATCCTTGTCTGATTGATAAAATTTAAATATAACCTGAGTAATCCAATAGATATGTCCTTTATCCAAATGTAAGTTCGAAATTAATTTCACACTGTTGAATGACCCACACTTGATGAATTGCTGCCAAAAACAAGTCTTCTAAAACAAGTCTCTTCCACAAGTCTACCCTTCCAGTCTGCTCTCCCTAAAACCCCCTTCCTTATATATACTTGAGCAAAATATTCTAGAAACAACCATACTATTCTTCAAAAAAGAATGTTCTAAAGTGTAAACAGGTTACATAAGACTTCTAGAATTTTCTGTAGAAAGAAAGTTCCAATAAACATATACCAGTAAACAAGTTATTTTTAGAACAGGGATCGCCTAATAGATCACTCCAGAAGAAAACTAGTAAACAAGTTATTCTTAGAATAGGGAGTTCCCTCTACAGTGTTGTGTATACATAACTAGGTTAGGTGTAATATGTAAACCCCCCCCCCCCCCCTAAAGAAAAAAGATTTATGTAATAAATCTTTTTAGGTTATTATGATTACAATATAAAATACAATAAATACAAATTAAAATACAGTATACAGTAAACAAGAGAAATTAAACATGCCTAGATAAGATATCATTTCAAACATATTTTAAATGCACATTACACACGTGACAAAGCATCTGGAATGATATTGTCCTTTCCTTTAATATGATTAACATCAAGGTCAAATTATTGCAACATTAAACTCCACCTTAACAATCTTTGATTTTTGTTCTTTAACTTGTGCAAGAAACTTAAAGGATTGTGACCACTTAAGACAACAATGGGTTTTTATGATGAAGTCAAATAAACTTCAAAATGTTGAACAGCAAGTACAAGAGCAAAACACTCTTTTTCTATTGTAGAGTAATTTCTTTGATGTTTGTTAAATTTCTTTGAAAAAATAACAAACAGGGTGGTCAACTCCATTCTTGTCTTCTTGTAACAGAACAGCACCAGCACCAACATCACTAGCATCCACAGCTAGCTTGAAACATTTATTAATATCTGGTGCTAATAGAACTGGTGCGCTCTTGAGTATGGCTTTTAATTTTTCAAATGCTATTTGACAGTCATGATTCCAAACAAAGGTTTTACCTTTTTTATGCAGATTTGTCAAAGGCTCAGAAATTTCTGAAAAGTTCCTACAGAATTTCCTGTAATATCCAGCCATACCAAGAAATCGCATCAGCTGTCTTACATAAAGGTATTGGAAATTATGAAATTGATTTAACTTTTGCATTCACAGGTTTAACTTGAGCCTGTCCAACAACATGTCCTAAAAATATTAATGATGCATGACAAAATTCACTTTTAGCCAGGTTGATGGTCAACTTAGCATCACTTAATCTGTTGAAGAATTCTCTGATGATCCTCAGATGTTCCTCAAAGGTGTCGGAATAAATAATGACATCATCGATGTAAGCATCACAACCGTCAAGGCAGGATATAACAATATTTATGAGCCATTGAAAGGTGGCCGGTGAATTTTTCATACCAAAAGGCATTACTTTGTACTGATACAGCCCATCGGGTGTAACAAATGCTGACAGTTCTTTGGCACGATCTGTAAGTGGGACCTGCCAGAATCCTTTCAATAAGTCAAACTTTGTGACATATCTAGCTTTTCCAACTTTATCGATGCAGTCGTCAATTCTGGGTATTGGGTATGAGTCTGTTTTAGTGATAGTTACTTTGACTTGGTTCGATGAAGTCATCTTCAAGAAGATACTTAACTTCATTTTTCAAATAATTTTGTTTCTCCGGATTCATTACGTACGGATGTTGTTTGACTGATCCATCACTTTCGACAATTACATCATGATATATTTTATCAGTCCGTGTGGGGATATCCGGAAACAAATATTCATATTCTAAAACAAGTTCTTTGAGTTGTGTCTGTTGTAATGACTCTAGATGAATTAATTTCTTGTCGATGTTCTTCAAAATGTCAGAGTTATTTAATTTAAGCGGACAAGAATCAACATTAACATCACAAGTACTAAGGTTATCTGGTTCGAGTGGGACAGGTTTAATAACTGCCACAGGTTTAACAATATTTTTGTTATTTCTATCAAAGTATTTTTTCAACATATTGACATGGCACATTTGTTTTTGTTTTCGCCTCCCAGGATTCAGGATGACATAATTAAGATCACTGATTTTCTTGTCAATTAGATATGGACCAAAATATCTGGCTTGTAATGGTTTGCCTGGAATTGGCAACAAAGCAAGAACCTGATCAACTGGTTTCAAATTTCTGTTTTGAGTTTTAATATCATATTTCTGCTTCATTTTGTCCTGAGCTAGATGAAGATTAGATCTTGCCATTTCGCAAGCTTTTGACAATCTATTACGAAAGTCAGAAACATACTGTAATAAATTCAATGATGATGACTTATCATCGGACAAGAATTTGTCTTTAAGCATTTTAATGGTCCACGTACAGTGTAACCAAACACAAGTTCAAATGGACTAAAGCCAAGTGACTCTTGAACAGACTCTCTAACAGCAAACAGAAGCAAAGGGATACCTTCATCCCAGTTCTTCTCTGTGTCAAAACAGTATGTCCTAATCATGTTTTTCAATGTTTGATGAAATATTTCTAAAGCACCTTGACTTTCACGGTGATAAGCAGAAGACCTACTTTGATGAATACCTAATTCATGCATGACTTGTTAAAATATGCCTGACATGAAATTTGAGCCTTGATCAGACTGAACTGATTTAGGAAGACCAACAAAAGTAAAAAACTTCACAAGGGCTTTAACAATGGTCTTGGACTTTATATTTCGCAAAGGCACCGCTTCAGGAAAACGAGTCGAAGCACACATTATGGTCAAAAGATACTCATTCCCTGATTTTGTTTTGGGCAGAGGTCCAACACAGTCAATGAGAACTCCACTAAACGGTTCCTCAAATGCAGGAATAGGATGTTACTCTGCTTTGGGAATTGTTTGATTTGGTTTACCCACCATTTGACATGTATGACAAGAATTACAGTAATGAGACACATCTGATTTTAAACCAGGCCAGAAGAAGTGATTCAAGATTTTGTTATAAGTCTTGTTTATACCTAAGTGACCTGACATGGGTGTTTCATGAGCCAGACTAAGTATTTCCTCGCGATATTGCTTTGGAACTACAATCTGATGGATAGCCATCCATTCATCATCGGCTGAATCAGCAAGTGGTCTCTATTTCTTCATAAGGACACCGTCCCTTTCATAATATCCAACTGGAACACGTGAAATTTCGTTCTCATGTAAAACCTTTTCGAACAAGCATGAAATATCAGGGTCATTATTTTGATCCTGAATAAGTTGTGACCTTGACCTTAAGTCATGACTTTGCAATTTTGAAGCATGGTCATCTAAAGACAATGGTGACTCATTAGAATGCGATGTACTCACATGATTCAAAATTGGGCTATTTGCCTCATTATAAATTGACCTATGAAAGTGTCATTGGTTTATTAACCGTGCACTAATCTTTTCTTGCCATAGCTCGATAACTGCACATGAAGGATAAAGATCAGGAATTTCCTGCTCAATAGGATCAGGTATACTGTCCATGATAGGTGTGTCAGTTACAAGTGGATTAACCATAACCTTATCCCCAGCTAAGTCATTGCCTAGCAACAAATGAATACCTTTAAATGGTAATGAAGATCTAAGACCAACAGACACTGGCCCAGTAACCAAGACGGATGATAAATAAACATTGTGGAGGGGTACATTTAAAATTCCGCACTCTACACCCTGAACAAGGACACTTTCCCCAGAAGAAATTTTCTCAGAAAAAGGCAGGACATCTTTTAAAATAAGGGATTGAGAAGCTCCTGTGTCCCTCAAAATCTTAATAGGGGTAGGTGGGCATAAATCACTTTCAAGTGACACAAAACCATCAGAAATGAATGGCTCATAAATCTCCATAACAGAATCCGATCTAGGTTCTGAAATCAAAACATTATGAATAGGCTCTTTTGCCTGAACAAATGAAACAGGTTCAATGACCTTATCAAAAGTGTTACTTTTGACACAAATCTGTGGCCTTGATTTTAAAGTGGTAAGACCGGTGGGTTTAACATCATCACCAGACTGCTTCCTTTTAAATTTAAAACAGTCTGAAATAAGATGACCAGTCTTTTTGCAATAATTGCAAACAAGATGAGATAAGGGTTTATTTTCAGCAGCTGGTTTTGGCTTGTGAAATTTGAACTGACTTGAACCGCCAGTAGAATTGCCGTTTTGAGAATTGGCAAATTGATAAGAACTAGTACTTCTAGTATTAAACAGTGTGGAAGTGGGCCTAAGTTTGTTTATAAATGAGACTTTATGAGTCAGAGAATAGTCATCAGCCAATCGGGCAGCTTCTTCTAATTTTCGACTTGTTTTTCATCGAGAAAGGACTTAACATCAGGTTGAATACAATGTTTAAACTCTTCAACGAGCATGAGCTGACGTAATTTTTCATGACTTTGATCTATTTTCTTAGATAAACACCAGCGATCAAATAATTGTTCTTTTGTTCTAGCAAACTCAACATGTGTTTGACTAGTTTCTTTTTTTACAATTTCTAAATTTTTGTCTGTAAGCTTCAGGAACAAGCTCATAACTTTTTAGAATTAGCTCTTTAACTTTGTCTTAATCAGAACACTGTTCAATACTTAAGTGTGTGTAAATTTCACGAGCTTTTCCTGTCAGTACACTTTGTAAAAGTAAAGTCCAATGTTCTTTTGGCCACTTTAAATTTTCTGCAACTTTTTCAAAATGTAAGAAATATTTGTCAACATCTTTTTCTTGAAATGGAGGAACAAGTCTTATATATTTAGTCACATCATGGTAGCTTTTACAGTTTTATTCCCGCGGCTGTACAATAAATTAAAAAAAAATTTGATATGCATAATTAATAGGTTTAAGTTTAATTGCTTATATGTTGAAAACCTATAAAAATAGACCCAAATATGCTACAATTGAATTGTAGGGATTTTCAGGACATATATTTTGGTACCTAGAACTGGAATCTTTCAGCCCCTCGTCGCTGTGGGTTCGAATCCCGGTAGGGACTTCGGATTTTTCATGTAAGGAAGCCTTCCATCTGGCTTGCGGTAGGTCGGTGGTTCTATCCGGGTACCTCTGTGTACTCGGGGTCTTCCTCCACCTGTTATTAGCTGGACGTCGCTATATGATTGAATACTATCGCAGCGACGGTAAACCCCAATACAACAACAACAACTAAAATTGGTCAAGTTATAAGAAAGCGATATCAAAATAATATTTTTGCCATATGGCTTACT